>LPNX010829511.1:62596-108414 GCA_001517045.1 Pseudotsuga menziesii | reverse complement strand
TTTTATACATGTGAACTTGTTGATTTGACATATTCCATGTCAAAACTTTAAACTTAAACTTATGAGTTTAACTTATATATTTTAAACATATATATAATTTTGGACCGTTCATATAATTTAATTAGTATCTTAAGATGTGTTTGATGAGATATATACTAGATTTTTTATTTGTTTAAATCCGGTCGATCTCAATGAACATTAATTTGTTAAAAAATAAAGAATACATTAAACCGATTGGTGTTGATGTTATACATATGGATGAAGAGTTGAATAGATTACCCCACCTAGGTTGTAGAATGCATTTCTCAACATAATTGCAATGTTACAACATGTTACTGCATTGTGATTTTAGTCAAATCACCTGTGAAATGTTTCAGTGTCAAGCTTGTAGGATTTCATGGATAGAAAATTATATTAGCCCTGTCCATCAATGGATAGAGTCTTCTTGTATGGATTTATGTAATAATTAGCATGGGTTTGGTATCTTTGGTTTTTCTCATGACACTCCTACATATTTCAACGTAGCACTCATAGACATTCTGCCATATCCCATCTCATTTTTTAAGTGGATTTGTTTTATTTGATCATCAAACAGAAGGGAAAAATATATGTAATTGATAAAGTGCTAGCATGATTGCATTGGTTGTATGATTACACCTAGCACTTCAATGTTTCTATGCAAAGTTTTATCCCTCATCATGCAAGGGTGTTCAATTGTGAATTTTTTCACAATTTCAATAGTAGGGGATGCATTTGATATTGAAGTTTTGCTTGATATTGTGGTGCTAGCCTAGACGCTAGTGGTTATGGTTAAAAATTGGTAGTTGCAATGTGGAAAAAGTGTACCTTATGGAGGTTGTTACAACTTATTCTTTCATGTAACTTTATCTAACAACATAAATGGGCCAAGGAGGTACACTGCAATGGTTTAATTCTAGGCAAACTTTGGTAGAATAACCAATGATATACTTGTAGCATTTATCATGTTATTTGTTGAATCTATCAAACCCTGTAGAATATTTGGGACATATATTTTGGGCAGCCTCCAAGTATATATTTGTGGTCATTGCAGTCTCAAAATACATGATATTAAGTTAGAAAATACTAGTGAATATTATGTTGTATCTTTAGGAATATAGTGAATGCTTCCTAAATTAAAATTTCACATATAATGGATGCAATATTCTCATAAATGCATAGTCCATAATAAATGAATATAAAGGAAATTTACCAAGAAATATGAATTGTTTTAGCAGAAACAAATCAGCACTTACGTAGTAGGTAACTTAATTCTTTGGTAGCTTGAAGACCTAAAGTAGTTGGACGGTTTAGGGATATGTTTTACATCACATGAACAACATTAATGACTCATAAGAAATATGGTATTTGGAGGGTTATTACATGCTCTTTGAACCCTAAATTTCTCAGAGCACACACATTTAGTGAACAAGAATAAGGGTTTATCCATGTATGCCTAATGTGTAAATTATCATGGGGAAACCTGTTTAGCTTTCAACCCATGAATCCTAATGATATCCCTAGATCAACTTTAAACAAATAATACAGGGTGATTTGTGGATTGTTTCACCCTCAAATGGTAATTGAAAAGTGGGCTTCCTAGATTCAATAGAACAGTCATCGTGCAGAAGTCATTTTGTATGCATGTCTAGGCACCTTTTGGAGGTCATTTTGCAAGTTTTGGAGTCTTTTGGGTTGAGACATCCCACTTTGACAATGTTGTAGACCATACTTGGAGGGAAATTCTTCCTTTGGAGGGTTTCTTTCACCCTCTATTGTCCTCATCTCATGGTGATTTTCCTTGAAGGTTGTTTTCATGGGTATGTTTGAGATAACAGTCAACATTAGAAGGATTTGTCCCACATTTGGAGGGTCTTGCTGAAAAATATACTTTTGTGAAGTTTAGATCAACTTCAAGTTTTAATGAACAAACAATTTTAATGTCCCATAAATGTAAGTTCTAAGTGTACATTTTTGTTTTGCATGAAATTTTCAAAGACTTTAAGGAGCTTAGTGACATCATTGGGTGGGCAATTGTCATTACAACCTAGTTTTGGACCTTTGATACAACATGATATATTAGACTCACAGATATTCATGCTCATGTTCAGGAAGGTGCTCAAAGTTTTTAATCTTAAAGTAAATGTTGGCCAAGAATACTAAGAGGCTATATTTAGTGTTGATCAAACAGTTAACTATCATAGACAAGAAAATGGTCTTTAATGTATTATGGTATTTTGGACGGGATGGATTTAAAATTGGAAAATCTAATATTTAATTGTGACTGTTTAGATACAACGGATGTATGGAAGATGATAAATAAAGTAAAAATTCCGACCATTTGTGTTTAAAAATGCTCTGAATTTGTGTTTTCTTGATGGGCCAAATATATTTTGTTGAGAAAAATGTTTAGTTACATTGGCATATTTGGATTGAATTCTAAAGCTAACCTCTACAATTTTGGCCATTCCTTTCCTTTGTTTGTTTAGTAAATGGAAGGAACTTTTGCATGCCAACATTGGAGAAAGAGAAGTAAACCTTTTCTTGTAGAAAGGGAAGGTACTTCTACCTAATCCATGGAAATATTAAGTGATGCTCACTAGATTTATGAAGTAATGGTTTTGTTTATAAGATCAATAAAATGTGGCTAGTAGAAAAAATAATAAGCATCAAGCTTGTAGGATTTAATCATTAGTAATGTTCAATATTTAATGCTCTAGCAATGTTCAATATTTAGTAAGTTTGTGTTTAAATATTTGTTAATATTTAGCTAGTAATATTTGGTAATGTTCAAAATTTAGTACTTGTGTCTAAATGATTTTTAATCATTAGTAATGATTTTTTAATATTTAGTAATGTTAATATTGAATGTTTGTATGCTATGAATTTATACAATTGTACATATCAATTTCGTTATAAAATTAATATAGATAATTTTGATGTACATATGTTGAATAGTCCAAGAACAATATATCATATAATTTACATTAATTTGATATACATATGCTAACCAATCTAAGAACAATGAGCTATAAGCTCATCAATGCAAGAACACTATTTTATAAGTTTCCTTAATTTGGTGGACATAAGCTCAACAATGTAAGAACTTGATATCATATTTAAGTAAAATTAATAAATTTGACATATACATAAGTTCAACAATCTATTCTAATAGTCTATCATATTTAAGTTTAAAAAAGGCATAGATCTCATCATTTGACAATTTCATAACGAATGTGCTTAAAAATTCATCAAAACAATATAGCTCATAACTTATCAATGATCACTCTATTTGAGTGTCACAATTATAAAACCAATGAAGATGTCCTTCATGCAAAAAGTATGTATCATGTTCAACATGATTCAAATTAGAAACAAGATCTTAAAGGAATCTTGTCTTCAATTATTCTTTCATGATCAACTTTTGACATCTTCCATCTTCTAGCTTTCAATTTTTTATTTGATTTAACTTCTATCAACTTTATGTGAGCTGCGCATACCAAATGACTATATTGGCAGCATATGACATCAGGTTGATAGTATTTAAAGTGAACGTCCCTTTTAGTTTGATATGTTTCTTGAAAAAAAAACCTTTTAATAGAATTGACCCTCTTTCATATATAAAACCTTTGTCATCATAGTCCTCCAATAATTTCATCTTTCTCTCTGTGCATCGCATCAAATAATATCTCACATTTTCATTGTTGTCTATGGGTGCAACCACAACAAATATATCTCCTACACATAATTAAGAACATTGAATTCGTTAAAAAAAAAATTCAAAATAAAAGTTGAAAAATTTAGTGTTTAGTATATACATAAAATTACCTTCTCTAACCAAATTGAAAATTCTATCACCATTAGTTGATATTGCAATGTCCTCTGATTCCAACTCTTCGAAGCTTGCGAGTGGCATTTTTCCTTTTAAATTAATTTCGTTGTGTTTCCAAGGTTTAACATAATTGTCATTGATGTTTTCACAATTCTCTATTGATTCTGTGTCCTCCATGCAAATAGGACAAAAGCATGTTAGCATCCTACTATCAAATGAAAACACATTTTGGAAGGTTTTTGTTTTGATTGAGTGTAAATCTCGAGTTCCATGAATAGTGCTAGCATCATATGGGATTGATCTGTCTATATCTTGGACTCCAATATGCCAAAAAAACCTGAGAATAAAATGTTAGTAGATGTAGATATTAAATTCATTCTAAGTTGAATAATTCTGTTTTGAAAACAAAGTTCATACCTATGCACATCTTTTGATTGGTGATTGTAATCATGGCTGAGATTTAAACGTTCGACACCATTGAACAACTTGATTAGCACACACAAATCGATCGGCATAATGGTTCATTTGATACCTTCAAAGTGCTCATTTTACACATGCCCTGACACCATCATGCTCCCCTTTTCCATGACCAGTTGCAAAAAAATTCCAACAATGTTTCATATTTGTTTTTTTATGAAGGCGACATTGCCAGAAGAATGATCGTGAAGATTTAAATTGCCCTGCACATCCATCTGACCATATCCAATGTTCATTCATTACAACTCCATGTGTTTTCAATGAACCATAAATAATATCAAAACAATGTTGTACATAATGTGTATCATGCGTGTGGTCATCGTTGATATAGAAATGATATTCCTTGATCACATGTCGATTGTCATTCGTGCTTTCTATATTATCAACATTTTGTTGAGCATGTCTATATAGAACATGGACAAATATAGAAACTTGGTCAAAATGATAATATTCACTCTGTATTTCTTTTTGTGCTTCAAATGTGTAGTTCTTTGCGAAATCAACCACAGAAAAAATAGACTCCTGTGGAAAAACATCACGTGATTGTTTGAATTGCAAGTCTTGCCAATTACTTTTTCAAATTTCTTCAAAAACTCTGTAACACTGATTTTATCTTCTTGTAAATCTATTCTTTTCGAAAGAGAGTTTGAAGAACTTGTAGAATTGTGGGAATACGTGACATAGTCATATCTCTTCCAATCAACTATGATATTTGACAATGACTGATCATTAATATCAATAGGATATTTATGGTGGAATAAAGCTAGAGTTCCACAATTATCACATTTCTTTCCACTGACACATCTTTTTTTGTAAAAAATATCCTAACTATCTCTTTCACATCGAATTTCAGATATAAAAGCATGAATTGTGGAAGGAGGTGAATTCGACCAAAATGTTTTACCAAACCGAAGGAATGTGTCATAATATAATTCAAACTCAACATGATAGCGACAACAACATGTGTCACGAATAGTGATAGGTCTAACATACCATGGCTTCTGTTGTACAAATGTATTGATTGACATAATATCAATTCACTGTATTCATCTTTGAATTTATTGAAAAATTGTATTTGAGTCATCTCCAATATATGTTTTGGATGGATTTCATACTGATTTTGAGATATTCTACGTCGTATCACGTCTCTTGCATTTGGTGAAACACGAGAATTTGACACCCAATATTCATGCATCATTGCTTTAACTCTTTCACCGACCCTATCTTTATAGGGTTGTTCACAAATAATTGCCCAACAAGCAAGCTCATCATTTGCATCTATTTGTAATTGAAATTTGTTATATTTGTACAATGTTTTCTGCGAAGTTCCGAGAACCTTTGCGATCTGCGTTGTCAAACATTTTTGTCTACTACTAGATGAAATAATCGATGTTTGTATTATTCTATGTGCAACACTAGTATCTTTCTTTCTGGATTTTGCAATCGTTTTTATTGCATTGGCTATATTTTCGAACACATTTTGCTTCACCTTTGAATCTTTTGTATTCTTTTGAATACCCAATAATGACCAAGCTTCCTTCAACTCCTTGGAGACTAACAAACACCTCAAAATTTGAGCTTGTGTTGCCACTGATTCTTTTTCCATAAATTGTTCATGCATCTTTTCAGCACAATATCGTACAATATGGTCAGGTTTCGTGTTTCCAAATTTTTCTTTATCAACATTTTGTAACATGTCATCATTAATGATGAAGCCACCTATATATATTTCAATTTCAATTTTAATTTAGAATATTTCAAATATACTTGACTTGAATCATAACAATATGACTCGTAATTATAATTATAATTACATGGTTTAAAATCTTTTAATAACAAATATATATATATATATATAAAACCAGTTACTACATTTTAAACAAATTTCCAATATTCGTACATACCTGGTTCAATTTCTTCTTGAGTTTGATTTTGAACATTCATATCATCAACATTTTGATCCAAGTCTCTAGTTACATCATCATTAGCGGTGTCTTCAATATTTGTATTCTTTTGTTTCTTTTTTTCATGGTATCTGAGTTTTTGCTTTTCATTATGTAAGGCATCATCTCGAGTGCGATCGCATTTCCTCTTTCGCGTTTTTTTGTTTCCCATGATTATTCAATGTATACCTTCAACTTAGAATAAATTGCCTCGAGATAATCTTAATCATCAAAGAAAAAAATTCACCTTAGAAAATACAATAAAAGTAAGAGTCATCCACCTCAAACAATATGACTACAAAAAATAGTGATAATGGCTACAAGGAAGGTTATCAACCAAATTTGGCACTTCTAGGCCACATGAATTACAAAAAAATTACAGTTAATTAAAATGTTATAAAAGTATAATTAACCAAAGCCGCGTTCACTAAATACAAATTACCCGTTAAAAGTCCAAAAGATGACTACTAAAAATCGATAATTAACCAGTTTAAGGCAAGGTTATAAAAAGTAAATATGTCCATAAAAATATTGTTCAAAATATTTAAAAAAATGTACCATAGACTAAATTGGTGTAGAATTTTAAGAAAAATTGTACCATAAAATATTTTCCAGAAACATCTTCCGTAAAGAAAAAAAGACAACAATTTTTCAAAATAATGTTTGGTATGGCCTTCACCTTAAAAGATAAGTTTTAAGAATACTTACCAGAAAAGAGAGCCTTCCTTCTTCTATAATTGTGTAAAATGTTGATCAAATATGTTGAGCCTTCATTCATATAAATAAAGAATTGAAACGGTGTTTCGGAAAAACGTAAAAACGTTTCAAGTTCATGTAATGAAACGGTGTTTGGAAAAAGCATTTCAAGTTTTTTTTCGCTGGGCAAAAGAAATTCAATAAAGATTTTCGGCCGAATTGTTTTTCATCCGTTAAATCTAACTTTCGGCCGAACATTTGAGAATTTTCGGCTGAAACATTAATTGTTTTCGTCCGAAATATTAGTTTGGCTGAAAACCTGCAATATTTCAAAAATGGAATTCCATCCCATATCTGACTCTTCTTCCAATTTCGAAGAGATCGGGTCATATCAAATTCTTACAATTTCTCTTCACAAATAATACCATTAGTTGCATAATTCAATCTACTTTATATAGATGCAAATTTTGTTCAAATTGGTGCGATCCACTAATTTTATTTATTATATTTCTTAGAAGGTGTCTGGATTACTTCAAAATTTAATAGAATTCATTGAAATAAAAATTCAATAACTTCTTAAAGACATGATGAACAAATTTGGAAAAATCATGGTCCTCAACATTGATGTCTTGTCTTCAAAAGGGTACTTTTGTTTGTTTGTTTGTTTTGAATTGGAAATTAGGGAGATGTTGTGTCAACCTAAACATGTCAGTTTTATGCTAGTTTTTTCATATTGGTCCACTTCAAAAAATTCTAATAATTATTGCATGCGGCTGTTGGATACAAACTTATAGACAACCTTTAGTACAATATGTATAGATCATCATAACATATTTTGTTTTTAATGAAGAATAGTTAAATAATGAATAAACTGGTGGGAAAAAACATGACTATTTATCATAATTTCATTAATTAATAACATACTATCCAACACTTGCAAAAATGACATATCAAATGCCAATAAAAAAAATCTAAAAAATAACGGATAGAAAGCTAACACAATTCTCTAGAACTTTTGTTTTTACTACAAAATGAAAATTTAAATACAAATCTAATTTTTCTTTGCTCGAAGTTGACAAACTTGCAAAAACAACACTGCTTTTCTCATAACCCCCCCAAAATAGACACCTAGATTCATGATTTCACCCTTAAATTATCACATTAATGACCACCTGTGATCCTCTTTCGAGTTCATATCTCTTCCATCACAAGTATAACATTTGGAAACACTTAGCAAAATTGATCAATGAAAATGGTTGTCATTGTAATCTCATGTCCTAAGCCTTGGAATCCAACCTTCAACTACCTAGTACACCCCATCATCATCCTTATCATATGGGTTTGGTCACCAATAAAGGAAAAGTTCTTCCCAACGTCTAATATTGCAAAATTACATTTTTCATAAAATGCTACATTGATGCCAATGACTAAAATTTGGCTCCACTGTACTTTGGTTATATAAGATGAGGACTTCCTTATTAGATCATACACAAGGCCATTAACAATGTTTGGAATGAAATCTATGTCATCAAACTCAAAGGTTGATGATACCAATTTTTTCTATATCATCTCCCACTACTCTCAAATACCACCTTTTAATAGCCACAATTATTATTCCTAAAACTTTTCTCAGGCTTTGCCTAACTCCTCATGTTATTCACCAACTAAAATAAGATAATATCAACAAGATTCATTTTCTTAGACTCCAAGATATTTTGGATACTTATGATTATTTATTTGTAGAAGATAATGGTCTACTTACACCACATCCCAGTCACCATGTTATTGATCCCATTCCTAGTGTTTCCTTACCTAATTACCTGACATATCACTTTTCCATGGTCAAGCATGTTAAAATGGAAAACAATTGCATCATTTTGTGAATGAATATCACATTTAGCAAAGCACCTCTCCTTGTGGCTCACTTGCATTTATTTATACTTGAAAAGAAAATGATGAATTGGGTCTTGTTGTAGATTACCATGTCCTCTACAAAATATATAGTTAAAAAAAGAGATACCATCTACCTGGATATTAAGGATCTCTTAGACAAGATTAAGGCTACTTAGGATTTCACCAAAATGGATATCACCTTTGTGTATCATTCATTAGAGAAAATTAGGGGTATGAAATGAGCCTCCTAAGGAAAATAATAAAACATTAGTTAAAATAATAAAATAATATTTATGAATTTTGGAGGAAGAGAGAAAAAAATACGTATTTTTCTTCATAGTTTCAACACATTTTCCTATGGTCTAACTCAAATTTCAAGCAGGAACACTTGTTAAATAATTCCGCATCCAACAAGTACCCACAATACATAATTTTGAGGGACCAAACCACACGGAAAATGAGAAATACATAATAAAAAATGTGTTACTTTCAAGCATCATGTTTTTTTTTAAGTATTTCTCATTTTTCATGGGGTATGCAAAATACATTAAAAAAACGTGTTACTTGAAAGTAACATATTATTTTATGCAATTTCTCATTTTTCATGGGGTTGGGTCCCTCAAAAGTATGCAGTGTGGATACTTGTTGGATATGGAATTCAATTCTGCATCCCATGAGTGCCCCCGCTCAAAATTTGAGTAAAACCAAGGGACATAAGTAAATATATGAATTTAAAAAGTTGTTTTTTTCATGACAAATATTCCAAGTCAACCATTGGTTAACTCTTTTTTTTTAAAATTCTATGGTTCTTGAAGGTACAAACTTATTAAAAACTTTTTTTTTCTTATGAGGCCCATTTTAGACCTCAAATTTGCTCTAACGAGGACCATATGGAGCCATGTGATGTTTAAAAAAGGTATTCAAGCTTAAATTCAAATTGTATGAATGGTTTCTTATGCCATTTGGTATAACAAATTATCCATCTACATTCATGAGATTATTAGTGATATTTATAACCCACATATCAACTAGTTTATTCCATGATCTATCTTGATGAAATTGACATTTCTTGATCCGTAATCGAGGGACTTATAGCCCACTCAACTCACAAACACCACCCATGTGTGGAAAAATTGTTCTTACTCTATGTTCTTAGTCTTAAACATAGATCTTGTCCATGGGGGTTAGAGAAATTGGCAATGAGAAATTGAGATGAGAAGTTGTAACTGTAAGGTCACAAGTTCAAATCCACCATTAATACTTACAAAAAAAAAAGAATCTTAAACAAAGATCTTAGCCCTCTACTTGAGGTTGCAATGCCTCAAGAGTCTACTCTCACTGTAATGTACACACAACAGGAAATTGTCATTGGGTGTTATAGATCCTAAGGTGTCTATCAAGCCCCTGTTCTTCAAATTGTTCTAAGTACAAGCTACAAATGTTAATTGATATGGAGAATCTTGCTCCTCCTTATTAACCTCTGAAAGGAGCTTAGGCTTCTTGCAAGAGTACTATTGTTAGTATGGTTATAAATGAACAATGATGCCAACAACAATTTACTTGTTTAGTTAACAACAATTTACTTGTTTAGCTATCCATTTGTATGGAAACTATTACATTGTCCATTGAACGGTTATTCATATTATCCAATGAGAAACTAGACTGAAATAAAAGTAAGAAATATTGGAACTTAACTAGATTGTAGATTCATGGCATCCAACTTGCTTGGAGCAAATTTAACAATTAACTTTTCTGTACTCTCATTGGATACCTCGAATCCATTATAACAGAGATAAGAATAACCGTTGTATTGATAAGGAACATACCCCATTAACTGCTGAGAGAGTAACAAAGAAAGTTCTATATCACGTAGATATTTGTTTAATAGTGGTGGTGTTCTTCTTACAAACAGGTTGTTGTTTTCTCTTCCATTTGTAGCTGCATTGGGCGATTCCTTTAGTTTCTTTATGAGCGATTCATAATAGCTTCCTATTGCAATGAGAATCTTCCTTTAATCACACGACTCACACACATATCTAGTTAAACTTTTATGAATAGTTTATAATCTTATCTCATGTCAAAGCTTCTCATATACTTAAAAAGATATATTCAAGTTTCATTATTTTTTAATTAGATTATATATATATATATATATATATATGTGATGATGATGATTATTAACGTTCACTGAGACCAACTTTGGTCTATTGGACATTAAGAAGGTAAATATTTGGTTTACTTTAAAATCTTGTTCTTGTGCTAAAAAGGCTTGCCAAGAAACTTTCCAAGCTCACTATAGTTTTTGGCAAGGAGGTTATAAAGGTTTGTATTGTACAAAATACTATGAAACTCAAATATAATGTGGGTGTAAGCAAGGAACTCTAAGAGAAAGTGATTTTCATCCTCAATGCTCATAGACTCACACAAATGGCAAACCCTTTCCACCCATGGAGTTTTAGGAATATACCAATGCCCTGTTTTACTATGGAGTTCATGAGAGTTTGTTCTAATCTTTGTTATATTAATTTTCTTTTGTGAGCTAGTTACTACCAAGAGATACTTATGATCCTCCAAGTTAGGATTAATGACCTCCTTATAGTATCTTAATTTTCTCTTAACCGCTAAATTTTCCTCACACCAAAATTTCTCTTTAAACTTAGAAGTAATAATATTTTTGGCATTGACAATGTTCTGTAAAATTTCGTTTTAATTAATGCCCCAATGGTTTAACCAAGCCACGGTATCTTTGGGCCAACACCGCTTGAGGCGTAATTGGTTTTGACTTGAGTTTAAAGCAATTTTAAGAAGTCTCTCATTTCCCATGTTATTTATCTTATGCTTGTACATCAAGCACCTAGTCATAGAAATGCTCTCGATGGGGCAAAGACCCACTTCTATGAGGAGAATAGGATAAGGCGTATTGCTTTTAATTTTGAGGTTATAAGTTATAAATCGTTTATGAATTTGTTTAATCTTCCTCCAAGATTCTGTAGAAATGTTGCACCCCTAGACTTCACAACCATACAAGATAACAGGGATGACAAAAGTTTCAAATAGGAACTTTCTTTTATCCCACATGACCAGATTGAATGATTTACAGTTATTTTCAGGATCAAAATAAGCTTTCCACCCTCCATTAATCATTTTCTCAATACTATAGTTCCAATTGAGCTTGTGATGAATATCAATTCCGAGATACTTGTAAGAAGTCACTTCCTCTAGATTTCAAAGTCACTTCCTCTAGATTTCTATTATCATAAACAAAATTTGCATATGTGTCTTTTTTAGATTTTATAATCATGATTTTTGTCTTGTCAATGTTAACAATTATACCCATGTTCGAGAAAAAATATTTAAGAACTCTTAATTGCTTATCGAGATCAGAAGGACACATTTCCATAAGAACAATATCATCAACATAAAGTATGAGGATGATAACTATCCCAACTAAGATTGTACCAACACAACCTGCTTCTTCTAAACACTTTTCTAGCTTATCAATATAAATGCAAAAAAGGGTAGGGGAGAGGGGGAAACCTTGTTTAACTCCAATATTACAATTTATATCTATTGTTCACCCCTTATTATTCTTAAACTTGGCAATGATCTTTTCATATAACCTTATCACATGAGCTCTCAACTCAAAAGGAACCTTAAGCTCCTCTAGCCTATTCCATAGGTTATTTCTAGGCATTGTATCAAAATATTTTCTAAAATCCACAAAGCAACAAATTAGGTCAAACTTATTATTACGACATTTCTCTACAATTATCCTAAGTGTAAGGAGGTGGTCCGTGGTTGAATTATTCCTTCTAAAACTTGCTTGGCCTTTCTCCCACTTACCTTCCATTTCTAGCCATCCATTGATCTTCTTTTCTAAGATAATACCATATAACTTAGCTAAGAGAGGGCTAATCATATTAGTCTGATAGTTAGAGGGGTCATTTTTATCGCCACTTTTGAAAATATGAATAATGAGGCTTTGAGTCCAAGGTGTAGGAAACCCTTGCTTGACTGTTAAATTAAAGAGTTTGTGGATGTGTGGGGTGACGACATGCGCTCCAATTTTTAATATTTCCGCTTGGTAGCCTTCAATGTCTTTGGCTTTTCCATTTGTTAAGTGCTTAACCCTGAAATCTATGTCTTCTAACGCGAAAAAATCTTTCGTTGTAAGAAAGCTTTGAATGTTATCTCCGGTAAAGGAATTCCAACCTTTTAAAGCAATTTTATTGTCTTCTTTTGTTTTGCGAGTTAGAATTTGCCTCTAGCATTTCTTAGGAGTCACCTTGGAGAAGTGTAGGAGATTTTTCTGCCTTTTACTTAGATAATGTCTTTTTTTTTAATTAACGCTTTTTAATGATTTATCTTATCCATTTTTTATCTCTCTATATAACTTTAAATTAAAGCAAACATTATCAAATCTTTATTTTTTATTTAATGTTCTATTATTTTATTAGAATATCATGTATCATTTTCATGTATAGCATGAAATTATATTCCTTTCTTTGTAGAAAGGTCAAGCTAAATGAATGAGTTATTAAAGTATTTCTCACCATGTTATAGTACATGATATGATCACTCTTCCGTGGGTTGATGATAAAATATAAAGAATATCCAATAAAATTAAAATGTTAGTTTTAATTTCATTTTGAAGAATATATATCCATTCCAATCCTTTATATTGAAAAATTATAAAAATTGTATTTATAATAATAATTAGGTATACAATTTATTAATAAAAATTAAATAAATAATTGCAATTTTAATAAAAAAATAATATTAAACATATTTTATAATTTTTAAATTTAAATTTAGCATTACAATAAAATAATAATAAATATTTTTTTAAGCATATAAACTTCTTACCAATAAATCCAAATAATAAACATGATAATCTAAATACTTGGATATAATGATCTTTTATTAAAAAATAAAAATTTACAGTTTTAATAAAAATAATAAAAAATATACTTTATACTTTTAAATATAATAATATTTTTTTTTAATATAATGCTCCTTTTATACACCAAACATGTAAGAAATAATTTGTTATAGGTACCCATTTCATCGTTAATTGTACCTCTTCATAATTATATATATTGAACATATTACAAAACATGCTCATGCTCAATCATGAGTTAATGCATTATAAATTTCCAATTAAAATATATATCTCAAAGGTTAAAGTTCAAAAGGAAAGAAGAAACGGTTGCCCTTGTTAAGGTGAAAATATCTATCAAAATAGTCTTAACAAAACCTACTTTATTTCCTTCTAAGAATGTTTATCAAAACATAATAACAACTATGATTCTAAGAATGTATATTAAACATGACAACCATGATGAACACATGGATTGTGGAGTTCATGATATCCATATAAGGAAGAAACTATTTATATTTATATTTTTAAAAATAAACATTACTCATATTATTATTATTATTTAAAGATATTATTATTATTATTTTAAAAAAAATATTATTATTATTATTTTTTAAAGATATTGATTGTTCACTTTATTTTTCAAACAATGTGAAAATGTATATTATTATTACAACATAATTTCATATAATCATAGTTTTTTCTTACCACTCATTTACTTGAAAATCCATGTTTTTTTTTAATAAATATAAAGAACAAAATCATAACAATGTTCAAAAATTCACTTGTATATATTAGGATTTTATATAAAATTTGATTCACCGTCACTCAATTCCACAAACAATA
The DNA here is from genome assembly GCA_001517045.1 of Pseudotsuga menziesii. Classification (NCBI taxonomy): domain Eukaryota; kingdom Viridiplantae; phylum Streptophyta; class Pinopsida; order Pinales; family Pinaceae; genus Pseudotsuga; species Pseudotsuga menziesii. The sequence continues at coordinate 93,830 of LPNX010829511.1, read as the reverse complement.
ATTTGGTTAATTTGGTTTCTTGTAATATTGAGTTCAATCTGAATCATTTATGCTATATTATTTTTGACAAACAACAAATAATGTCATACATAATTTTCCATAAATTTGAAATTAAAATAAAAATAAAAATTTAATTTCAAATAAAAGCATTAACTATGGTTATAATTTCATAATTTTTTTGAAAAGTATACCTCTAAGTGTAAACACATAACCCTCTTACAACTTATGTATATAAAATGCATTCGGCTTGTGCAAGAATCTACTCGAGTTTGATATTCCTGAGCTAGATTGTCATGGTATTTGGACTCCTCTTCATATTACATAATATTTTGTCCTAAAATATGTATGGTTGGAGCATAGATTGTGAAATAGAAGACACAGAGATTTTAATTTACTCATTTATAAAAGTAATTATTATGTAATAAAGTTGATTTAAATTACCTTTTTTTTCTTTTACTATCTTAACAAAGATCAAAATATAAGATAGCATTCAATGTTGTTTATCTTAAGATTGATGGTAAATGTTTAAAATTATGTGTTGTAATCTTAATTATTTTTCTTTTAGCACTATTTTTGTACAACCTTGTTTGTATTATGAGAAAAAAATTAAAACAATTATTTTATATGTTATTTAATATTTTCATCTATTTTTTTTGTGAAAAATGTAAAAATTGAACTCTATATTTTCTTCAACATAATGGATAAACAATTATATAATTATTTATTTATTCTAAAACTTTTAATTTGATCTTATTACTAACTACTAAGGTGATGTGAGTTTGATATATTAAACTTTAGATATAATAATTTAAAGTACTTGAAATATTTGAATTTTATAGAAAAAATAAGAAGAAGAATACTCCTTTTTTTGGAGAGTATATATAATATTTTCTTACATCTTAATGTAACAGATTAAAAAAGAGTAGATAGTATATAACTTTTAATTTAAAGTCAAATCTGTACTTTATATTGATTTTTTTTTCTTTAATTTTATTATTTGAAAATCTAAAATGATGGGGCAATATAATCTCCTTTTAATTGACTAAAATGAAAAACCCTCTTTACCTAATGTTATTATTTTAGATTTCAAAATCTAAAATGGTGGAACAATATATTCTCATCACTCTTGCTTAATGCATCACTTTTGCTTAATAAACCAAAATTGAAAATCATCTTCATAATGAACCAAACTAAAAAACCATCTTCATATAATGGAACTTTGCATTGTTGATGTAGTAGTCCACTCGGAACTAGTTAAAAGTTCTTAGGTTAAGAATTAAAAATTACCCCAATAAATTAAAAAAGGTTTAAATCAAGAAATCAAGGATTTCTTGATTTAATTGCCCCTTTGACTGAAAAGTCTGCCTATAAAGACTCAAGCCAAGCAAAGGTTTGGGGGTTCTAATTTTTCTCTTAAAGAATTATTATTATGCATGTCTTTGCTCTCAAGTGTTTTCTTGGAGAACTTTCTCCTACAAGGAAAAGAGGACTGACTGAAAACAAATTACCAGTTAAAAAACCCTACCTTAGGAGCTCTAAGCTACTTGCATGTTGGAGTCCAGCTCGGGGGGATCCGGATTAAAACTAGGAACGGTTCCAGGTCATGGTTGGGAGGAACATGGTAGTTCCCAAGTGATTTGGTCATCAAAATCAGAGGTCAGATCTGTCTTAAATTGATAATGCTAGTTATTTGAAAAGTGTGTAGGTTTAGTGATTAAAGGAGCTTCAGGAAGATAAATCACATGTACGAATTCTTAGCATGTCAAAGTTCATTTCTAGGGTAAATTCAAGCATCTTTATGTAAAAGCTTCTATGTATTTTACTAACCCTAGGTAATTAATGTGCTGCCTAGATTTTGCTAGGGTCCTTATTTCTCTTCAAATATTCATATGATTGGAAAGATTATCATATGCTGTATATAGCTAGGTTACCATCTTTAAAAATGTGTGTTCTATATTCATTTCATATTCAGATATTAATATTGTAGACTAGGTAAATCTAGATCTTCTATTGTAAATGTGCATCTATTACTTATATCTCTACTGACATATTACATTTGTCAGTAGAGACATATGTTTCAATTTATAGTAGATATAACCCTAGGAGTAGGTTAAAGAAATAAATATAATATATAGTTACTCTAGGGTATATTTTACAACCATAGATTCTTTTATGAAATAACTATACATACACTTAAATAAACTTATCAGGTATAAAACCCTTATAAAAACTATCTATGCATTTATTTCTAGAAATTAAATAATCCATCTAAGGCCTTTCAAGCTCTGTAATCATATAACAATTTACTTTAAAAATATTCCACATAAATAAAAAATCATTAATTTTAATCAGAGTGATATCGTGACCATCCATGTGGTCCTTATCAAGACTCTGCTATAAAAACTACAGTCTTAAACATCTACATTAGAAACACCATAAATTACATGCAATATATCTTTAAGAATCCCATATAAGATCCATATTAAAACATCCATCTAAAAGTTTCAACAAGTAACATTTCATACAACTCTGTATTTAATAAACAAAGGCCGTGGTATCGATCCTCATAGGTTACAACTCCATTACATAAACAAAATTAAAACCCACAATAAGAACAGTAACATAATCAAAATACATAACTAAAACCATCAAGTAAAATCCAACTCCCAATTTCTTTTATCTCTTATAAACGATTTCACAGATTGAAATCGCCTGGCCCAAATTGATGAAGGTCGTATACCCAAGCACCAGCCACGACCCATTTCTTACCAAATCTAAACCACACAGTATTAATCACACAGGTCACGACTCACACCTTTGCATTATAATTAAAATGCCTACGCTAGCAGAGAGGTCGTAAGACTCTAGCTACAACACGGCCTTGACTGTTAAACAATTTTACTATAGAGTCCAAGATATTTAAAAACAACGAGTGCCATCAAGGGTCTGCATACCTTGGCCTCCACGAAACCCCATAACATTCAATACACATTGCTCACATAAGTCACGGCCTCGGCCAAATAACGATTTAAAACATAGTCCAATGTTCACCTAATAACCAGATGCCGTATATAATTTAAATCACAAGCTATCGCGGCACTGTGGGAAGGCTCATGCCATTGATGGCATGGCATTTACCCATGCTGTCGAATTAGTACTTTAACCAAACTAATTAATGGCATTCATGCACAGAGAAATTGGTAAGGCGTATGCCTCTATCCATTAGAAACCCCAACTCATTTTAAATACAGTGTTCAATAAAAAGCACAGGAGTAAAATCGCATGCACCATAACCGTTACATTTTATCAAAACCATACATTGATTTACATAGAGTTTCCCAAGTACACAGTCGCCATTGAAGGCCGAGGACAAAGTTTTACACAGGGTGCCAATTTGCTATGGCACCATTGCTTGCAATGGTGCAGCCCATGGATTTTAAAATCCCAAGACCAAAACTAATGAGTTACATAACCAAATATAAACATTGCATAGAGCCGAATGGCCTAAGTATCAAGTCACGGCATAATGCCTCTATATTAAACATAAACCAAGTCTGTATTCAAGCCCGAAGGCGAAATCGAATTCGCTACAACATTAAACCCCAACCAAACAACCATGCGAAACGTAGTCTTACCACATGATCGAAGGAGGACAAGCATAAGCTTGATGAGCAGGCTTACCACGGCCACAAATGCAATGCTGTGAGCCAACTATGTTGTAGCCATGCTGCCCTCCATCCCTTTCGGCACCTGCAAGCAAACAACCAAATAAGGTATGAGAAGTATGCAATCCCTTCCAAACTGAAAACCAAACTAATGTACAAGCTTATGAGTTCACGCGGGCTTACCTTCACAAGCTATGGGTTGCCTCCATGACCATACCTCTGCGCAGAGCCAAACAACAAAACCCCAAATGCCAAATACATTACACATCCATCGTGAGCCAAGCCTAAGGGGAAGGCTGTCACGTTTTCCCACAAGCATTAAATGCACCGGGCTGTAGTCAATTATCATTTCCACAAACCCACTCCCATAGTCATGACTCGCTACAAGGTATTGTTTCATGCCACCCTTCATACCATTGATTAAACCCTGTATTGTATGGTTCATACCATATAAACATCAACACCCCAAACTTTAAAACATCAACATTAACATAATACAAAGCTACACTATGATAGTATTATAGTAATACTTGTCATAGGTTGCGCTAGTTCCAATGGTTAAGACCCTTGCTTAGGATTGTAGATAAGGTTTAGTCCATAGGTTAGAGCTTAGGGTTTAACACCATAATGTTAAGGTGTTTAGGCTTAAGCACCATGGCATACAAAGTATGCCATGTAAATCTCTCAAGTTATCAAATTCAAGTATGCTCTCGAACCATTAAAAAAATCTTGCCAATAAAAGAACATAAGAAAGGTTAAAATAGAATGTATAGTAAAAATATAAATAGCATGAATAGAAATAAATGACATCTAAAAATGATGAATTTAAGAACATAATGAAGAATAATCAATGTACACGAAATTTAGCCGTAATGGCTAAATTGACGATAACAACACCTACCAAGTTTGAAAATCAAGTCGATAGGCAATGTAATAACTAGTAGCAGGTTATCGATGACTAAGGATGTCAACACACTATACATCCAATCCCATCGGAAGTAATAAACTGCGTAAGAAAAAGAGAGAGGTGCCTTAGTTCGATTGAACTAAGTAAGCCTATGTAACCAAGTAATACCTTACCTCTCAGATCGTCATAGGAAAACTAGTCCCGCTACTCCACCACTTTATCCCGATCAACAAAGTTAAGTTAGTTGATACTTAATAAACAAAATACACATGTACAGAGGTAAACAATGAACTATACAATTCATTAACTCACCGACAGTAGTAACTAAGATGTACAAATAATTTAAATAACAGAATTTAGACATAAGAAGTAAACAAACTAATAATCACTAAATGGATAAGAGATTCACCACGGGGGCGTCACCTAGGGACCAATATGATATCACGTCCGTTCATATTGGGGGGGTTAAAAATAAAAAAATTACAAGCCAATATATTGGTGGTATATTAGGGGTAAAAAGGGTTTTTTCTAACTATATAAATATGCAATATGTTGGGGGATATTTTATTCCACAATCCTGCCCGCGCCTCAACCATAAGCCTGCGTGCACCCGGCATATGCTGCATAGGGTTTTCCTGTGGTTTTCTCCATTGTTTTTTCTTGGCTTTTCTCCATCCCATTTTCTGGATAACAAGGGCGTTTTTTCAAATCGTAGCAGTGTTGGTCCTTGGGTTTTCTCCATCGTGTTGGATAACCAGGGAATTTTTTCAAATCGGAGCAGTGTTGGTCCTTAGTTTTTCTCCTTCGTGTTTTTTGGAAAACGAGGGCATTTTTTCTTCTACGTAGCAGTGTTGGTCCTTGGGTTTTCACCATCGTGTTTTCTGGATAACGAGGGAATTTTTTATGGTGCGTAGTAGTGTTGGTCCTCTGGTGCATAGCATTTTTCAGAATTTTTTTCCACCGTGGTGCATAGCATTGTTGGTCCTCTGGTGCATAGTGTTTTTTCACCGTTTTCTGGTCATGGGTTTGAGGTGGGTTTCTCTGGTGCATAGAAGTGTTGGAGGAGGCACGTTGGAGAGCCATTGCATAGCATTCTTGGAGGTAAGGTATATTGTGCTTAATCCTCTGATGGATCGAAAGAACCTTTGATCTTAAACATTTGTATTAGTCCCATGGCCCTGTTTTGGTATTCTGACATCAATGTAATGATAATAGGAGTTTCACAACAAGGTTAACAATTTTAGACAAATTACATTGTTAACAGATTGTCTAATTGATGAAATTGCTGAAACAATGTTCAGACAAACAATGAAACCTACCAGTTCTTGCATCACGGCCTGAGAAAACAATAGGCTCCAAACCACCATCAATTTCAGGAAGTGCAAATTGCAATGCAACCTGAATTAGGTGCAATCCCAAAGTGCTGATAAGCCATTCCTCTATAGTCTGGAACAATAGCGGCAAGGCCACAATGTAGGGAACATCAAGTTTGGACAAAGCTTGTATAGCATAAGGATGGTCCTGTCTAGCAGGTCCACCCACGAGTGCAAACCCAGTTAAGGAAACCACAACATCTACAAGAGACTTTTTTGTAAGTGGATCATACAAGAAACGCTCCACAGGGGTAGAAAAATCTAATCCACCTGAAAATATTGGCATAACTTTTGCACCTCTGGCTTCCAATTCCATCACAACAGCCACATAATGACCAGCGTCACTAGTAATAATGTGGCTTCTTTGCAAGGCAATACCAATGACTGGTGCTTTTGGGTTTTTAAGTTTCTCATTTGTATCCTTTCTGGTGTCATACCAATTCAAATACTCCTTAACATCGTCATACATGCAAGGATCTAGAGGGTGCCATATTCCTTTGTCTAAATAGACGACTGGATCAACAAACTCCAATTTTGTCTTCTTAAGAGTAGGCACATAGGATCCAGCAATCATTTTAAATAAGTTCTCAAGATTCTCTGGCGATCCACCCAGCCAAAAATGCAAACTCATGATATAGGCTTTAGCATCCTAAGCCTTGTCACTTGGCAAATACTTGAGGACTTTGGGTAGTTTTCTAACAAGTTTAATCATGCTTTCCTCGAAGCCTGCTGACTTCTTCTTTCTTTTAAACATTTGAAAGAAAGGGATTTTGGACTGGCCCAATTGATACATACTAAAAGAGCCCAGTTTATTTAGTCTCATTACCTCTGGCATTGAAGGGAAAACCAAGATAGCATCCAATCTTTCCCTCTTGGTCTCCACTGCAGACTTTACCTTTTGAGCGAGTTCCTCAACAAATATGAGAGATCCAATGAATATATTGGCATCAGATATATCTTTACAGAACATGTTGTAGGTGCTTTGGTCCCTTAGCTCCTCTAGAAGGTACCCAACAATCTCAAATGAAACATCATTTCTTTTCTGGTTAAGATTCCGGACTGCTGCACTTACAGAAGCATGGTATTGAGCTTCAAGAACTACACAGACTGTTTTCACATTGGGAAGACCCTGATTTCTTTCTATACTGATTCGTCTCACCTCTGGGGTCCCTTGTGTGAATAAACTATTTCCAACAACTGCAGAGGTCACCTGATATGCATTTCAACCCAGTTGACAACTATTTAGAATTCTGATATAAAAGGGGAAATATGAGAAATCAGTTTGGAGCTTATATTAGTCTAAGAGCTAGTTGGTCACTGAAGTCTTCAATTATTAGTTTTTGGGGATTGGGGTAATCCCTTTGGCCTTGTTATACCTCCCATTTACTCCAAATAATCTTGCCTATCTATATTGTAAGCAGCTATAAAACTAGTTCAGAATTCTATTTTATAGAAAATTTGTACCCACAAACTTGCATGAAACAGTAACATTTTACAGTTCCTATAACTATAAAAGGACAAAAGCAAACTGTAGACTTTGAGCACCCTAAATTCCCAATGAAAATACAATTCAAAGGTTAGATTACCCCAAGGAAAACTACCCAGGGGCAATTTGCATAACTCAAGCCATAGAGGATGGAAAACATTTCATCCTATATAGCCCTGAACCCACCAGAAAGAAATACAAAATCATTTGTGTTTAAAATTCTCTAGGCTATCCCATGAAAACCAAAATGAAATAGGAAATTTTATAGTTGAGTTATTCAACCATAGAAACGAGGTCCTAAAAACCCAACATCTTTGATCAAATTCCTGATTATATTTGTTTTCAATTTTCATTCTAAGAAGAGATCCTATAGTACAGGTAGGCCTCAAGGAGGACTAAAGGTGAATACAAACATAAAACATCACAAAAATGAGCTGCTCACATAATGATCTCAACAAACCCAAATGCAAATAAGTCCATTATCAAGCTGTCTTAGCACAAAGCCTCAATGTTTCCAATTTGTATCTTTCATTTTCTATTAGGGTAGATGATTACTCTTAAAGACCGTTCAGAATTAAATCACCAAAAACCAAGGAATTTGAGGCTAAATAAGATGTCAACTATGGTAGCACTCACTGAACTTTGTTCTTTTTTTCAAATTGCCATATTGTACCTTGACATATGGATCACTGGTTCCTCGCCAGTCTACTGCAATCAGGTCCCTTGCTTCTACAAGAACAAGCACAATCCAACCACTCCTTGTTTCTGTAAGAGAATTCTGCATGGCATCACAACAGAATCAGATAAATGAAATAATTCTACCAAGGCATTGCAGGAAGAATCAGGTCAAATAAAACAATTATGTATGGAAATCAAATATAAAACAAACTAAACAAAATCTTATATTGCTTGCTTGGTAATTCATAAATCAAATGACAACTAAAAAGACATATCAAATAATGTACCCAATGAGAAAACATATGATAATTATGTTTCAAATTTTCAAGATCATTAGACAAGAAACATAAGCACGGAAGGATACATGTTAGGTCACTTGAATGATAAGCTTTAAGTATACAAAGAGTGATCAAGGGAACACATGAAAAAAATATAACAAAGTTTGATCATAACATTCAATATAAACCAAAATGAACTCACCTCAGTGTCTTGCTCTTGCTTTTTCTTCTCAATTTTGAGTTTTACTTCACATGTTGTAACTTTTTCAAGGGGGATCCAAACATCCTTGGTTTCTCCTTTTTCCAGTCCTTCCAAATTCACACGGGCGCTTCCCATACTCTCATCCCCAAGAAAGTCTACATTGTAGCATGTTAATTTCAAATACTGATCACCTTCAATCTCGTTAAACTCAAATTCTTCATCCCATATGGGGCTGATACCTCGTGAAATTGATCTTGTTATGCGAATGTTCTGTGATTATATTAAAAACAAATTAATGCTAATCAACTGCAAAGTACAGCTACAGGAAACATTGTAGATATCCACCAATATGTAGATTAGTCTAATTCTAGAAAACGAAAAATATCTAACTCAGAAATTGGGGAACCCGATCTTCCCATACAGAAGCTTAACGTAAGGATCACTCTTTTGAGATCTGTCTTTTCCAGCAAGGTTGCTGCCTTCCACTACAATTATTTTAAGCTTTCTCTTTCATTGAATACACCTGCAATATGTCACAAAGTGTAAACCCGAGCACATCACACCGTTTCAAAGTCTAATGATATTCCTCTTCCTCACCTTCTTTTAGATCAATGAGTAATTGGTCCCCAAAATCCATGCCCAATATCCAAATCAATTGATCATATTTATAGATCAATTGTAATCTCAATTGACTTGGTCCTTAAATCCTTTCAAAATTCTATTTTTTAATCCTTTTACTCTCCAATTGAGTTAAATACCATGCATATGGTACTTATAACTTTAATTAATGATTTTTAAAATTTTTATTAATAATTTCAAAAGTTGTTTTTCTAAGCATAACTATTTGTTAACTAAATGGTTTAGTAGGAGACTAAAATGAAACTTCATCTTCATTTAATGGAACTTTATGTTATTGGTGTAGTAAGAGTTTTCAAATCTTTTGAAATTCAACATTTTATTTTCGCTTTGTTTGTGTACATATTATATGTGAATAAAGAGGAAGATCTAGTACTAATACAAGATCCTTCTATTGAAACAAGTGCAGTAGTAGTTAAAGGTTTGGTAGCATCTGAACCAATTGAAGATTGAGACTCGACAACATACATACACAGTGGAATATTCAGTAGCAATAGAAGCAGTTTGAGATAGATAACTAACATTAGTATTTGATCAGGTAGTACATGTGGAAGCATTTATTTAAACAGCTAAAATAGTTAAGCTACTAGTTTCAGATCCAACAACAAAGGAAATGTTTTCTATTGATGAAGAAGTATGTAGAAATCCATGACCAACAATGGTTTTAATTGTTTATAGTGATCAACACATTGACACTTGCTTCCCATCTACTACAATTTTGAAACTACTTCCATTAAGACTTACACCAAATGCAAGAAGGAAGGCAATGCACGAGAAATGAAGACAGTGCAGAAAGCTCTAGGAATGCCTTCCATTAAGACTTGCACTTGAGAACTATCACATCCAGAGGCTATAGCAATGGGGCAATGGTGGGGGTGATGGTTAACTGGAGAATTGGTTCAACCAAGTGCTAACATGGATTGAACATGTTAGTGTATTTATGCGGTTATCTAACTATTAGATTGGAAACTCAATTTTGAAACTTAAATAGTCATTTACCATCAACTTTTCTTATGTTTGTATTTCATAGTCATTTACCATCAACTTTTCTTATGTTTGTATTTCATGTATATCTTGTAGAAGTAGTGATAAAACTATTATATATAGTATTAATGAGATTTTATATCAAGATTAAATGTTCTATGGTCGTGAGAAATCCACTCCCAGCTTGCTCAGAATATTATTACCATTTGTCTTATGTATTAATGGTTTAATGGATTTTAATATTAAGATTAAACAATTGAATGTCTCTGAAAAATTATGCCACGGGGCCAACATTAAGAGCTCAAAGTGCCTCACCAATAACATTTAAAATAAAGAAAATTAAGTCCATTATTTAGCAAACAAATTTGCAAACTATGTTAAATAGATAGATTATAAGAAAATGCATGTAGATTGAAAAGAGAACTAACAAGTACAATAGTCTCTCTATCGATACAATCACATGGTATAACTATCGTACCTTTAGGAATATAAAAATGTGGTCTAATCGCCACTTCTGATAGTAGTGCCTTGTGCTTGGTTTCATATGTTCATCAACATCTGCAGGTATTCATGTAACGACAAACCTTACATGGTATCAGAGCTAAGGTCTCAGGTTCAATTCCTATGAGTTGCGCTAGAGGGGGGGTGTTAGAGTATCGGTACAACCGTAAGTTATAAGTGTCACACCTCTAGCAATATAAAAATGTGGACTAACCGTCACTTCTAATAACAAGGCCTTGTGCTTGGTTTCATATGTTCATCAACATCTGCAAGTTTTGGTGTAACAACAAACCTTACATGGTATCAGAGTCGAGGTCTCAGATTCAATTCCCCCGAGCTAGGCCGAAGGAGGGGTGTTGGAGTATCAGTACAACTCCATAGTATAACCGTATGGTTTACCCGCCGCATCTCTAGAAATACAAAAATGGGGACTAACCACCACTCCCCGTAATAAAGCCTTGTACTTGGTTTCATATGCTCATCAACAACAAACCTTACACCCTCTTGGCCTTTCGACAAAGACTAACAAAATGTTAGCAACACACTAGAAATGGCTACAAATTATGTAATAACACATATTGGTAGGTTGGTAGTGCTGGTTGAAGTGCATGTCTTTGTGTGAACCCTAAACGCTTTAAGTGTGCTAAATGGATTTTATAACGTGTTGTATTAAAAATTCACGTTTTATCTATTTAACACGTGAAGACGGGTTGCAATTATGGGAAACAACCCATTACAGCGTTACAGTGCAATATGCACGTTCTGTTCGTTTGCTTTCCGTTTTTTTCAAAACACAAATTTTCATTTGCTTATTCGTCACACACTAAAAATCCTGCAATCAAAATAGTACTTGCGATATTGAATAGTTGAAAGTATTTGGAAGAGGCCATTCTAGATGGATTCCAAACGTAATAGGGAGGTAATAAAGCAAAAATATGTTTGTATTTTAGTATTTTGTTTTTTAATGGAATTCAAAAAATTCAATTGATTTAAGGAGAAATTCCATGTTAAAAGTGGGATTTGGGATTTGAGTATGAAATGTCAATTTTTCCACTTAATTATATAAGTCAATCCACATTAAAAATGTAGTTAGAAGTTTAGAATAACAACTCTTTTTACAAGGGACACTGATGTGATGTGAGGAATGGCATATGATTCTTATAAAATTTAAAATAAAATAGGGCTTAAATAAACAACTAACAATAACAATCAAGATAAGGATCTTAAACTAAATTAGAATAAGAAATCCCTGGGTTATAAGAGATTTTCACCAATTATGAAATATATATATATTTAATTATATCTTTGCACAAAATATTTATGTTTTTTTAATAATATTTTGACACAAAGTATTCATGAAAAAAAAAATTAACGAGGAGTCTCCTAGCTAACGAATGCCCACACAAGGATTGGAACTTTAAGATCAACAAAAAGGAGGGTAGCAACATCATTCCCTATTCCCTAAGATGGCAAAGTTCATTTAAGAGGAAGAGATGGGTATTAACACCCATTAGAATGAAAATATCATCACACATTCCATCTCTCTAGATGAGCATTTCTATATTGGATTTAGTGTTAACACCGGGAATGGAGGTGGGATTGATCCGACTGAGGAGTTGGAAAGTTGTTGTTCCTTGGGCTTAGGGAGAAATCATGCATACCATGTCTCTACCTTAACACTTCTTGGTGTTATTTTTTGAGAAGTGAGGAGAAGCATAGTCACGAAGGTTGAAGTAGGGTTTTGGGAGTTGTTTTGTAAAATATTTGGCATTTATTTTGGAGACTTCTAAGGTAATGTCGATCTAAAAGAAATATTCTAAATTTGTAATTTAGTGCTTTAAGGTTAGATGAATCTTAGAGTAATGACCACTCGGAATTAATAAAAATATTGACACAACATAAAATGAAAATTAGCAAGACACTCAATCTAAGACTTCCAAAATAATGTTGTTCTCAAAGCAATGTTGTCAACTCAAATATACTTAAAAGTGGCAAAAGGAAAGAAAATTGAGGGAAACTATCCAAGTAGCACTAAGTGAGGGAAACTATCCAAGTAGCACTAAGTGAGTGACATTGACATGGAGTTTATGAAAGAGCCCCAATTACTCCAATAATAATAATGTACATAATCTTTTATGTTCAAATATGTTTTACAAAATAATATTTTTATTAAAAAATTAACTTAAAATATATATTAATATGCCTCTTTCCTATAACTATAATTCTCAACATGTTAGAACAATTAAGCTTATAAATCTTCTTTTGAATTTTGGACATGTTGTGGTTATTTCTCCCATGGAAAGCTTTCCACTACTTGTAATTTTGATGTCCTTTACCATTCCTATATAGGTAGCCACCTAAACTTTTTAACCCAAATATTAATGGTCTATTTGAATTATTTCTATGCTATACTATGTGGCCACCTAAACCTTTTATGGTAAATATTAATAGTCTATTCAAATTATTTTTATGCTATTTTATGTTGCCACCTAAACTTTTTAATACAAACATTAAGTGGTTGATTCAAATAACAAAGTATTATTTTCAAAACTATATATAAGATTTTTTTATTATATTTAACAAGAGTCATAATGTGGCAATGTCATAGCAATTGTTAGTGGCTATTGCTACAAAGCACAAGCTATAGACATTTGATACTTTTGCCACAAAATTGTAACAATAAAAGAAAAAATGGCCACAAAATTTCATAGTCATTGAAGGTTAGGCTACCATCAATAAAATGATGAAAATTAAAATTTTATCATAATTTGATATGTAATGTATTTTTTTGCTTCTTTTAAAAACAATTTGTTAAACCATACTTTCAGAATACTTCTATTAATAATTATTATATCCAATGTGTATGTAATTAAAACAAACCTAATTTTAATATGTACATATATTTTTCCTAATAAAAAAAACAAGATATATACTATTTAATTACCTTCTATGTAATCATCCCTCTAGCCATAAAAGTATCAACCTTGGAAAAAAACATGTCAACTAACCCAAAAAATAAAAGAGCTAAAAGATTTTGAAGAAAATAAATAACACCAACCTTAAATTATCTAAAAGCTTATTACTTAATTGGAGAAAATAAATCTTAACAAATTATTATTTGATTGAGAAAACAAATCTTGAATTGAAGATTACACTTTAAATTAACAACACCATATGATGGATCTTTGAGATGTAGAATAGTTGGTGGTGGGGTATGGTTAAGATGCCAAAGGTCACTAGTTCAAATCCCATGGATACCAAAAATCCAACCATGTTAAGGGTTGGTGTGGTCTAGGTCAGGTGCAATCCTCGAGTGATTTTGACGTCTTAGATGCCCTTGATTTGTGGTAACTTAGTCAATGGAAAACCTGTTAGTCAGGGGGTTCTTCCACTTTTCCAACAAAAAAAAAACACCATATGATGGGTTTATGACTGAATTAAAATACTAGTAAACAACGACATCCAACTTATTATTATTCTTATCATGTGATGTGTAAAAATTCTATTCCTTTATTAAGAGGGAGAGACAAAAGGCATACAAAGTTATAGAAATGTTTTTTGTACTTGCATAATTCGTTGTCTATGCAACTTTGTCATTGTATTAAATGAATTGTCAATTGACTTTGGCACCTAACTTATCACATTCACAATTTGTTTTTGGAATATTTATACCATTATATATTGGATTGAATGGAAATTAAATTTTAACTTTTATATTGTGTTAGTTTTAAATGTTTAATGTTGTTCATATGATATTTATAACAATAATTTACTTTTTAAAATATGATCTAACTAAACTGTTATAATTTAATTTTCAAAATATGATCTAACTAAGAATTTGATGACCATAACTAAACTCTGAATTGGTGTATAATGTTTTTTGGGATATAAAGAATCATCATCAAATACTTGAGTGGTTATAAAAATAAACATAATAATTAATAAGATATTCATTAACATTGAGTGCAATATGTGCACACCCATGAAGTGAGTAAAATCATATAAATTTGAAATATGTCATTTAGATTATTGCATTTACTATGATTTTTTACTTAGACTTTATTAAGTTCCTCTCAACAGGGAGATGTGGTTTTAGAAGTGTTCTCATGTCAACCATAGAAATTCTTTGCCTTTCTTTATGGTTAAGTTGAGGTTGAAATGGGGAGTTTCCATGAGACCATATTGTTAACCACTTGGTATTATAGGATGTTTCATAATAAAATAGACTGTTGGGAAAAACCCTAATCCCTACTAAGCCCCAATAGAGTAAAAAGTGGCATTGTTGGGTTATCATGGCCGGTTGATGCTGATCTATAACGTCCAAGGATGAACATAACACATCACCATCATCCATGGTCATTGAACCATGCATGCCCCATCAAGCCTAATTAACTATCGACTAATCAAATAGAAGCAAGTATTATTATTACCACCATGTAATACACCAAACAATTATTAAAATTATTAAAGACTATGATTATTTATTTTTATAGATTTTGACAAATAAAGTCAAAATAAATGGAATGGAATTATTATTATTAATAAATAAATAACTGAGAGGAATCAGAATTGAAGTAGCCGTTAAAAGAGTGTTTGCTGACCCATAAGGGGAAATGACAAATGGTGAAAGCTGCTGAGTAAAACTCAAGTGATGCAGGAGGCATCTTCCCCAAAATCACGTCGAGACTCCTTGTGGAGCATTAATGAGCAGGTGGCTCATAAATGACCAAGTCGTAGGAAAAATAATATAAAGTATTATTTCCATCGAATAAGCAAGAGGCTTGTGATGGAGGGGAAATACTCTATCTGATGCAAGGATAGAGCTTGCGCATTGATCAAAATTTTCCCTTGTGGTTCAGTAAACAAGCTCAAGGGTTCTTTAGCATGTAAATTTGGCTGCTTTAGGAGTTGGTCAGGAGGAATGACATCTTCGGTTCCATTTTCCCATCAGTGGTGACATGTTCTTTATGAATCTCTCTACTACATTGATCTTGTTGTTTAAATTCTGAAAGTATATTATAATTCTGACTAAATTCATAAACAATAAATACGCAGAAGTGTTCATTTTTTTTTTCTTTCAGCTTGTTAGATTGTTTATTACCTTATAAAATTTTGTTATTTTCTAATTCAAGTATGCACATAAATTTTAGGAATAACAAGTACTATTATTATGAATAAAATTCAATCTTAAACTGTATAAAACCATTTATACTACATAATAAACTTATGAAAATCCAGAACAATAATCTAAAGATCGTAAGCATACAGTTGCAGCATACCAAGACAAGAGTCCAATTAAAGAATTCTTAGATTTAACAATCTTGGAATCGGCTTCCAGCAAAGCAAATATTTCAATCAAAATCATAATAAATATTTAGCATTTAAATTGAATCTTATAATCAAAATTGAGGAGGCCAAGTGCCAGTTTGAGTTAAAAATGTAATAACCCTACTGTATTCCCTTAAAAAAAATCATCGATGGCCTTCTAATTGCAAATCCAATTTCTAGATTCAAGTGATTACAACATTGCCTACAAACTTATCTTAAAGCAAGCCATAGAGACCGTGAAGCCCTTTTCTTCCCAAAATCAAAGCTGAGAAAACCTTGGATCACAGCCAACCAACTTGAATGAAAAGAATGAAGCGTACTTTGTCTCTATTGAGTAGATCCACCTTTCATTGAAGGATCCGTGCTGTTTTGTACATGCACACAGAGGTCAATAATGTTAGATTTGTTCAGAGGTAAGTAAACAAGAATTTCAGCTTAAAACTTTATAAGGCTAATATTTTCTTACCTCAAAACAGAGTAATGGAAGCATAGGAGGAAGTCAACCCTGTGCTTCTCAAGCATGGCCATTTCAATACTTCTTCAATCTATTTAATAAATTCAAGGTGATCTAGGTAAACAATTAACTATTTTCCCAATATTTTAAACTTGCGAAAATAAGCATTTGATCTGTAAAATAGGAGAAAAGGTTTTAAACCCTAAAATCCCGTGTTTTCATTTTAAAAACATAATTCTTACCTTTCAATTAAAGTTTGGGCCATAGTGGTGAGGTCAGAGCCTATTCTCGATTCATCCAATCGATTGAGTAGCCATTCCTTGGTCCTTTTTACCTCATATGTCGAACATAACAGTATTTTGTTAAAAGATTTGAAATCAAAATAAATTAGTTAGACATAGATTTGGCAGAGAGTTTTTCCTTTAGTGAAATACTTAGAGTGTCGAGGGTTCTTATCCTCCAAACTCTCCATTCTTTCTCTACCTTGCACAAAAACCAAAAACAAGAGACTCAGTCTTCTGTTGTTGCTTGCGGAAATTCAAATAGAATAGAGTTTCAAACCTTAAACAATTTTTTTTACCTTTCCTTTTTGTGAAACTTGTCGGCCTAGGAAGCTCCTCCTTTAAAGACTGAAGAAAAGTACACCTGGAGCCTTACACCTTACCACACATAATTTGGGATAGCTATGACTGCACAAAGGATGAAACTCGACCGAAAATGGCTGATAAAAACATTGATAGCACAACATAGTTGTTCGTTAACCTAATAGATCTCTACCAGTCATGCCTGAAGGAAAGTTAAAAGTAAACAGAGCACAATAGTGCAACAAAGAAAACCATAATGAAACCATCTAGAAACCACCATAGGGAAACATAGAACAAAAAACTCCACGACCGATTAACTGCATTGAACCCAACATAAAAACCCTAAACGTTCTTTCAATGCCGTGGATTGCACGTAGTACATATGTAGGGCCAAGATCTACCTTTCCTTTTACGAAAAGCATTTAAATCTTGCCTTCAACTTTAATTTGTCCTAGTTGCGTTGTCAACTCTCACACCATGGATAAGGACAATATAACACCTCATTTAAATCCCATCTTAACTCGCTAGTTGTCATCAATCCTCGTCACTAGCTTTAAAGAACCCTTAGGCGCATATCATAACCTTGGCACAATATTGTAAAATAGGTTATGCCTTGTAACCCAACTATGACTCCCTTAGATTGCATAAGATACTTTAGCCTAGTGTGTTTCAACATAATACTTAACCTAGGGTGTTGTAACATATTACTTTAGCATAAGGTGTTGTAGCATAGTACTTTAGCGTAACATGTTGTAGCATAGTACTTTAGCATAGGGTGTTGCAGCATATTACTTTAGCATATGGTGTTGCAGCATATTACTATAGCACAAGGTGTTACATCATAGTACTTTGGCATAGAGTGTTTCAGCATAATACTTTAGCATAGTGTGTTACAGTATAGTACCTAGCATAAGGTGTTGGAACATAGTACTTTAGTGTAGGAATTTTGTCCAAGACTTAGGATTTAATCCTAGAAGAAACACATTGTAACATTAATGATATCACCTTGTCATAAAGGGTAATTCCATAAGTGTCATAGTCGAAGATATTGTTGGACAGACTACAAGTCCTCTCTTCATACAAACAATAATTTAAATTAAAATTATTCATGTAGAAAGATAGATTTGAACTTACGACTAAGAAAACACTCTACAATATTTAACTAAAAAGAATTTTTTTCTTGGTGTAATTTTTGGGTACGTGACACACCAGTAGGACTATAAAATTGTCAATAATTAATAATTCTAATATTGGAACAAAAAAAAAAGTGAAATCAAAGATAAAAAGAACACACAACCACTCTAGGACTGTGCAACTATGGCCAACGTTGTTCGACTTCCTATACTTATAAATGTCTATGTTTTTTAAGGTGTTGTGTTCATGGGAGAAATAGTACAATGGTAAATTGACAACACATCCTTGGATAGATTGTTTATCATCTCAGTTATGCTCACATTGATTTGGTTTCTATAGTTGGATAGTTAGGGTTCGCACTTGGACATAAAAGTGTGCTTCGAGCGTGTTCTGGTGTAATGATGACGACTGTTGGTAGGGGTTTTGGTAAGTAAGTTGCGCAGTGTCGCGGATGCTGTGCAACCTCACGCGGTACCACGCAAGGCCAGATTAGCATGATGGGCGGAATAATAACCTCTTTGAATATTTGTTATGTTATTTGACCAAGTTTTGTTGTAATAGGTCATTAGAGGTTATAAGTTAGTTAGAAGTGGAACCTTAATGTAATGGTGCACGCCTATTTATAGATCTAGTTTTGCAAGTAGATGGCACCAAGGATAGGAGAGAAATAAGAGGATCATGATCATCATAGGAGAATCGCATCATAGGATAATTGTGGCATAAGGACTAGTGCGATCTAGTTTTTGAAGAATTCCCTGTGTATCTGCGATTTATCTGGGTCTTTTTTGATGTATGTAGTCTCCGGTTTTGGAGAAGAATTGTGTAATTTGGATCTTTTGGGCAAGATTAATATGATATGGAAATTGTTGCACAAATCTTGTCTATTATCACTGCTGCAATCTAATCTTTTATGATGTTGTGACATGTTTTTCTATGATGTTGCTGTGATTTATTCTCTTTTTGTTATATTGATGCGATTTGTTTTACAATCTGCTACTGTCTATTGCACTATGATTTTATATGTTTTATGAACAATGCCGAGGTATTGGAGATAATGTGACAATTGTATGATGCTGTGGAAATGAATCTATAATGATTGCATAAAAACTGAATACACTCTGCAAGTTGTGGAAATAGTTTAAAGTTGACTCCAAAGTTTTGGATCTAGCAGTTATGGTGTCTCCCCGTCGGATCCCCATATCCTCCTTCCCCACTACCGGAACATCTCGGATGAGACCTCGTTTGCTCCGTAGACGTTTCTGGGCAGGGTAAAACCTGTCTGGGCCAGTGCTCAAGGAGATTGCGATGGTTGGGCATCGACAGAGTGAGAACCCCTGTCGATGAGGCTTTGTTGGTGGGTTTCGCCAACAAATGGTTCCGTTGCCAGGACCTGAGTTGCTATTAATAGGAGGATATGTTTTGGCATTCGAATCGACCAAAGATCGAAGGGTGGTTTGATCTAAAGTTGTGGGAGTTTGTTGAAGCTGAAAATCAGAATCCGAAGTTGTTGACGGGCCACTGGTTGGACAGGTATATCCACGAATACCCTCATGAGTGGTTCTTTTGTGAATTTCCTGTCCTCTTGCATGAATGGCTGGAAAATTTCACTAAGAAGAAGACAAACTTCTAAGGAAGAGAGTCGACATCCTGGACCCTGGAGTTGATCCAGAACTTGCAAGGGACCAACAATAAGGCATTGCAGGCAGTTGAGGTATGGTTGGATAGTATCTTAGAAGGATACATCATCGAGTTTGCCATTGACACCAATAAATATTTTAGCGAAGCGGAAAGGGATTTATTTAGTGGACCTCGAGGAAGATTCTTGTTGTTGCTAGAGCAATCAATTAAGCAATTGGTCTATGAAAAAGGTATTCTAAAGATGGACCAAGAGTAGTGGAACTCTGGTGTGTGGGGGATGTAGGCACCACCGCAGAAGAGGGGAGATGCATGAGAAGGTAAGGGGTAGATGGGCATGAGTTCTGGTGAGAATGTGAAGGTCGTCGAGGAAACAAGTGGTTGTACGAGGGGAGGAGCAAGGTTTCGAGAGAAGAGGCAGAAGATGGGAGAAGGTCCTGCTGCGATCGAAGTGCGATACCGTGAATAAAAACCACACTGGACGAAGCGACCTTTCTGTGACAACGAGGACAACCAGGAACTAGTACAAAATGAGGAATTAGCTACTACGTGACTAAAAATTCTAGTCACCACAGGTTTTTCAAGTGATTTACTACTGAATATGAGCAATTTTGATTGACCCAACTATAAACGACTAAAATTAACGACTAATTTAGTCACCAGTTAACAAATATGACTAGATAATAAGTGACTGAGTTAAAAATGACTAACATAAGTGACTAATTTAGTCACGACATAAAAAATGACTAGCTAGAAGAATATGAATTAGGCATTTATGTTAGTCATTTTTAATTGTGTCATGGAAAATTGCAATTTTGACAATAAAGTCAAAATTTTGTAAATTGTCTACCTTCTATTAGTAATATTGGTGCCATGCACCTCAATCTTCAGAGATCCAACAAAGCAATTGCATGAATTTTCTCTTGACCATCTTTATCCCTGCTACATCATTAATGAAGCAAACCCGGTTAAGCGCGTGCCAAAGGAAAATTACGTTCCTTATACGTTAATTATGAATTAGGTACTAGAACCAGTACCATATTGATACCTAGAAGCATCATAGCTAGTTGTTGGTCCTTCAATGTAAGAGTCCTTGCAAGTCCCCTACTGAGGTGCTTTTGTAACTTCAGTATAAGTATTATGATTTGTGACCATCGAACTAGCTGCACCAATCAATGTAGCTTCACCAAGCTCAGTTCCTTTAAACATCGTAGCAGTTGATCCAATTATAATTAAACTGGGGTGCTGACCCAGAACCAGTCTTAGATCCATATGCAGTATAAAGGTAGAGGCTCGACCCCATCTCTGATTTTCAGGGAAATATTTCGATTCCTCGACCTCTTATAGGCCTCATGAAGCTCTTTCGGTTAATTATTAATACAAGGATCATATAACTTGTCCCCTTTTTAGTGACCAAAGCACAAAATCACTAAAGGAACACTTCCATGGATACAAAAATTCAACATGTCATAATGTTGATGAGAAGAAATTAACAATCATAAAAATAAAAATAAATAATTAAACTATTGATCCAAAGTATCAACATATAAACGTTGCAACAAACACAGGAGGAAAAGGCGAGATAACGAGGACAACACACAAAGAAAAATATAGATAACAAACACGGATGTGGGAAGTTATAGTGTGAAGGTCGGGGAATCCAAAGAGTCTTGAGATGGTAGCAGGCTTCAAATTTGAAGACTTCAAAGCTCTTCAAAGGCCATTTTAAACGTCATAGAAGGCCACAAGGAATTTTACCATGCAAAAAAAAATTAGTTTCATTCCCAGCAATTCAATAATGAAATTGAGTAAGCCTCGGTAAATTTGCAACAGAAGGGTAGCTACAAAATTTGCCTATCCAGGGATTTAGTGGGCTATGGGAGATTCGAGACACAGAGTCTTCCCAAGTGCCCTTGAATAGTCGGATCATGGATGAGGATCTCAGTCCCAATCGACATGGACCACGGTGGGCCATTAGGCTTTCTAGTGCCAAGTTCAAGTCGGTGAGTTAGGACTGTGACTCACAATTCGATGTTCACTTTCAAAGCATTTAATGGCATTATCATGCATTACTGATTCACCAACTTCATTAAATATTGGTATGAGATGATGCCACCTGCCAACTCGATTTTCCATCTGTCATCTTATTGTTCACCGAGTCACTTGATATCACAACTTACAAGTCACTTGAGTATTTGAGTATATACTATGAAATTAAATACTCATATGAGTCATATCTAAGGATGGTGAATTGATTTGATAACCCTCCACTGTCAAGGCTATGTAAGGAAAAACTAATTGTGTTGTTTTTTGGGTTACAACTTACAAGTTGCAATTTACAATGCATTGAGCAATCTTTTCTAGATTTGAACCTAACCTGGTCCAATGGGTATGTAAGTTTCCAGACCAGGGTTTCACCCAGTGCTAGACATTTCTATTATGACCACCACAAGACTGGGATGACAGATCTTTGGTAGCAGGCTAGCAACACGCCGCCCTTTTTTTGTGCTCATGAATCATATCCTATACTAGTTAGTCCAGTATTCTAGGATTTAATCCAATTTCCATTCATTTACTGGGGTCATAATCATTTGAATCATCACTCCCAGTCTCCCATGGTCCACCTAGGCCGCGTAGTCTACCTGTCTCATCGAAGGAAGGGGGTTAGGTAGTAGAGACAAAGGCAACTGGAATGGAGGGCCAGCCATAGAGAATGGTTGTACAGTATGCACATAGTCATCTCTAAAAGAAACGAACGAATTTGTCATATACTTAACTGAATATTATCATTACTTAATTTGTCGAGATGCTTACATGGTAACTCTTACGCCTGAGCTATTTATGAGGGTTTCCTATGTCTACAATGGGTACGATTTAGAGAGGCTTGTTCCCATCATTCAAAGCACTAGTGGGTTTCTCCTACAAATATCGCTATTATGTCTCTCCTCCTCACTCACCTCACCTTTTACTTGAGTCTTCTTCTTCTTCTTCTTCTTCGTCCTATGGGCTCTCTTATCTATGCCCTGAGTGCCCTCATAACAAAGAATGATCTCTGAAAGTATCTACAAACCTTAGGAAAACAATACCCAGTTTTCCCTCACCTGCACAGATATATCTATGTTATGACGTAGAAGCAATTATAAAATGAATTTTTTGTAATCATGTGAAATACACAAACATGCATTTTCCTACCTCGGGCAAGATAAACCAGCTCAGGAGCGTCAGGATATTGTGGAATTGAGATGGCGTTGCTTCCAATCGTCTTTCTGTAGAAGGAAATGGTTGCACACTCTAATTCCTCATTGTCTTCTGCGGTGTCCAACTCGAAGGTTCCTCCTTTTTCACAGGTAGGAGAAAGAGAAGTAAAGGTAGAATGTTGGGTAGGTTGGATTAATGAGCTTCCCCGAACTTAAAGAGATTGGTGAAGTCTATGAAAAAAAAATATTTTGGGTTTACGAGTATAAGACAGTTGGAGGTCGGGACTCAGACTCTCAACTCTCCAATTCTATGCTTCAGTGTCTCCCTAATTTCTATTTCCTCCAAAATATTATGCAGAGCTAAGCTGTCAACATGGCTGTCGTGAATTTACATGTATGTATAGAATTTTACACTTGTGTAACATTTTATATGTGGATAAAATTTAAATGTGTTTCTTGTTGGAGTTCCTTCTGGTTCTATAAATATAAGGGTTTAAAATTTCTCCATCCAAAATGTTGTTTGAAATTTGTAATGTATTATGCTGTTGCATTTCTGCCAGACTAAGTCTCTAATACTCAATAGATGTAACCTTAAAAAACACAGTATTTAAATGAAATCACAATAAAAAACTAATCTATACTTTTCATAGTCTAGAACCACAACTTCGTTTGGACTGAGGAGTGAGAAGAAAGAGCCTTGTATCTGAGTTCCAAATCTATTAATGTTATTTATCTGCCATGAATTGTAAACATTAGGTTGAAAGAAAGAACAATATTTGAATATAAGTGTTTGAATTGTTCCAATTTCCTTGATGAAACAAATAGTTGAAAGGATAAAATATTTAACAATCGACACTGTAAATGTTGTAGACTCTGACCCCTTTGTTTCATCCTTCTGATAATGGAAACAAGAAGTACAAATTGTCTACCAATATATCTAAACAAGGGAATCCCTCGACAGACGTTCATGAATGAGGGACTGGGAGTGCAATGATCTAGCAAAGAACATGATTTCAACATCCTCATTGTCGCAAACCTCCCAAACATGTGTTTATTATTCGTCTTCCTTATTGACTTTGGTAGAAACTAGACACCCAACTTGTAGTGATATTTGTTGGAGAATTTAAAGTTCTTCCTTACAGTGGACTAATAAATACTTAACCTTTTTTATAGGGCTGATAAACTCGATATAGATTGGAGGGACTATCCATAATCTACCTAAAATTGGGGATTTTGTTTGATCACTTCGAATTGGGGTATAAAATTGATATACATTAGAGGTACGATCCATAATCCACCTAAAATTGGGGCGTTTGTTTGAGCACTTTGATTCGAACATGCGGGGAGGACATGATTCAATTCTAAAAATAACTTCTAAATTTAGGGTTAATAAAAAAGTTTCTCCGTGAAAGCATTAGGTATTACATTCTAGGTTTATCTTTTAGGTAGGCCCAATCACACTTGACCAATAGAGCCACCATCCAGCTGGATCAATCCTCGATTCAAAGGTCCTTCCAAATTCCAATGCCTTATTTTATCAATGGCCTAACAACCGAGTATTTCACTGGCCCGAAAAAATTGTCCCTTATCTAAGTTCAATAAACTATATGCTCCAAGGACCAAGAGAGTACATTGTTACCTCACTAATTCCATGTAAATGTTGAATCACTCGGGATTTCTTCTTATTGTCATTTTCTTCAATACACTGTTTTTAGTAAATAATAAAATTTTGTTGTACACTTACAGTTTCAAATGAAAAGAATGATTAATTTTTATATGTTCAATTTCTCATGAAATGGTACCCTACCCTTCAAATTTGATCCCTGGATGGTAGGCCTTCGATCGGGCATGTTTACCGCAGTATTGACGCCAAGGACGTATTTTCGAGCCCTCAGTCGGGCGTTGTGAGCTACTGGGACATTTTTAGGTAAATATTTGTTGTTCTCTAAGGTCCAGTTTCAGTATTTGAGGTTAACTTATTTACTGTGATGTCGGATCCATTTTCTGGCTTTATAATTGATTGCTTTGCCATGGGAGGTTGGGATTTAATGCATCTTTAGTTTGCTAGCAAATAAATAGATAATTTTGATACTTGCTCCACGAGGTGATAGTTTCTAAAATGAGAACTTTGTGCAAGATAACGAAGCTTTGAGCTCTATTTTCCAAAAGCGAGACTATCCTGAGCGGTAGAGAGGCATCTTTAGCCGTCTGGCAAATGAAGAGAGAATTTTGGCACCTACTTCGTGAGAGTGAGGTCGTGCTGCAAAATAAATGAGAATTCACACTTTTTAGTTAGGGAAATGCAGTCTTTGTGCAAGACCACGAAAGCTTTGAGCTCTATTTAATAAAAGTGACACTCTCCCGGGCTGTAAAGAGCGATCTTTCTGACTGGCTTTGCCTCGGTTGAGCTCCAGGGGAAGTTAGAGGTCAATTTAAATAATCACAAAATTAAGAAAATAATTAAGGCAAGCTTACAGAGACTTCGCGCCTCAAGTGCATATATGGTGATTTCCCTAATTTGTGATTGGTTTGATGAAATTACGAAGTTTATAATAGATAATCAATGTATTGCTACACAGAATTCAGGACTGACATGGTTAATATGTAATTGTGTTTGATAAATTTCTTACAGGGCCTCAGATGATTTTTGTCCTCCTAAAAAATCATTGCTTCTGATTAGATGTAAAAAGTGAATAGTTTACATATAAAAAAGTTTAACTCACCAGAAAGCTATCTAAAAAAGAGCTTCTATCTAATACTTCTTTTACTAATGCCTGGAAGCATTTTTGACAGGGTCATTTGACCATAGTGCTGTGACTAATACATTAAAAAAAACATTGTAACAAAATATCATTGGCTTCCACATAGTACTATGGTCCTTAAATGCAGTCTTTCTACCAACTTCGACATGAAAATAGAGCAGAATTCCATCTATAATGTGAAACAACATCAGTTCCTAAACCATAAATATAAATATAAAGTCACAGGCCATGTCCTTGCAATGACCTCTCCGGGAGGCTTACACCTTTCCTGCTTTCCCATACTAAACCAGAGTTTTATGTCATCAGTAATCCCTTTTTAGACAATCCAACTGTCTCTGAGTTAAATTCTCTGTAAATCTGATGGAATGACTGTGCCTCCACCATTTTAATCTTCTCCATAATGGGTTGAGAGAACACATCCACCCTAAATATACTAATCATCCAATTGATGGCCAAGGATTTCCGAAAGACCTGGAGTTTAGTCATCTTCTCCACTACTGCTAGTCTTAGCAGAAATCCCCAGGTAAAGTTTCAATCTCTGACCAGACCTCACAGGAATCTATGCATCTAGTCAATAGGTGATCTATTGATTCTAGGGCTTGCTTGCATGAAACACAACAACCAGGACCTGACCTATTATGCCCTTGGAGCTCTTCCCAAGATAAAGCCTTGTTTGGTGAGCCACATATAGACCTTAGCTTTAGAGGAGCTTTGAATTTCTAGACCTTCTTCCACCACCAGGTTTCTACTTCTCATGAATTATCTACAAACATAGCTTTATATCCTATCCTTGGAGTATGTAACCCCAAGGTAAGATTCTTTGACCAGACTAAAGAATCACCCTCTCTAAGCCTAATGTTATTCTTCTGAAACTGAGCTACATATTCCTTACACCTTTCTGCCTCCCTCTCTGATAACCTTAACTCTACCTCACTTTTACATCCCTGATTACAAATAGTTGTGGAAATTGGATCTGCTGTTTGTGCCAAGTAATGGATTCCCTTGTTTTGCAATGTGACAACCAGCTCCTCAGAGAGTATATGTTATTCACCACTTCCCACCCAGGGGTCTGCACCTATCCTTACTTTAACTCCGTTACCAACATTCCAAGCCATCCAGTTCCCCACTAGTGGGAATGGCTGTACTATAGCCTTCCATATATTTGACAGAATAGGCTTAATATCCTGCCTGATCCTGTCTTCCATTGACAATGGTTCTATATACTTATGAATAATCTCTTGCCTCCATAGGATTTCCTTAGGATTCATCATATAAGGAATCATTAAATTGTCAACGAGGGTTTACAGATATCGCAACACATCCAAGGCATATGGACCATTTGATAGTCTTGAAGGACTTTTGACGAATGATCTATGGGGAAGCCACATATTTCAACTCAGGATCACATGTCAGCGATATGATCACAAACCAAATCTAATCGATATATCGCCCCTTGCTGAAAAAGGGTTAACATGCCTCACCCAGGGAGATTCGAACTGGGCACCTCCTGTCACGGAACTAGCCCATTGGACTTGAGTAGTATATGTTACATTAAAGGCAGAGATGATTCAGGGCCTCCTTGCAACATTGTACCTTGATGAATTTACATTTTATGGAGGCTTAAGGAAGTATTGTAACTTTAAAATATTTAAGCTAACAAAAGAATTTTACAATCACTGTACCGGACTGAGGTGTAAGAAACAATTGAGGATTACCCTTCAGTTTTTAGATAGTGGGAGACTTTCATTTGGGGAAATACTGCTTATAGAAACTTGGAGTTGTCCCTTTGACTAAATTACTTTGCTATGAAGGGCGTAGCTATGTTGTCAAGATCACCCAAGACTTGCACCTGGCCTTATCTGCACCCACTCTAGGGGGTTGAACTCAAGTCTCTGTTTTAATCCAACCCTGATCAACTTACTGTTTGCTGCTAGACCACAGTCCCGTGGATAAGAAAATGGGAGACTTAAAGGTCATATGAATTTAAATATCAGATGGCATGCTTCTGACTTAAATGTCAGCGAATATTAACTCCTTACTGTATGTGACCAAGTGGCCAAGGTGCTATTTTCTGTTGTTTCACAACCTCCATCAAGAATCTGCAGCCTCCATGGGGTTTGTATTTATTTTCACAGTATTTGGACAACTATATAGTTGATTGAATAAACTCATCCATAGGCTTGAGTTCTTTAAGATCACCTAATATGCTTAAAGTTTAATCAATCAGATTTTTCTTTTCTTTATTTAGCTATTTGGTACACGTTTATTAAGTAATTGTGGCTCATTGTTTTTTATAGAAACACTTTTGGAACAATGTTTTGCATAATCCCTGCTTAGTGTATGATTTAGGAATTATATATGTTTTGTTGCTTTGGATGATGTTGGTTGTCTTAATTATGGATCCTTTTATTCTCAGTTATCAGATGGGAACTTACTTAGGTTGATGTTTTTAGAGGGAAGAGATCGCGCTTATGCTACAGAAGGATGCTGTTGCAAAGGCAATAGTCTTTAGCCAGTTTACATCATTTTTGGATTTAATTACTTTTTCTCTACAGAAGGTATACTTTCTCCGTACATAACTTCTAAGCATTATGTTAAAGCATGATGGCAATATAGTCCAGAGTGTTCAAAAATAGTTTCTGTAATTGTTATTGGTTATAACTTATTACTCTAAAGTCATATTTGTTGACTGCAATGATTTAAAGCAAAAATATATTGCATTCATATTGGAAAAAAATTCATTTCTTTTTAAATCATATTGATCTATAACCTTGTCTTTTCCACATTGAATATTTTGTGAACCATTGGCAGGTTTAACAATGTTTATCTTATATTGCCATTGCATATTTTCCATACCTTTGTCAGTTTTTGGGGTCAGCATGGATTTTCTTAATGTGTGTTATAACTACCATAAAAAAAAAGGATCCATGCTCAAAAATTACCAGTAAAGAAGAAGATGAAGAAAGAAAGGAGCTATAGCAGACCAGGAAAGAAGAATTCTAGTTGTCAAGTGAATTTTGGTTCTGCATGTTGTAAACCCAATCGAGATTGAAACCGGTGGGTGTTCTGTGTTTTATGAAAAGGGTAGTCAACCTTGCAATTCTGGCAAGTTCCGTGGCTGTAAAAGCAGAAGCCCCTGAAATCCATGTTGTGATTATTGTAATGGAAAGAGGTTCAGAGGCTGCATATGCACTATGTAAATTAGTTGCAGTTAATAAAATGAATTATGCAGGTTTATTTTTCCAGTTGTGTGTAATTGCATGCATGTGCTTTCTGTTGCTTTCAGCAGTGCTGCATTTGTATGCATATTAGAGCAGAGTAAGGTTTTGACTCATGAGGTTGTTAGCTAGTAGTAAGTTGTCATTTCATTCTACGTCAAGTGCTGCCTCCTTTTTATCTTGGTCGCCCTTGCTTCGTCTTGAGGAAAGGTTGCCTAGATGTCCAAATCAGATGATAGAAAAGATTAATCAAATGATCTATTTGATCATTCTCTGCGATGTTGGAAAAGGACGTCTCACTTCAATCATTGATGTTGTGGCATGGAACAATAATCATGCCACCAACATGCAAGGACACAACGAACTTCTAAGCCTCTCTCAATTGGAATTATCAGAGCCAAACAGTTGGAAAGGTCGAGAGGAAGTAGCAATTTCAAAAGTGCCCACACTCTACTTATTGTTAACTATCAAAACAACAACACCCTGGCCCAAATTGTGGAAAACCTTGAACAGAAGTTAAACATCATCAAACATGCCATTGATCTCTTGCTTAATTGCTTGGAGTTAAAATGGAATTTGAAGTGGGGGAATGAAGTAGGGAGCCAAATAAGAGAGGACTGAGGAGATGAAGGAGTTCATCATGGTTTAAAAGTACGCAGCAACTCTTTTCATAATGTCCTTTTTGGCTTTCCTTTTTTCCAGGGTTTTTGTTAGCAAATGTACTAAGTTTTGGTCATCGGCAAGAGGTGTTTTAATAGAATAGAGGGTATCCTAGTTTAAAATTTATATACTCCAACCTGGTATAAACAGATTTTAATCTTCAGTAATGGCCACCTCTAATGCTCTGCTATCATTGCGCCATCTATTTTAAACTCTACAGTGGAAATCAAANCTATAGAATGGTATGTTTAATACATGCCCCCTCTGGAGCAGAAGTTTTGTACAAATGAGAAGATTTTATACTTCCCTTTCTGCAAACCTGCGACTATTACAACTACTAACCAGTTTTAGAGGTTAGTAATTTTATCCAAAGGGAATAAATTCTATAATATTTTGAAGCAGTGCAATGCATTGAATATCATGTACCAANTTACTTGCCAAAACAAGATGTTCAAAATATGTGCTAGTAATAGTCATCCAAGAGTATATATATATATATTAAGCAAGTTCCCATACCTCTCCCAGTCGTCGAACAGTGCTAGAAATACCACCAGATAATGTAGAGAATATTGCATACCATATCTGGGTATCCATGAAGTAGATCTGTAACGGAAGCACAAATTATTGCTGAAATCTTCAATCCTACCTAGATTCTTATGATACTAAATTATATTTCAGAAAGAACAGAATTGATCTATAATAGAATTTTGCTATAGAATGGTATGTTTAATACATGCCCCCTCTGGAGTAGAAGTTTTGTACAAATGAGAAGATTTTATACTTCCCTTTCTGCAAACTTGCGACTATTATAGCTACTAACCAGTTTTAGAGGGTAGTAATTTTATCCAAAGGGAATAAATTCTATAATATTTTGAAGCAGTGCAATGCATTAAATATCACGTACCAATATGACAGGAGACCAGAGAGATATAACTGCACCCATGTTTCTTGTTACTGCAAGGGAAACAATCTTTTAATAATGATCTAGTAGAAGATGAGAACTAAAGCATAAATATAAAACACGTATAGCTATAAGGGAAAAAATTGTAAAATTCCAATGCATTACCATTTGGGAATAACTCATGCCATTGGTAATGAACATCTTTTACATTCATTATGTCCTTTGTTGGTTGCACAAGAGGTTTTATCTGCATTGCAAAAGTGCTCTAAAAAAGTTAAAACTTAATAGTTGTTTGCTCAAAATATGTACTATTACAATACTTTTCCAAGAGCCTAAATATATGATAAGTTTTCTATTTACCTGTATATAGTAGCTGAAAGAAAATTTGCTGATAAGTAACAATTGATAGAATGGCCGTTGACCTATTATAATTTGTAGCAATTGATAGGATGGCCGNTTGATCTATAATAGAATTTTGCTATAGAATGGTATGTTTAATACATGCCCCCTCTGGAGTAGAAGTTTTGTACAAATGAGAAGATTTTATACTTCCCTTTTTGCAAACATGCGACTATTACAGCTACTAACCAGTTTTAGAGGGTAGTAATTTTATCCAAAGGGAATAAATTCTATAATATTTTGAAGCAGTTC
>LPNX010829511.1:7450-62197 GCA_001517045.1 Pseudotsuga menziesii | reverse complement strand
GTTGACCTATTATAATTTGTGATTTTAATTGTAAATGCTACAAGATTCAAGGGATTAGCAACTTTATATCATGAATCAACTTTATACCCTGAATACAAGTAAGAGATACATTTTGAATTCATCATTTTTATGTGAGTTTTGAATTTTTCCTATCTGCTTTTACATTTTAATGGCTAGGCATGAATTGATCTTGTGCTGTAGATNTCTAAAAATTAAAAATAAAATAATTAAAAAATTTTAAAACTTAAAACCGACTTAAAAACCTAGAACCTATTATGCTTCACACTAACTATAAATACTAATGGGATTCTTGGTCTTTTACCTCACGCTTCAGTTGTCTCCTAATGATGATCCAATAGTAGGGATCAAAACGTCGAGATTTGCGAAATCATCCAACGTAGCTCCTTCTTATTTACTATTCTCCACTGTGNAGTACAAGAAGAGTCTGTTTTTCTCCCGATCTGCTTTGACAGTGGCCTAGTTTTACTCAGATGATTGAAATTTTATGCTTATTTGATAATGTCTATAAAATTTGTTGACCCCCCAGGCATAAGAGAATGCAAAGATGCACTACGCAAATGCCTAAAGTCAATGATGCTAATGATGTGTCTGGAGGGATTTTGGAGAAGTTCCCAAAGCGCTTGAATTTAGATATTTAAACCTTATTATAATATTTTCATAATAATGATTTCTAAAAATTAAAAATAAAATAATTAAAAAAATTTAATACTTAAAACCGACTTGAAAACCTAAAACCTATTATGCTTCACACTAACTATAAACACTGACGGGCTTCTTGGTCTTTTACCTCACACTTCAGTTGTCTCCTAATGATGATCCCATAGTAGGGATCGAAACGTCGAGATTTGCGAAATCATCCAACGCAGCTCCTTCTTATGTACAATTCTCCACTGCGTAAATGACTACTTTCATAAATACTAGTTACTAGTAAGTTGTAATAG
Source organism: Pseudotsuga menziesii (assembly GCA_001517045.1). Classification (NCBI taxonomy): domain Eukaryota; kingdom Viridiplantae; phylum Streptophyta; class Pinopsida; order Pinales; family Pinaceae; genus Pseudotsuga; species Pseudotsuga menziesii. Next base: position 61,235 of record LPNX010829511.1, on the reverse strand, counting down.
TAATAATTATGTAGTTTGTAGATTGATATCTATCATAAATTTGTTTGAATATCATCATTGTCAAGCAATAACAACTTCTTAAAGGGTGCTAGCTCAATGGTAGAGCGCTTGTTTAATTATAGGCAAAAGGTTGGTGGTTCGATTCCTCCGTGCCCCATCATAAATTTGTGACTACAAAAACAACTAAATTCACATATATACGACTATTAGTAGCTAATTTCCTGTATCTTAGTCGTATTTAGCGTAGTCATTAATATGTTAACATCTAGTAGTTTATTTAGTCATATATTTGGTCATTAATGGTTCCAATCAATGACTAAATCAGCGACTAAATCAATGACTAACTCGGTGATTAAATCAATGACTAAATCTGTGACTAAATCAATGACTAAATCATTAACTATCAATGACTAAAACAATGACTAAATCGTTGACTATCAATGACTAAATCAATGACTACTAAGTCAAGCTATTAATGACTAGTGAAATATGACTAGTTATAAGATAGTGGTAATTTGCTACTATTAGTCACCGACTCAAAAATAGTCGTTTATAGCCTGATTTTAGTCATTTTTTTAGTCATTAATTTCTCATTTTCTACTAGTGAGGCCTAGGCTATGCCCAGAAGGACGACAGGATCGAACCCGAGTAGTAACATGTCTACACCTCCGCGTACTACTGCAACACAAGGAAAAAATACGCACTCTTCATCAACTTGCTTGATGTGTCAGCAACAGTCTACTAATAGAGCAACATCAGGGGGAAGAAGGCCCAGAATGGCGGGCTACAAAATGAAGTTACTGATATTCAATGGGAATGGCATTGATGATCCAGAGTAGTACTGGTTCTTATGTGAGGCAATCTGGACCGCCCGACAAACTGTCGATGATGATGTTAAGAAAAGTTAGCTGGCCACTACTCTAAGGGGCCGTGTGCTGGAATGGTTCATGAGATTCATGCAGATCCCTCAGGGAGGTACCACGAAGACATTGGATGAGATCCAAATGGGATTATTTGAAGAATTTAAGAAGCCAAAGTCTAAAGCTCAGTATATTACTGAATTGAAAGAGATCAAACCATTCCCCAATGAGACGATTTGGGACTTTGATCAATGGTTTAAGACATTGATGGCTTGGGTCAATTTTTAGATGAGCGATGTTCAACACAAGGAATGGTTCATCGTCCTGCTTGTGCCACATATCAGACAACCACTAATGCAACAAAATATTGTGACATAGAGCGAGGCTCTAGAGACCACAATGAAATTGGAGGCATCACCAGTAGGAGAATCTACGGTTGGAATGAACCAGATTCAAGCATAGTTAGCTAATTGGATGCTCCAAATGCCAGATATCAAAAAGGCCAAGGAATATTGTGATGATCTATGGTGCACCCATTTCCATGTAGATGAACATACCAAGGACACCTGTCACGAGCCCCGAATCCGTTGAGCTGTGCTGGTTTAACATGGTGTTGCATATGTCAGGTCTATGGGAATCGACATGTGAACTATGATTACATGCAGAAGATGGTTACCAAGGCAGAAAATTTGGACTGTACATTTTGTCGATCAGTCGGACATGATGATAAAAACTGCCGAGCTTATGATTTTCTATGGGAAAGGACGTATGATTCATACTTTATGAAAGGTGAGGACCCCCAGATAGTGCAAGCGCAACCACAAGTAGTGCAACTAGAAGCACAAGTGTCGTATACACCACCACCTCCATTGCAGTTTGTCCCTGCACAATGTAGCAACAGTTTATATCACAGTCGTAGTATGCACCTCTACCGCAAATGGTGGTACAACCACAGTATAACCAGACACTGCGACTACAGTATAATCAACCACAATATGTTCAAGCCGTGCACTATGTCCAACAGCAACCCAACCCACCGCAGCAACATATGGCCCAACCGTAGTTTCAACAAGGAGGATTTCGAGGAAGATTTCGCGGAGGGTTCAGAGGTCGAGGAGGAGGATGAAGTCATGAATCGATCCAGTGTTACACTTGTGGGGTATTTGGGCATTATCAAAGGGAGTGCCTTCATGCATAGTGTACATACTATGTAGCCAACGATCATAATGTTGAAAGCTACCCTTAGTTGATTGCAAAATGGCAGGCAGGAAATATTCCTGAGTTACAGAACGTGCAAAATCAGAATCAGCTTGCATTTCAAGTACAGAACCAACAAATAATGCATAACTAGGTCCCACCGCAGACTCAAACTCAGAACCCGCCTCAAAATCAGAACCAACTGATGAATCAACCATTGAATTAGAACCCACCATTGAACCTGAATCAAGGAACGACTGTTGCCACAATTCAGGCCAAGCCGCGAATGAAGGATGTCGACGTTGGGATCGTCACTTGCGCTGGTGCAATAACTAGAGACGATGGACCGCAGCTGCAGGTTCGGCTTGCTGGAAAGAAAAAGGTTGCATTTGATATTGTGACAGAGAAAGACAACTTCTTTGGCACAAAGAATGCAATAAGGAGAAATTCGGGTGAGTTACCAATTGTTGATATGCCATTTGCTTTTGATCCCTTTGTAGAGGCAGGACCATCATGACAGCATGGTACCTTGCGGCAGTTCTTTGAGAGTTGTCTATCGCTAGCAAGGGACTCTGATGCCCTTGTCGAGATTGAGACATTATTGCACCACCCGGATAATACGGTGAAGGATTCTACTATGCATTCTTTACAAAAAAGGAAGACAGACAAGGAGATGAGGATGAACATCCAGATCAGAGATTATGAGGTTGACTCGATCATTCTGGATCTTGGATCAAATGTAAATATTCAGACCAAGAAAACCTAGCAATTGATGGGAAATCCAACATTGGGATGGTCACCAGTATAGTTGCGACTTGCAAATCAGGTGAAGTTTCATCCTATTGGCTGTGTTTCAAACTTGGTCATTGACATTGAAGGTATGAAAACGTATGCTAACTTTGATGTGATAGAAGTAGTAGAAGATGGTGGTTCCTAACCCGCGCTACTGGGGATTGGATTGGCTAATGACAGCATGGCAGTTATTGACTTCGAAAAATGATTTATGACATTTGAAAACCAGGATGTCAGGTTCATTGCTCCTATGGACCCTCAGGAGGGACATTGATATATTGAGCCTATAAGGGATGAATTCGGCAGAAGCTGGGAACACGCTTATAACATCTCTGAAGACTACATCCATCCTATCGTCAATGGTGAAATTGGATGGCATAGTGCAAGTTCTGTGTCCTATGATTCTGATGATGCTCTGGAAAACTAGCAAAATATGTTGCATGAAGTATCATTCAGGAAATGCAGGTTGATTACACAGTCTCTTCAACGGGTTGCAACTAAAACTGTGGCGTTGCCCATTTATGAGGGATTGCGGGGACTATCATAGTTCTTTTAGGAAATTGAAGAGAAAGTTTTTGAACTACAAAGGATGTTGGCTGTTGATGTCGCACTGAAAGCTACTCTAACTTGATGGTGGGCAGCACATAAACAGATGATCTTTGACTGCGACCAGTGCCGTAGATTGATGATGGTGTGCTTCAGCAACTTAGAGGTCTATCATGCTGGGAGATATCATGGAAGGAATGATCCCACCACTCATTTTATCGAGTGTCAAAATTTATGGGCGTTGCGACCCAGAGATGAATGGGTTCACGCTTTCATTCACACCCTGGAGGAAATGCCGAGATCCTAGTATGTGGAGGCAGTGTTGTGCAAAACCATCACCACTTGGGAGGAGTTGTCTCTTTGTTTTGTGCAGATGTTTAGTTTTTAGGACATCAACCCATAGGTATGCAATGCTTTACAAATCATTCACGGCGTTGTACTCAAGGTCACCCCTGTCTCCTATCCCGTTGATCCGCATGCACATTGTTCCATCCAATTCATGATGGCCTGCTACAACTTGTCTAGGGAACGTGAAGATGATGATGAGTTGCGGAATGTTAATATTCTAGATTCTGAAGGAAGCTACGATGTCGCAGCCCCCGACATATTGATGGGATCAATGAGTCAGCCACTGAGGATCTAGAAATTCAACATTGGGTCAGCAGAGAACCCAAAATTTGCCAATGTTGGAGACTACCGAGACGAGGAGACCATGGCCAAGATCATGGACCTGCTACATGAATTTCAGGAAATTTTTTCGACACTGTTTTTAGAGATGAAGGGAATTTTAGGAGATCTAGGGGAGATGAAAATCATGTTAAAACCAAATGCCAAACCGATGCGATAAAGGCCATATTTACTGAAACCACAATACAAGGACCGTGTGAAGGATGAGATTGATCAGATGCTTGATGCTGGGATCATCGAGCCTATAGAAGAATCTGAGTTGATAAGTCCTATGGTGGTCCAAGATAAAAATATAGGAGAAATTGACATCTGTGTCAATCTAAGAAAGTTGAATGATGCATGCGTCCATGATCCGTTCCTGACCCCTTTTACAGATGAAGTTCTTGAAGGCGTAGGCAGTCAGGATATGTTTTCTTTCACGGATGGCTTCTCGGGATACCACCAGATCCGGATTGCGAAGGAGGATCACCATAAGACTACGTTTTTCATTGAGTGGGGCTGTTTTAAATACACAGTCATGTCGTTTGGGATGAAGAATGCACTAGCTGTATTCTCCCACGTAGTTTTCGCTGTATTTAAATATTTTATTCAAAAGTTCCTGCAGGTGTATATGGATGACTAGACTGTCTATGGACTAATTAGGGACCATCTGGACAACCTGTGATTGATGCAGAAAAGGTGTTTCCAGCATTAGATCGCCCTAAAATCTAAAAAGTGTATTTTTTGTGCACCATTTGGCATGCTACTAGGGCACATAGTCTGCAAAGAAGGTCTATTGGTCAATCCAGCGAAGATCACGTTAATACTCATTTTACCACCATTGACTAATGTCAAAATGATTTGGGCCACGTTGGGGCATACCGGATACTATTGCAAGTTTATCAAAAGATATGCTACGATTACTGCCCCCATGGAGAAACTACTAAAGAAGGATGCATCCTATGAATGGACTCAGGAATGTCAAGGAAGTTTTGACACTTTGAAAGCCAATATGGCCTCTGCACCTATACAGGTTTTTCCTGATTGGGATAAGGAGTTCCATGTGCATGTCGACGCTTCTTCTATCGTGCTGGGGGTCATTCTTGTACAACCAGGTGATGGCGACCTGGATCACCCAATCACATATGCTAGTAGAAAGCCATTTTTTGCTAAACGAAATTATACAACAATGGAAAGGGAAGGCTTGGCTATGGTTTATGCACTGTAGAAATTCTGGCACTACTTGTTGGGTGGACATTTCAAGATGTTCACCGATCATTTTTCTTTGCAATACCTGGTCAATAAGCCTATGTTAGGGGGGAAGATGTGTCGATGGTTGTTACTCTTCCAGGAGTTTGATTTTGGAATAGTTGTGAAGCCAAGGCAATTGAACATTGGCCTAGACCATCTGTCTCACATTGAGAACGGTGAAGAACCAACAAATATTGATGATGGATTGCTAGATGCGCAACTGTTCCGTGTTGACATCGCAGATGATCACTATGCACCAATTATTGAGTTTTTGGCCATTGGTGTCACCCTGGAGGACTCAACTAGACAAAAGAAGCAGCTGGTAGTAAAGGATTCCGATTCTGAATTAATTGTCGGATAGTTATATAAGCTTGGACCAGATGAAATCTTGCGACGGTGTATTTTACCACATGAGCAGGGTCCCATTCTTGAAGAATCACATGCAGGAATTGCGAGAGGCCACTATGGAGGTCAGGCTACTCTGCAGAAGGTGTTGCATGCCGGACTATGGTGGACTAGGTTGCATAATGATTCCGTACACTATGCGAGGAGCTGTGACGTCTGCCAGCGTGTCGATAAACCATTGCAGTGGGATGAGATGCTGTTGGTACCGTAGGTGACTCTACAGCCATTTGATAAATGGGATGTGGATTTTGTGGGTCATATTAATCCACCAGGGAAGCAGAATGGTGCACGATACATCATTACTACAACCGATTATCTCACTAGGTGGGTGGAAGCTGCACCAGTAGTGGATTGTACCACTGCGACAACAACGAGGTTCATCTTTGAAAACAACCTAACATGGTTTGGGTGTCCTAGGATCTTAATGAGTGACCAAGGTAGTCACTTCATTAAATGGATTGTGAAATCACTAACTAAGGAGCTGCAGGTGCAACATAAGAGGAGTACACCATACCATCCATAAGCGAATGGGACTGTTGAATAATTTAACAAAATATTGGAAACAACATTGACTAAGGTATGTAATGCTAACCGCGATGGCTGGGACCTAAAAATTCCAGTGGTGCTATGGGCCTATCGCACTTCTTGTAAATGACTAACCGGTTAGACACCATTTAAGCTGGTCTATGGGTAAGAGGAAGTCATGCCCATGGAGTATATTGTTCCTAGTCTGCGCATTAACCTAGTGACGGGCATGGATGATGCAAAAGCATTAGAAGAGCTCATTGCACAGTTGGTTCAAATCGAAGAAGACCACTTTATTACTGGATTCCACCAACAGGTTGTAAAGGATCGACATAAGGCATGGTATGATTGCCACATTAAGAAAAAATAGTTTACAGAAGGTGATTTGGTGTTGTTATATGACAGTAAGTTCATCAAGCATCCAGGTAAGTTACAAATGCATTGGTTAGGTCCGTATCTTGTTCAATCCATTACTTTTGGCGGTGCAGTTCAATTACAACAATTAGATGGTGCAGTCTTACCGATGCTTGTCAATAGGAGTCACTTAAATCCCTATAGGTCAAGGCCGATGACGCGTACTACTTGAAGCGCTATAAAAAAAATAAAAAATAAAGATGTTAGTTCATAGCAGCAAGGTGAGCCCCGGGGGAGAGGCTACGTAAGGTTAAAGTTTGTAGCAATGACTGATCAACCACTTGCGATAGTTGCAGGGCTGTGGATGGGTCAAATCAAGTAATAAATGCATGCGGTTAAAATAGTTGGCCGACGACGCTTGTTGAAGCGACCCGCATTAATGATTGATCCGACTGTTAGAGGAGTAGGATTGTCGATGGATTTCGCATCATTAACACCATATTTAGTAATAATGCTGATTATAGATTTGGCAATGATGAGTTTTGAGTTGGAGGTGGCTATAAAAATAACGCGAGATGCATAAGGATGGAATTGTTCAGTTGAGTGAGCAGAGTGTGAAGTAGAGGGAGAATTGTGTAGTGCGGTGTGAGTTGTTGAGTGAGTTGCAGTGTTGCAAGTTAGAGCCGTTGAGTGCATTTTAAGGTTTGAGGCATTAGGAATGCTAAGCGACCTCGACACCAATGAGATTTCAAGTGAGTACGAGTCCCATATTTGGCCCATGACTATTGAAGAAGAAATTATGAGCATGGCAGTTAGTTCATTGTCCATTCCCAAGTGGAACCGGCAGGCTCAGAGGCCCAGTCCTACGTCGCCTCAGAAGAGGCAAACTCGCACGTCGACGAGAATGCAAGGTGAAGGAACTACATAGACTGGGCCGTTGATCTTGAGATATTTTGAGTCTGTGGCGCCATGGGGTGTCTTTTTTCATGAAATTTTGGGATATGTCACTCCTACATGTCCGGAAGCCAGCCGAGGCAGCTGTCAAAAAGTCAGAAGTATCCACCAAAATTGCTAACGTTGCTGAAGGGGATGAAGTGATGCATTGATCAGGTTGAAATTTGAATACCATGACTTTCTATTGCTTAAATATGTCAGGGACGATCCCTATGAATCAGTCCCGATGGTGCCTGGTGCCCCCATTCAAGGAATTCCTAAACCATGGGCGTGTGGGTTAGACCACTCTGGATTGTTGGGGCTCATCGATATGCCTCATTTTTGGTGATTGAATGAAGCCCATGTGTGTGTAAAGAAACTGTTGGCTTGTTTTAATGGAGGGACGCTGTGGTTGAATACACCCATATCGATTACTATAGATTTGATCGCAAGCATTACAGGCTTGCAGAAGGCCGGGGAAGATTTGACGAAGTATATTCCCGCAGGAGGGATACTGACAAAAGGCTTGCCAAGCAGCTTAAGGAGCACTTTGGTTTACAGCGTGATGGCCGTGATTATCACATCAATAGCATTAACTCACAGGCAGTGCACATTGGCGCAAGGATTCTGGCGAGCAAGGTTGTTCAGGGAAATTGACCAATCCAATGCAATTCAGATGTTGTCGCCTACGCCTAGAAGTGTGTGGAGGGTGTACAGATGAATTGGTCCTTATTATTATTGAATCAGTTACTAGAAGATGGCCTGGCTGTGCAGACCGGGCGACCATTTTCAAATAGTTGGTTGTTGATCCTTATTTCCTTCGTCGCCTGGATGCAACCTGAGGGATACCAACCAATGTCATTTGATGTGGTGAATATGCGCCGAGGTGCATGGTATCAGAACTTATGGTGCGTTGAAGATTCCAGTCGATAGGTGGACTGTACCATTCACTTTTGGGTTTATTGTGAAGCATTGAAAGCCGCAGCCGTTATTGTTCCCCAAGTCTCTCTTTATGTTGCGACCAAGTATCAGGGTGTGTGAAAGAAGTTGAGGGACCTTTTAGATGCAATGGTACTTTTAGGAAGCATGCTCATGATACAAAAAAAAACAACGCGCTCGCGTTATGTAATTCTTGGTTTGGTTAAGCTCGAGCTTGACATGTCATATGACATGTAGGTTAGGCTAAGAAAAACGTGCATGTGTTTTATAGTTACAAGACGCGTACGCGTTATGGAGAAGCAAAATGCATACACGTTATAAAGAAGCAAAATGCGTACGCTTTATGGAGAAGAAAAATGCGTACGCATTATGGAGAAGGAAAACGCGCAGCGTTTTGGAGAAGAAAAACACAGATGCGTTTTAGAGAAGCAAAACGTGTGCGTGTTATGGAGAACCACCAAAAATGGTTTTAGTGCATGGTTACGAAAATTAATAAAAACAATAGTTTGCATCATCAAGACTTAGGACCTATAGTAATATTTTAGCATTATTAAGAACAACATCTCAAACAACCATGCTTAACCTCCCAATAGCATAATTTTTCTTTGTGTTGTAATATGGACACGATTAGGAGGTTTTAAGAACTAAGTATGGGTCATAGTCCCTTGACCATGCTTGAGGGAGGAAACTCAAGACTTATGTCCTAAAGGTAGATTTTAAGGCTTTAGGTCCATGAACAAGGCATCGAACCTGCACATAGGACCTTTGCATGTGATATTTTGCATCTAAGAGAGAATATGCAGTACATTATAATTATATTAGCACTAGAAACATATCTATAGACATATTTGATGGAGGAAACCTAGTCCTTAGGCCCTAAAGGAACCCTATAGACATATAAGGCCAAGAACAACACCCCGAACAAACACACATGATCTCTTGAGGGTATCCTCAACCTTTAAGTTGGGATATGGCCATGATTAGGATTTTTTTAGCATTAGATATGGAGGATAAGGTGTTAATCATGGTTGGTACACAAAGCTTTAATTTTAGGTTGTAAACCAGCTTTTAGGGCTCAAGTTCCATAAATGACACCTTGAATCACCATAGATGACCTCTCATGTTGATAGTTTTGTTTTGAATGGGGATATGGGAACCATTAGGGATTTCTAATACTATGTATGCGTCTTAGGACCTTAGACATAATAAGGGAGTAAACCTAGGCCTTAGCCTCTAGAAGATGCTTCTATCCATCTAGAGCCAAGAATGATGTGTTAAACAACCTCAATAGATCCTTCCATGGTTTCATTTACCTTGAAATGGGGATACTAGTGCCATTAGAACATTTTTAGTAATAAGTACAAATATTATGCCCCTTCACATGGGTGGGGGGAACACTTTGTCCTTAGGCCTTAAAGGACGTTGTTAACCATTTAGGGCCAAAATTGATGCCTCCAACCACCACACATGGCGTTGAAAGTGAATCATTTGAATCTTAATCAGAATATGCATGCCATCATCATTTGTTGATCACTAAGTATGCATCTCAAGACCATGGACATAGCCAGGGGAGGAAACTATGGCCTTAGGCCTTAACTAAGGCTTCTATGCATCCATGGATAGGAAGGATGCCTTAAAAAATCACACATGCCATCTCATAGGTATATTTGGACTATGAATATGGATGCTAGTAGAATTAGGTGGTTTTGAGCAGCATGTATGGGACCTTTGAGACATGTTTGAGGGAATATGTTCATTCCTTAGGCCATAATGGAATATTTGAGGCACCCATGTTAATGAACAATTTATTGAAGCACCACATATGATCTACTCAAGGTATGATTGGTCTCCAAGAAAATATGCACATGCCTTTAAGAGGCTTTGAGCATTATATATGGGTATTAAGGCCTCGACATGGTCAAGGGAGGAAATACAAGACTCGCTCCCTAAATAATATTTCTAGCATGTATGGCTACACATGTGCCATACTCACTATCCATATATGCCTTACTCACTGAACCTCCTTGAATTTGTATTTCTATATCTCTCTATCTCTATGCATGTGTGTGTGTCCCTCCCTCACTCCCCATCTCTCAAAACTTGTCTCCACCTTATTTATACCTCCCTCGTTATCCCTCCCTACATCACTCTCTCTTTATTGTTCCCCCCTCCCCCCTGTCTTGTTGTTTCTCAGACCCCCCCCTCTCTCACCCTCACAATCTTTATCTCTCTATATGTGTGTGTGTGTGTGTCCCTCCCTCATTCCCCTCTCTCATAACCTCTCTCCACCTCCACTATAACTCCCTCACTATCCCTCGCTCCACCACTCTCTCTCTATATCACTCACCCCTCCCCCCTCTCTCTCTATCACTCACCCCTCTCTCTCTCTCTCTTTGTGTGTGTGTGTATGTGTGTCTCCCTCCCCCTTCTCTCTCTATGTATATTTGTGTGTGTGTCACTCCCTCAGCCCCCGCATATCATAGTATTTATCCACCTTCTATATACCTCCCTCACTATCCCTCCCTCCATATCAATCTCTCTATCATTCACCCCACCTCCCTCTTTATCGCTCACCCGTCCCTTCCTCTCTCCCACACAATCTCTCTCTCTCTCTCTCCATCACTTCCCATATCTCATAATTTGTCTCCACCTTCTATATACCTCTCTCATTATCCTTTCCTCCATCACTCTCTTTCTCTCTTTCTCACCCCTACCCCTCTCCCTTTGTCAGTCACCCATCCCCCTCTCTCCCACATAATCTATGTGTGTGTGTGTCCCCTTCTCTCACAAACTCCCTCTATCTCTCCCTCTCTCTCAACCTTCTATTTACCTCCCTCTATCAATATCTCCCTCCCTTCTCCCTTAATTACTAGCCCTCTGTGGCATTATTCATATACCTATCCTCTCTCTCTCTCTCTCAACTTGTATCCCTCCCTCCATATATCTTTTCAGCCTTCCTCTCCATGTTTCTCTCTTTCTCAACCTCCCTCTCTCTCCATCGCCCAACTCTCCACCCTCTGTCTTGGACACCATCTCTCTATGTGTGTGTGTGTGTGTGAACCTTCCCCCTTTCACTCCTTGTGTTTATCCCCCCGACCCTACCTCACACACACACACACATACACCTTCTATCACTCCCTAACTATATATTTCCTTCACTCTATCTCCATCCCTCCCTCTCTATATAATTCTCTCTCACACTCTCTCCACATCATTCTCTCTCTCTCTCTCTCTTATAATTCCTTCCTCTATGTTTTCAACTTATTCCTTCTCCTCAACCCCCTACCTCATTATGACCCCTATTCTCTGTTTTATCGCATCTCATTCTCATCTCTTCAATTCCCTCCTCCTTCAACTCTCTCCTCCAACACATCATATTCCTCCTCTAATACTCCATATCCACCTTTGCATTCACAAATCCTCTCTCTCATCAAACCATCACCCACTTCCTCCCCTCCACCTTATGCCCCTTCGTCACTCAAGTCTCACATACTGCTTCTAACCCTATACGTCTTCAACACCTCTCCTCCTCCTAATAATCCTCTCAATCCCTACTCCCATTCACCCTTGTAACCCATAATGTTCTTATTCCATTCATCTATCTTCACTTGAATTTAAAACATCCTTTTAGGACCTTGACCCTTCCCCACCCCCTCTCAACTATTAACCATACTCACTCGAACTTACACCATCTTCCTAGGCCCTTGACCCTTCTCCACCCCCTCTTAACTATTAAATATCCCCTTTTGAATTTCCAACATCTTCCTAAGCCCTTGACCCTTCCCCACCCCCTCTCAACTATTAATCATCCCCACCTCAGCTTCCAACATCCTCCTAGGTCCTTAACCCTTCAACACCCCCTCTAAACTATTATCCATACATTTGATATATTGCATATAGTGCTAGATTTTTAGCTCTACAAAACATGTGCGCGTTATAAAACTACATAACGCGTACACGTTTTGTAGTTTTAGAACACGCACGCATTTTGTAGTTCTATAACACGCGCGTTTTGTAGTTCTATAACACGCACACTTTTTCCAATTCTGTAAGGGCAGGAAATGTAATTTGAATTTAATCATGCCAATTCACTTGCTCGCATGTCACCAATAGTAATATGTGTATGGTTTGGAATTTGCTTTGGTAATACCAAACCTGTGCTATGGTATATGATAAACCATAGCTAATTGGGCATTTCTTCTTGTTTCTAGAGAAGTCATTGTTTACACACTCGTTACAGTATGCTACACACAATTATTTTTGAAGAAATCTTAAACATAAATAACATTTTTTCTGTAGATTCAAAATATGTAATTTTTATTAAAAAATATTATATTTTCCTATTTTTTTTCAATTTTGATTGTGTCCTAACTCCTTAAGTCAAAAAACATGTTGTTAGTGTTTTTTCCATAACTTTTTCAATTCTTAATCGTTTTAAAAATAAATTATATGGTGCACTAGAAGACACTGACCTCTACATTCTATAAAAAACCCATTTCATGATTATTTCATTAAGACCTTCAAAGGTTGCACCCACAAAAGACGTACAATTTTCGAGGAATGATCACTTCGATAATTATAAAAAAAAATAAAATTTACTAATTTTATTTTTGAAAAATAGCACTGCACTAGTGCTATATGTTCTCTACTTGCCTCCAAATTTTTGTATCCTGAAAGGATCATTTAGGTCCTCAAAGGCTGCACCCACAAAAACATATACCTTATAATTTGCCTAAAATATTAAAAGCGACTATTAGAAAAAATGAAACTTGACATAGTTATAAAATTTTTCAATACATAATCCTTATATATTTGAAAACGTGATTCAATTTCCTACATTTAATATTTTACACTCAAAGCAAGATATTTTGTGTAAGTATCTAAAAAAATACAATTAAGTTGAGGGATGCCTGATTTTTCAGTTTTCTATTGCATCTAACGTGCCTAAAGTGACCCTAATTAGCTTGCACTTACCCATCAGCGGATCCTTCAATTTTCCGTCGGGCCCCACTCTCTCTAAATTCAGGCGCAGCGGGACCCCGATCGGCAGTGGCTATCTTTGCCTTACAAGGTCACAACAGAATAATTGAATGCCATTGTCCAAGAGTGGTCATCGGAGTGGTGAAACTCGGTGAGTCAGGAGGATTTATTGCCACCAGATGCCCCAGTAGAGCTTGCCCAGTTGGAGCTGAGCACTCTTGACTCTAACAACGAGTCGTCGACGGACCCTGAGGATGCAACACAATGCTTGCAGGAGGGGACTCGCACCAAATGGCGCCAAGAATATGAGGCAGATAGTGTTACCAGGTCGAGGATGGAGGACCAACTGCAGTGACTTATCAAAGCGGTTACAGACTCATCCGAGGCTGCAACAAAGGCGATTCGTGAGTCCAATCATGAAGAATTTGGTGTGGTAAGAGATCGATTGGATTCAATTGTTGGTATTGTTTCTAGGAAGACATCTGCATACCCTATGCTATAGGACATCCCGTCAATCATCACTGCGCCCCGGGTTAGGAACGTGCAAGTTCCCCCGACTGCGATCGACGCTGGAAATGAGGAAGTTCACCAGTTGTGGTGTAGCAAGAGTCTGCCCAAGGTCGTATGATGGAAATGACAGGAAATACGCCAGAGAAAACCTGATTTACAGAAAAGTACATGGGATAAGACATTCCAAGGCAATTTTCTGTCTAAATTTTAAATTTATAAACCGAGATGTATAGGTTCATTCAAACCCTTCGACGGAAAAGTACAGAACAGTGGGGCACCTTCAAACTCCATGTGCATCAAGCAGGTATTTAAGCTACCATGACGTCATACTATAGCGCACTCTAGAGAGACTCGTCTTAGTGCATGTGCAAAGCCTAAGTAGATTGAATCCCTTTGCATCACAGATCTGCAATGTATTAAAAGCATTAAATGCCAAATTTACGTGCATGAAACAACAGTTCCCCAAAAGCACTACCAACGCCTGAGAACAACTTCCAAAGGCTTACATCATCCGAAATTACAACCAATCAAATTCATAGCACAATTCACAAAAACTACAACACCAATCAAATGCAACTTTAATTTATAGTTTTTAAAATCTATTTAATTTTTTATTTGGAACATTATTCTTCAACATTAGCTTTTGAATCTTTTTTAATTCATACATAAAGATTAATCGATCACCATGCCCTCACATATTTTCAAGATAGTCAGTTTGTCTTCATGAGTTGTAGGTTTACGTAGAAGTTTTCAGCACTTCAACTATTCTTAGTTATTCTTATCCTTAGTTATTCTTTGTCCATTGATATAAATTAAAATATTTTCATGTTTTTGTATTCCACACATTAAATGATAATTTTTCTTTCTGTCTTTTCTTTAGTGAACAAATATTGGATAACATCCTAAAGCTTAGTAATTTGTGCTTTCTCTTCACGAACATGGGATATTTGGGACACTGCCTGGATTTGTTTTTGAAGAGCTCTTTTTTACTTGTTTAATTTTTCTTTTAATTATAAGTGTTTATTTATTTTTAATTAGCACAGTTACAAGTAAAGTGGCTACTAAATGTTGATAGACATCAACAACTTCGTTTTGTAAAGATAGTTAGATATTAAACAAATGCTAAAAATATGTAATTTTATATTCATTATTCATATTTGTTAGAGTTAATATAAGCAGAAAACAAATATTATTTAATAAATAAAAAACAAAAATTGATATTAAAAAAACAAAAACAAAGTGTTACCTATTTCTTTAACCATTTTTTAACCAAAATTTATTTAAATCTTAATCAAAATGCTTTTAAACATAACAAAATACTATAACAATGAAATAAATCTTTATTTTACAGTTATTGCAATTAGGTTATTGTTAATCCACTCAATCCACTTAAAAAGTCCAAAATGCTCTAGGCATAACTAGAATAAAGAGTAAAAATTGGTTTTCCTAACATGTCCTTCTCTTCCTATTTTTTATAAGATATAATAGCTATTCAATTAATTAGTCAACGATGATAATTCAAGATAAGAATCGGTAAAATGGTGTGATGTAAAATAAATCATCAAATATTCAAAACACCATATAAAAATTGAGGCAAGAACGATGATATAAAATATCCATTGATCGATTGTGCATAAAATTCATCAGAGAACATGTCTTAGCCTTATCAGGCAAGTAGGGTTCGCATTCCTAATCAGACAAATAGGGTTCGCATTATGTTGGCCTGTAACTGTACTACTTTTCAGCAGGGCGGCCGTAAGGACCCTTGTTATGAATTCTGTCATTCGATCTTTTTTCGAAGAACCTCATAATAGAATATCTTTGCGAGATTAGAAGTGCCTCTGCAACACCAGTTACAAATACACGTTATAGCTCTTCCATTACCATTTATTTCTGTACATTAATCAGTCGTAACCAAATTAGATTAGCAATCACTATTATTGGTCGCAGTTCCTCTTACCGGATTTGATCGTCTGAGCAGATAGGGTGTGGCTGCTGAGCTGGATTGCTACAGGCGATGGGTAGGGTTTGATCGGAAACATGTACTCCATGCAACGAGGCACAGAGTTGAGCGGCGTTGAAGGCGTAGATGCAAAGAATGAGGGAGTCCCACTGTCAGGGGAGCCACTAAATCTGCTCGCCAACGCCATTATAGCCTTAGCCTGCACCTTCCCCAGAACACAATGTATAATATCTCAATCATATTCATTCTCTTTGCAAAAGTAACATCTTTATAAATTTCACATTCAATCGCCCATGTACCAGAATTCAAATTACCAAAGAGAAATTATGTCAGTGTCGTGCAAGAACAAGAGAATCGTAGAAAACCTGATCTGCGGAGACATTGTAAACGTTCACTTTTCCCGCGTAGAAAATTGTGAGCTGGGCACAATGCTGCTGCTTGGCATCGGCAGTGGAAGACCTGAAATGTAAAGATGCAAAAAATAGTAATTAAGTTTGATAGAAGTTTTTATTTGAGATTTAGGGTGAATTAGGGTTTATGTTTTTTCAACTGATGACCAGATGAGATGACCAGATGAGATAAGTGTACTGTCAGATTGATGGCAGTGGTTTAAAGTTCCAAAAACAATTATAAAAAAAGGAATATAAAAAATAATTGGTAGCCAAGTTATGCATAACTCATTGTAATGAATTTATAACCAACAGTTTATGAGATAATTAGAAAAATGTGACAGTTTATGAGATAACTAGAAAAATATGAGTGGGCTAGCCTTGGATCATGGCATTTGGAAAATTTTGAAAACTATAGATGTGGAGGTATATGAGTTCTATCATAAACCCTTCATTGATATACAGTTAAAGAAAGATAATCTATAATCAGACACATATATGTTTAGCTCGACATGATCTCACAATAACTTGTTTTTTAGCTTCTGATTAGCTGATCGAGCTCATAATTTTGAAGATTCAAATACTCTGTCTGCAACAGAAAAGGAGGCTGCCAACAATGGCCACTAAGATTTTATCAAAGACACAGTCTTCCTCATTTTTTTTGCTTTAATACTCTTCTGACTGCTCCTGTTTTTTTTGTTATGTACAGAACAGTTTCTCACTGAAGAACAGCATGTATTTCTTGATGACAAACTAGCAAAGACATTAAAGCTCCTTATAGAGATCAGTATTTGTAGAGCTGCTAGGTAGCAGTATGCAGGACATATACTTATACTTATGTAAACATCTTTTGATCGATCAATATAACAAGTTTTTTTTTTGAAAAAAAACTCAAAGATTATGTGAAATAAAAAAAAATATATCAAACAATTTCTTAATTATTTGACTAAGTATAGACACACCACAAGCTATGTGGGTGTGCTACATACTATGTGAATATGATCTAACCAGATGTGAATATGATCTAACCATGTGAGTGTGCTACAAACTATGTGAATATGATCTAACCACAAACTATATGAGCATGCTACAAACTATGTGACTATGCTAGTTTATAAAAATATAGAGTCAGCTGTTCAATTAATCTAAGAACAAAGGTTATACCTAAAAACATTAACATTTGAGGAAGATGGATTTGGGCAGTAATGCTGTGGTGATGCAGGGGGTTGGCCTCTATGCTGATAATGGAAGGACCCTATCGGCTCCCCTGAGGGTAACAGAGAAATACTCGTTGAAACAGACAGGCCACAGTTCTGATCTCTGTCATTTGAAACTCCATGGTATGGTTGCTTTGCTACATCGTTTTCCGCTAAACTATTCATAGCTGTTGCTGTTGGTGGCTTCGCTCGAATCGAAAGAATGAACAGATGCAGAGAGAGAGAGAGTACAATATAGTATTAGTATGTGACAGATCCTGGAAAAATCCAATGAAAGAGAATAAGTTAGTGTCACATGAAATAAAAGCCGGCTAGCTCTCTTTGCATCTTTGGGAAGTCTTCTTATTCGAATCATTGAAATGATAAGTTTTGTTTGAAATCTTTGTGCATTTTTTGAAAGTCTTATGCTAAACAGTGAAATCACAAGTTTAAACATGGCAAAAACCAAAAGCTTTGTTTGAAATTTTGTAAATTAGTAACATGTCCAGGTTCCGATTAAGTTAAGATGTTTTAAAAGTCAGCAACTATAAATTTGATATAAATTAATGCGCTAAAGTATTAATGCATTAAAGTATTAGACACTTTTTTTATTTAGCTCGTGCAAACTGTACTTATTACGGCGCCTCAAAGTCCCCTGTTATGCTTTCACATCGTTGAAATAAAAACTATGAAGCAATTAATCTGTGTACGCTTGCTTTCACAACGTTGAAAAGTAAATCACTATTGTTCTTTTGACACCGACAAATATTACTCCCGTCAGGGATGGAATTTGACGGGTAAATGCCTGTCATGGGTCAATTTACCCGTCGCAGCTAAGATTTTAGGGAGACCGTCAAAATGTAACTTGAATACAGAAAACGTTTCCGATTTTGATTGTTGTCAGCAATTTTGACGGGTGTCCGCTATTTGAAATTCCTACCCTGCTCCCCAGTCTCAATCAGGCTTGGAAATTCAATTATTTTTGTGTTTGTCAATGAAAATTTAATGACGGTTAAGAGTTTTTTATTTTTTATTTTTGTGTGTCTTTACCCTTTAACCAATTTAGCTGAGTGCAAATGATTTTTGATGTTATATATAAATGTTAATAAATTTTTTAAATATTATATATAAATATAAAAAAAATAATTAAATAGAAATTTACCTAAGTCCAAATGTACAACAACTACACAAAGCAAATTATAAAATTTTGAAGGAGAAAACTTTCCAGATTCATGGGAAAAATGTGAAGGCTCCTTCAATCTACATAGGTAGAAGACTAATAATACAATTAGAAACTCAAAATATAAATAAATACAATATACAGACACAGATATAGAGAAGTCTAGTATTTATGTGTTCCTTGCGTAACTGGAAATTAAAAGCAATTAAAAGCACAACACAATGGCCAAGGATAGTTAACTAGGTTTTAATAGTTAACATAGGTATTAAATTTTTTGACGAGATATCTAAATTCATAAACCTCAAATAGAGGTTTTAAAGAAAAATTTAAGTGTCAAAGTTGATGTGTTCATCACAACTTACATGTCAAATAGGTGTAAAACAGAAAATAATGTTGTGTGGGCCGTCAAATTCCAAGCCTTCTCCCAATAAGATGGTTAACAAATACCAAAGCGTTGAAAACAGTAAAGAAAGTGTCAATAACAAGAAAACCAAATTTTGATTTTTAAGTTGGTAGGTTATGAGACAAGTGTATTGCATTTAGATAATTGCTTTTATGCACCTTTTATGTTAAAAGTTTACAATTTTAAATAAATAATTATGTGTATAGGTATATGGTACTTGAATGGATAACCAACAATTTATGGCAAATAACTAAGTGAATGAAAGAGATAAAAAAAATATAAAAAATAAGTGATGGTTGATAAATGGATAACTGGTATCTGATGACTTCTAGTTGATGCATGTATAAAGTATATTTTAGTTATACTTAAACTTGCCGTCTATCTACTTTCACAAACCATAAATTAAGTGGTTGTGCTAGTTTTAGTCATTCATTACCTAGATAAAGAGAACTGTTTATCAAGAGAAATGTTTATCAACAAAGATTAAGGGTGAGCTAACAGTTTGTTGAGCATGGTTGTCATTGATGACAAACCATTAATGACAAAGGTTGTGGTTGTTAATGACATGGAAAACTTAGTGAAAGACTCGGACAAAGACTTAGTGACAAAAGCAACAACTTGGGTCTTGAACCCTACACATGGTTGAGATGCCTTACAAGCATCCTTACACCTTGAGCCATACAAATAATAACGTGGCGAGTTTGGTGCAAGATGAGTATGACATGACATATGTGGATGTTGAAGCCCAAATGATGATATCGTTGGTACATTGGCGACCATAGTAATGAAGGAATTCTTGCCATAATTAATTAATAATTTGAAAATGACTAAATCCCTCACTCATGCGCGAAACCCACAGTTTAAGAAGACTCTAAATGACCAATATTGTGGTCATTTACCATGTTGAAGAGATACGTAAAACAAGCATGCGGTCGTGGACATACCTTGCAGACATTTGGTGATGTTGGTGGCTTGCATAAGGATGAAACATTCATGGATGATTCTATACTCGACGTTGATGCATTTAAACACATAACACCTTGCCTGCTGATTATCTTTGAAACCCAAAATAAATCTCTAAAGGACCTAAGTACAACCCTTGAAATGGAAAATTTAAGGAGAAGTAAGAATGTAAATGACCCATGTTGTGGTCATTTAGCATATTGAACATGTAAGTAAACATTAGCATAAATCTTATTGTTCCTTTGCTGAAAGAAGTTGGCCCAACATTTTAACCTTGCAAGAAGGGTAAAGAGAATGCTAAGTTACCTTGACATGGAAACTCTAATATGATCATTATAATCAATGAAAAATAATGTATGGCATCCTAGTTGTTGACATGAACATTGCACTTCATCCAAGCTAAGAACAACATTGTAGTGGCATTTTAAACAAGTATATATAAGGTCTTCTCCTAAAAATGTTAAAATATTTAACCGAGTAGCTGAAGTTGGCTAGCTAAAGGAAAAGGAATTGATTAAATTCAATTATTTAATGACAAGTCGACCTGATTGGAAGTTTTTGTCCACAACTTAGTGCATAAATAAGTAGACGCCCATCTCTCATTTGAAGCGTGAAAAACAAAGGAAGATAATTATGAAATTCGGGTATAGGACCGAGGAAGCTACTAAGGAATTTCAGGATTGAGGCAACATGAGTTAGAATATAGGGCTACTTCTACTTTAAGTGAAATAATTGGTTTCTAGCTACTTCTTTCTCCTTGTGGATTGAACCATGACTGTTTTGAGCCCTCATTAGTAAGATGTAACTGTGGTGGTCTCTTCTTAGTAGACCTTGGCTGTGTGTGAAGTTAACATATCTCTAATTTCATGGTTTACATTAGAAAGAATCTTGGGCTTCCTCAGAAGGACTCTATCTCAGGCATCATGCTTAAATGACAATGATAAAGAAGCTAAAGATATTTGCAATAGTGGCTTAATAAACAGTGACAATACTTGGCTTGAAAATGATTAATGTGATAGTGACAATATCTCTGACATGACGGTAACACAAGGATACTTACACAGGTAGTTGAAGGAACATGTGGAAGTTTTGGCCTGTCTAATTTTGTTATGACATCTGGAGGATTTAGTATCTGTTGAGTGTGATTGAAATGGGGACAAGTCAAAGACACTTGTAGATCATCCATGACTTTGATGAGCAGACCTTTGAAGACATTAGCACACCAATATGAAACGTGTTGATGCTTGAAGACATAAGATGACTTGGCATGAACAATAGGTTGACAGGTTGATGAGAAGAGTGACAGGTATATGGGAATAAGTATGTGAAGTCAAGTTGGGTCTTGCATCTCTTCTTAGTTGGAGCTAAGAAAAACCAAGTTGGGCCTTGGAATAGGAGTTGGTTCTCTTTAGTGAGTTGGCGCTGATGTAATCATGAAGATTAGTCTTCTATTGAATTTCATATCAAACTATACATATAGTTTTCTATACTTATCTCGCAATGTGTCTCTTGTTATGATCTATGTTGATGACATACCTACATAGATATATGATATGGCATGCTTAATTGATGAGTGATAACGTACTTAGTAGTGTTATGAAAATGATGAACTCTGCTTAAGTTCTGATAAGTGTAAAATTGATAGAAGTGTATGCACACTGATTCACCCCCCTCTTAGTGTGGCATTGTGTCCAGCAATTGGTATCAGAGTCGACCTTCACCACAAGCCTAGTCAGCTTTAAGGAGATCCGTGGACACATAATGGATACAAAAGCATAGTCCCCCAACGATGAAGTTCTAGTACTTGATGTGGTAGATTACTTTGCCATGGAGTTAAGTAAGATGAAATATTATTTGAAGAAGTTTGGTGTTTGGGAGATTGTGATTAATCCACCCATTCTGTCCAACAAGAAGACTAATACAACTGCACAAAAGGATGTGTAGAAGGAAAACACCATTGCTTTGAAATTTCCCATGGATGGACTCTCAAGCTCGATTAAGGAGAGTGTAGGGGAACACACTTCATTTAAATACCTATGGTTTAAGTTGGAAAGTGAATACCAAAGAGGAAGACAAGACATCGAAAAAGCAAAGAAGGAAATAAAATTCAAGCTCACTGAAGATGTGAAGGAAGAAGAAAAAGAAGTGCAAGGATCAGACATCAGTGAAGGTAAGGATATTTCTAACTATAGTAACAATGATTGTGATAACAATGAAAATGATCTTGAAGATGCTAAGAAAAAATTCATAGCACACATTTTTATAGATATTGATCTCAATACAATTTGAGGCTTAAAATGAATATTTTGGGGTCCTTCGAAAAGTACCATGAGAAGTCTATGGATCTGCTCAAGAAACTCAATAAAAAAAGACAAGTTTACAAGATGAGATGGAAGATAAATAAGATGAAGTTGAAAGACTAAAGACTAGATTGATCAGTCAAACAAAAGAACAAGAAGGTTCTGGTGAAGAATCAGAAAAAATTGAAGAAAAAAGGAAGGAAGATGTTGATATGAAGACTCGTTGGAAGAAGCCAAAAGGATAGATGAAGTATTGAATGATGAATTAGATGAGAAGGAGGAGCAATGTCAAAATATTGAGATGGAAATAGATGGTCTCATAAATACAAGTGAAAATTCTAATGCATGTGTGAATTTCAGGAACAACTCAATCATCTTGGACGAGATCTTGGACTATCAAAGGTCATCTTTTGATAAATCTGGCCTTTGCTACAACTTGGGAAAAGAAAAGTCAGTAAAAAACACATGGACACCTAGCAAGTATGAGGCGAGCCCCTCATTCTCTAAAAGTGAAAGAAATGTTGCTCCTCGTGTACCTGCACATAATAAAGAAGACATCAAAAGATTAGAAAGACATCAAGGAGTTAATCCTACTCCTTAAAGTAAGTTCAAAAAAGAGATATCCTGTAGGTGGAATCAAGCATCCATGTACGGAAATAGTTTCAATGGTTATTGTTACGTGATTGTTACTCATGTAATCATTTTGGTCACAAGGATATGGATTGTAGATTCTATGAAAGAAGAAGTGTTGGAAGTCACAACAACCTAGTTAGATGTTGGGCATGCAACCATGTTGGTCACATAGCTGCACATTTCCATACTATGAGATGTTATAGTTGCAGTGGTTTCGGGAACAAAGCTCAAGTTTGTGAGAATTGAAGAAGACAACCTATGATGAATTACTCATACACATATAGAATAAAATATTATGAACCATGGAAGAAGAATAATGTAGGAATTAATACAACTCAAAATAAAAATACTCAGAGTCAAGGACATTCTTAGGTATGTATCAAAAAGAATGGTTTGTTGAGTATGAATAAAGCGGATCAGTGAAAAGAATATGCTTTCCTTACAGAAATCCAAGCTTGAGGTCTTTAAAAGACCTTAGTACACTTTGAGTTAATGGAGCTAAAGGATGGACTCAAAGGTAAATGATTGGTTTCTCCAAGTAGTAAAACATGTCAAAGGATCGTAGTTACAATTGGCATGTGGATAGGGGGAGCAAGAGTAATCTGGAGTGATCTCATGAACTTTCTCTGAAGCAAATGAAGTGAGCAACATGGTGATATTTGGAGAATGCTTATGAATTTACTAAGATGATGGTTGATGCATCTCTTATAGAATCCATAAATTGCATCAATGACTCTATTTAGCCTTGGATATGATTGACAAGGGTGTATTCAAGAAACTCTTGTTGATGGTATCTGATTATCTAACTTATCTTGAGCTGGTTATTGAGATTCTTATCATTGTATGAATTTTTTCTGTACCACTCATTGAGAAGTCAGGCCCTATATAGACAAGACAACAATAGTAAGTGTAAAAAGATTCAAATCCTTTTTTGAGGTGATTTGAAGTCCTCATTGGTAAATCAACAACAACGGAAAGAAAAGAAAAATAATAGCATCATGAAGATCGAAGGACAAGGACAATTTTTAAGTTGCAAAATGTGTTGAATCTAACTCTGAATATAAAGATACACAAATATAATCAAGCTAGTTGAGGAAATGAATATATCTGAGGAAGTACTAGACACGTAGATCAAGTTATAGTAGTCTCAACAGTCAAGAAGTTTCAAATAATGTTGTATTGAATTAAATACAATATAGAAGAAGCACTTATGAAAGGAATAAGACACAGACACCACTTATGTAATAAGGTTATAATGATCTTGGCGTTCTTCAAGGTTTTGACTGTATGCTTGAGCATACATTGACAAAATCAAAAGTTTTAATTATCTTGATCTGATTGATGAATGCAAAAGGGGTTTAGAGTGACAGTCATTTTACTGATTTTTTAAAAGCACCCTTGGGGACTGCTCTATCATTGTTTTAGAGGGCATAATTAAGAAACTTGTATGATTAAATTTCGAGACATAATGGTTGTTGGGTACTTACTTGAACCATCAAATCAAATGTTTGTTCATTTGTTTATTTGAGGGCACATATCATTCAAACCTTGATCACTGTGTAAGAATCAAAGGTTCAAAAGCCAGTTATCTGAAGTCTTTCAACATAGATGAAGTACATAAGGTAACCTATGATATATATGAAAGTAAATTCCAACATGATGATTGAAGCAGCTGCAGAAGACAAGGATGAAATATCAAGATTCCTAAAGTGTGAAAGTAACACAACTATGGTTTATGTTCTTTTGATATACATATATGCTAAAGTGTTGTGATATGCATACTAAAACAACAAGTCTTAATAAAATTGATGGAGTTCTCACTTTAGCCAAAGGAATTTGAAGATTAATATTAGCAACATGCCATATAAATATTTTTAAAGAATGCAACACGCATACCAGACAGTGTGAGCAGTCATTTCAGTGAAAAGGGAAGACAACTCAACAGATGAAGAAGTTTGTTTGAAACGTGGATCAAACATTTCAGCATGATCTCATGAACTGTTCAAGAATACAATCTTTTTTGGGCTTTGTGAAGCTCTTGATGGATACATGTTTGACCCTTTGTCATTAATGTCAAAGGGAGAGATTATTTGAAGAGATGTTTCATCGATGACAAAGGGGGGGTTTGTTGAGCATGGTTTTCAATGATGACAAGCCATTAATGACAAAGGATATGGTTGTTTATGGTTTTTGATGACATGGAAAACTCAGTGAAGGACTAGGACAAAGAATTAATGACAAAAACAAAAAATTGGGTCTTGAACCCACACATGGATGAGATGCCTTACAAGAAGCTTTACACCTTGAACCATACAAATAATAACATGGTGGGTTTGGTGCAAGATGAGTATGACATGGCATATGTGGTTGTTGAATCCCAAATGATGATCTACCCTCGGTACATTGGAGATCGTAGTAATGAAGGAATTCTTGCCATAGTTAATTAATTATTTGAAAATGACAGAAGCCCTCACTCATGCTTGAAACCCCACAGTTTAAGAAGAATTTAAATGACCCATATTGTGGTCATTTATCATGTTGAAGACATAAGTAAAACAAGCATGCTTGAAGGGGTCATGGACATACCTTGCAGAAATTTGGTGATGTTGGTGTCTTGCATAAGGATGAAACACCCATGAATGATTATATACTCCATGTTGATGCATTTAAACACATTACACCTTGCTTGTTGATTATCTTTGAAACCATAAATAAATCTCTAAAGGACCTAGGTACAACCCTTGACATGGAAAATTTAAGGAGAGGTAAGAATGTGAATGACCCATGTTGTGGTCATTTACCATATTGAACATATAAGTAAATATTAGAATAAATATTATTGTTCCTTTGATGAAAGAAGAATTGGCCCAACATTCTAACGTAGCAAGAAGGGTAAGGGAATGCTAAGTTACCCTCACATGAAAACTCTAAAATGATCAATATAATCAATGAAAAATAATGTATAGAAGCCCAGTTGTTGACATGGACATTGCACTTCATCCAAGCTAAGAAGAAAGTTGTAGTGGAATTTTAAACAAGTTCATATAAGGTTTGCTCCTAAAAATGTTAAAATAATTAACCAAGTACATGAAGTCGGTCAACTAAAGGAAAATGCATTATTTAAATTCAATTAATTAATGACAAGTGAGCCTACTTGGAAGTTTTTGTCCACAACTTAGTGTATAAATAAGTATACGCTCAACTCTCATTTGAAGCGTGAAAAACAAAGGAAGATAGCTTTGAAATTCATGTATAGGACTGAGGCAGCCACCGAGGAAATTCATGATTGAGGCAACAACAATTAGAAGACATGGCTACTACTTCTTTGAGTGGACGATTTGGTTTCTAGCTGCTTGTTTCTCCTTGTGGACTGAACCATGACTGTTTTGATCCCTCCCGAGTAAGCTATGATTGTGATGGTCTCTTCTTAGAATATATTGACCGTGTGTGAAGTTAACATATCTCTGATTTCGTGGTGAAAAGTAAAAGAATCTTGGGCTTCCTCGGAAGGACTTTATCTCAAGCATCATGCTTAAATGACAGTTTCAAAGAAGCTAAAGATATTTTCCATAGTGGATTACTAGATAGTGACAATACTTGTCTCGACAATGATTAATGTGATAGTGTCAATATCTTTGACATGAGAGTAACACAAGGATACTTACATAGGAAGTTGAAGGAACATGTGGAAGTTTTGGCCTTCCTAATTCTATTATGACATCTAGAGGCTTTAGTTTCTGCTGAGTGTGCTTGAAGTGTGGACAAGTCAAAGACACTTGTAGATCAGCCCTGAATTTGATGAGTAGAACTTTGAAGACTTTAACAGACCAATATGACTTGTGCATATCCTTTAAGACATAAGATGACTTGGCATGAACAATAGGATGACAGGTTGATGAGCAAAGTGACAGGCATATGAGCAGAAGTACATGAAGGAAAGTTGGGTTTTGCATCTCTTCTTAGTTGGATATAAGAAAAACCAAGCCGAGCCATGGAATAGGAGTTGGTTCTCTTCAGTTTGTTGGTGTTGTCGATATAACTGCGAAGATTGAAGTATTCCATTGAATTTCATATCAAATTTTAAATAAAGTTTTCTATACTTATATGGTGACATGTCTCTTGTTATGATCTATGTTGATGACATGCAAAGATAGATATATGATATGACATGATTAATTGACGAATGATAATGTACTTAGTAGTGTTATGAAAATGATGAAATCTGCTTAAGTTCTGATAAGTGTAAAATTTCTTGAAGTGCATGCACATTGATTCACCCCCCCTCTTAGCGTGGAATTGTGTCCAACAAGGTTTTTCTTATATAGATTTACCAAAACAAGTCGAGGTTACTTTATTTGATATTAAGATTTCTCTTGATTAAGTGTATTGTGCGTAGGATTATGTTAAAAACTAGCACACCCACATAATTTGTGGTTGGATCATGTCGATAGGGATTAAATGGTTGACATATAGCGATGGAAAATAAGACAGTTTGGATTTTTTTAAAATTCCTCATATTCTTCTAGTTAAACGGGTTCAACTCTGAGTTATCCATGCCTAGTTACATGTCGTCATCGACATTCTTCATGTTGTCCATTTATAAACTATCAGTTATTTTTTATATTTTTTTTTTATCTCACATTCTTCTAGTTATCAAACATGAACTGTTGGTTATCCATTCATCAGCTATGAGTTATCCATGCATCGCTACCAGTGATCCATTCATCAGCTACCAATTATTATATATATTATCATTATTTATTTCAAATTTTGAACGACTGCCATAGAATGAATCTTGAAAGTACATTTGTCTCATCCTTGTTCATATATGAAAAACCATAGGCCGTAGTCCACCCCAAATCTCAAATAAAAATGCCTATCGACGTAATTAATTTATGATTAAATAAACAAATTTGTATATTTTTAAATAAAATAAATATAAGTTAAATTTTGTCTAAATGGTTGTTTTTTTTATGGCAACATGAGTTGAATCTTGTAAGGTAGCTCGAAAGAGACACTTAAAAATCTAGCCATATTAAGGGTTGGTGTGGCATAAGTTAGATATGATCCCCAATTGATTTTGACCACTTAAATAACGCGTGGATCATAGTTTCTTATAAAATAACATATATATTAGAGCTTAATGACTAATGATGATAACAACCCTATTACTTTCTTCATATATTACTTATTCTTCACACAGATGCATTTAAAATATTGCTCTCAATATCCAAGTAATGGATATCCCATGATTTCATAGATCTTGCTCTTGGGAATAAGCACACGAAAGAGATTGGGTCTTTCATAGTTTCATAGATCTTGCTCTTGGGAATAGGCACACGAAAGAGAGTTTTGATAATTCTCAAACATAGTTGATAAAGGAAAACTATCATTAGATATAATAATTAATAAAATATTCATTGTAATAAACGTTGTAATCTCTCTCCAAATTTTGGTTTGTTTTGGTGATGGAATGGCCTCTTGGTATGATGACACAACGATATTTCGATTTGAAGATCGTCTAATAATCTTTGATTTCTTTACAAGATCTTGCAGAGTGATGAGAAGTTGCATATCTAAAACTTTTCTTTCATGATTTGTGGCTTCATAATTGTTTAAGGCTTGAATGTGTCTTTTATTTGAAGGCTAATGATGATCAGATCCAGTGATGTTGAGGTAGTTTCGACCTCTTCTTCTTGAGAGAATTCATCGTAGTTCGTGTTAACCTTTATCACATAGAACTGTGATTGTTACTTCACGTTCTAGAAATTATTTGATTACCTACATGATCCATGCTGCAAACTGGTGCATAAAATATGAATAATGTGATATTTCGCTCCACATCCATTCACTTCCATCGGTACATAAATTTTGATGCATCATACTCTCCATGTGGTGTGATAACACAACGATTTAGAAACATCTTCGAAGACATTACTTTTTTCACTTTTTTCAGAGTAATCTTCTTTATAATGACCCCTTGACAATGACACATTTATTTAAGGTTTTTGGGCTTTGAATTGTCAGTGATATCGAAATACTAATAGCAAAACTAATATTTTTTTGATGAAACAATAATGTGGTAGTGATATCTGATTTCATGGAATTTTTCAAATTCTACTCTTTTTAATGTGGCTTATTTGTGTTTGCTAGCAGATATATGATGATATAATAGTTGGATAATCTACTTTCTTTTTGCAATGAGTTGGTGGTAAAACTCATGCGATTTGAAATATTTGTTTGATATTTGGCGTGGCAACTTAATGGTGAGCTAGTAAACAAGTAGTTCTCCCTTAAATGCAACTATTTACCTTTAATTGACACACTAGCTCTTCTCCTTATTTGTTGCGGAATTTCTTAATAATTTAATGTTAGATCTCATTCATTGCCTTTTCAAATCCAATCTTTGAATATTGAGTGATGACTTCCAAGAATTTGGGTTGATCTTTGTTCGTCATACATTTTTTTTATGTATTTGGTTTTGAAATCCCCATCAAAGAACGTTCTATCTAAAATTATGAACTTCAACAATGAATTTTTGATGAAAAATCAACTCTTTAATAATGAATCTTTAATTAAGAAACTAATCTTTTATAATGAAGTTTTAAGCTAAAAAACTATCTTTTACCCTTCTTAACAACTATATTGCATGTTGAATATTAAACTACTTTTCAAAATATCAACAAACAGTGAGTGCAATACATGATTTTCAACTTATAAGCTAATAAATACCTAAAATCTCAATTTTCAACTTTGAAATAAAATGAAATTTCAATCTTATAATCCAATTCTATAAATTCTCCTTGTAGATTTAGGCCGATAGAGGTATATATCTTAGGATTTTGGGGTGGAGTACCATCTATTGGTACTAACAAGAATGGCAAGAATGAGACAAGTATACTCCTGAGATTTATTCTATGGGGTCGCCTCAACTTCAAAATTAATAATTTCAAAAAAAAAATAGCTTAGCTAACAACTAATAAGTATAGTTTATGATAGTCAGAAAAAATTATACTTCAACTTCAAGTATGCCATTATTAGATACAACTATGAGATTAACTCCATTAAGGGTACACGAATTAGCTTAACTTCAACTCCAATTATGACCCTATCTAATTAACTTTTACATTAACTATTAGAGACAACTATTAGCTTAACTCCAATTATTCTACAACTATTAACTTAACTTGAGCTCTAATCATAATTAATAATTTCAAAAAAAAAATAGCTTAGTTAACAACTAATAAGTATAGTTTATGATAGTTGGAAAAAATTAAACTTCAACTTCAAGTATGCCATTATTAGATACAACTATGAGATTAACTCCATTAAGGGTACACCAATTAGCTTAACTTCAACTCCAATTATGACCCTATCTAATTAACTTTTACATTAACTATTAGAGACAACTATTAGCTTAACTCCAATTATTCTACAACTATTAACTTAACTTCAGCTCTAATCATGGTTATATTGGATAACTATTAGTTTAACTAATGTGCACAATGTTTAGTCAAACTGCATTTTACATCTAGGAGTTGAAGTAATGTGCACTTTATGTGACACTAGAACTCCTAATGAACTCCTCTGAACTCCTACTAAATTCCCTTGAACTCCTGTACTTAGTGGCATGGTAATGTGCAGCTCATGTGACACTCAAACTCCATCACCATAACATTATATTAACTTTTTAAATTAACTATTAGATACAATTGTTTGCTTAATTCCAATGATAATACTACTATGAGCTTAACAACCACAAATTAAGTGGCAAGTGGTTGTTATTAGATTAACTTATCCAATACAAATAATTGACACATTCTTACATTATTAATATGTCAAATATACCTCTCAGCCTATTCCAAACACATTAATCTTAATAATATGGTTATTACTAACTTACACTGATCTAATATATTACAATCGCAACAATAACTCAATGCCTAGCATATCAACGATCCAATAAAATTCAATTCATCAATACAATACCAATCTTTAAAGTAGAAAGATGTACTGCCATATCGCCTAGAGATATCCAACATAGAGTGTGAGAAAACACTAAGCGCACCCGTCCACACTATTCTCCGAACTCCACGGATTGGTACAGAGTACACCACAACTTTATACAAGAAGTAGTCTCCAACAATATACTTCCACTAGTGAATGCAATACTTTCACTAGTGAATGCAAGCTATTCATTAGAAGTGGTAGTTTTTTTTGTTTGTTAAGAATTGTAATCTTAATTGACTATTATCATATTATCAGTACTGCATTAATTAGTTAGTTGATTAGTTAAATTGGTCACATTATCTAGAATTAATGGTCCATAATATTTGATTCCTCATGGTATTTACCTATGGTTTTATTGTTATATAATCCTATAAATACATTTGCTTAATATCAAGAGAAGGCCATCAATAAGCCCATAATACTTCTGTCTGCTTCATTGCTTTCTTTGAATTCTTACAAACTCTTGTATTATCTTCAGTGATAACAACCAACCATTTAAGCATTATTAAGGTAGACGACAATGCTTAAACCTCCAACAAATCTTTGCAATCTTCCAAGTGTCTACCCTTAATGGATATTGCTTGCAAACTGAATGCCCCATCCATAGTGGAGACCATTGGAATTCTTGGAGGAGCGCCCAATAAAAAATGTGACTGTTGGAATTCTAGTGGACAGTTTGGGCTTCATGTGCTGGTCTAGCAAACGAGAGGCTTTTCTCACACAGCCTTCACAATGGTCTCCACGCAACTCTAGTTCGATCCAAGAGAGAGCCCACTGAGCAACAACAGTAGGTTCACGTAGAGGAGAGGGTGTTTTCCTGTCACTATTCACGTTACCAATGACTCCACGTTGTATCTCTTCAAACTCCAGGTTGCAGCCCACACAACGGGAGGAGAGCCCATGCTAGGTCAAACGTAGAGATTAGGGTTTCCACCAAGTCTCACGTAGAGTTAAACATAACAGTAATACATTGTGGTCTTTAGTAGTCTCAAGCAACTGCACATAACCAGACTTCAAAATTTTGTAACATAACCAGACTTCAAAATTTTGAAATGTTACAGCTACTTTTCTGCCATACACACTAGTTCACCAAAACAATATGCCGATATATAATCCACTATATGGCCTATCCGGGGAAGCAATAATTTGTTTCCTGTGGATGTTGCAAAAGGAGTCACACAGAGATACGATTCACGTAGAGTGTGAAGGGAGCCACGTAGAGAGTGAAGTGCACATCCATAAAATCTTACATGGAGAAGGGACAACAACTCTTACATAGAGAAAGGAGTTATAAGGAATAGGCTCTCATATTCTTGTATTAGGGTTTTCTTGGGAGCCTAACATAATGAAGCAAGGAGCAGAAAGATTGGTGGAGCAGAACTACCCAAGGATTTTGTTAAAAGGAATAGGCTCTCATATTTTTATATTAGGGTTTTCTTGAGAGCCTAACATAATAAAGCAAGGAGCAAATATTGGTGGAGCAGAACTACCAAAGGATTCTTTGCAGATTATCATAGGCTCCTCATACTCAAATGGCTCTAATACTAGTGTTAGATGCTCAATAAGGTAGATGGACAATGGACTCTCACAAAGCTAAGAGATACATTCCAAGTATATAAATAATTAATATAAAAGCTTAATTTCTCATTAATATATATATGAAAATGGCTTTTTGTTTCCTAATTCTAAAGTGTCTTGAACTCTCAATGATGGTCACCTACCTTATTAAGTTTCTAACAAATTAA
This sequence comes from Pseudotsuga menziesii, assembly GCA_001517045.1. Classification (NCBI taxonomy): domain Eukaryota; kingdom Viridiplantae; phylum Streptophyta; class Pinopsida; order Pinales; family Pinaceae; genus Pseudotsuga; species Pseudotsuga menziesii. The sequence continues at coordinate 28,495 of LPNX010829511.1, read as the reverse complement.
AATATAATTACTTTTATAACTTTTCCTAATGAACAAGTTAGATTACAATATACCTTTACTAAAAAAATTATAATGCCAATATACCCTTTAAGTATTTTTAAAAATTTGAATATTATAAAAATATATCAACGATCAATAAATATAAAAAAAAATTAACTAATTTATCGTATTATACATGCAAAATATATACAATAAAATAAAGAGCACATGCTTTGAGCGTGACATTCCAGCCCTGCACCATACGTCTCTAGAAATTTCATATTGTACCGGTGGCAGACTGGCAGTGCAATGAATGTGTTCTCGTAAAACCCGTTTATGTGTCATTATTTACGGCTAATGGAACTTATACGATCCAATGGATAGTGGTGGGTCACATACATGTGTTAAATTCCAAAAACATGAAAGATTTTAATACAACACGTTCTAAAGCGTTATTTCATGTGGATAAGCTCTCTGCTCTTGTTTTATCTGAATTCACATGATTTAACACTACCAAAGCGACTCTCGAGTCTCGAGAAGTTTTTTCTACTTTCACGTGATTTAATGCGAACCCATGACGACGCGTATTATAATACGCGGGGAAGCTCATGTTTTCTCCGGGCTGTTCTTTTAGCAGAATTTTATACTTCAAAGAATTTGCATTTGCAGTTTCAAAGGCATTCTTTCGATCCCAGCGATGGCACCAACAGCAGCAGCTGCTATGAATCGGTTCTCAGAGAAACAGAAAGGAAAGCAGCACTTAGAAGAAAGAAGCCTCACAGCGATGGCAGACGAAAATACTAGCAGAGGTACGGTCCGATCCCATTAATAAAAACTCTATCCCTTAGCATCTGAATCTGTTATAACGTAGAGAAAGTGGCTTCTGTAATAAACCCTTCACTGAAATTATAGATTCCTGTATTACAGGAATCTGTAATAGGGTAAGATGTATGCTATGCATGTATGCTATCTCTTTGTAGGTCAGATTGTACGTCAGAGGTGGCAAGATAGGATTGTTTTTTGGTCTTTTGACAAGGTTATAAGGTAGGTTATCTCTAGGATAGAGGTTCACCCAGGTAGGCTTAGAGACTTCTTTGTCTCTCTTAAGTCACAAATTATTGATCTCTCTTAAGTCACAAATTATTGATATATCTAACTTGTAAGCTATTAAATATACTCTTGGGAGGTAACTATTCCCATGATTAAAAAAATGTATTGATTTCTTTAATCCCTTATTATTACATCAATCTCTAAATTCTGTAATAAGCATGAGAGGTTTTGATTTCTCTAATCCGGGAAGGAATCTGTAATAAGCATAAGAGTTTTCTCTGAAGATGGATTTTGTGGAGAAATTTAAGCTATGGATATCCTTTCCACTTTCCACATTGGTGTAAGTAAACTCAATACAATTTGTATGTAATATTTAGCAAATTATTTGGGTAAACATTTTGTACAGATTGTTGAAATTGTAATTGTTGAAATTGTAATTTTGGATTGTTAGAATTTCATTATTTGGTTGCTCCATAATAATAAAAGGCCCTGAATAAGTTGCTATAAACAAAATTGTTATTTAAAAAATTAAAATTACAATTTCAATAAATTAAATTATCTAGATGTAAAATTTGACAAAAACTTGTGCCTATGTTATCTAGATTGCTGATTCACTCTATCCAACTGAGCAGAAACAGAGTAGACTCTGCTCCTTGCTCCTTGGCGGTTGGATGAAAAAAATCAGCAATCGAGATAAAAATTACCCAAACTTGCGAAACATAAACACCTTGCCTGTTGGATAAAAAGAATCAGCATTCCAGATAAAAATGACCAAAACTTGCCAAACATAAACAAATGATATAGAGTTTTATCTTACACCTTTCCACATTTGTGTACACTATCTTTTGTTCATTTCAACTGGAAGTTGAGCTAATTCGTTCAGCATTTGATTTATGAGAATCACTATAGGATAAATCCAGTTCCCCTCTTCCGTTTACAAATTACAGCAAGTTCCAACATTTTTCCGTGAAATCAACCCTCGTTTCTTAAGCTAATTTGTGTTAGACAGTTGCAGGTATGGCAGATCTCAGATATAATCAGTTGGGCGACACATACTCTTTCTTCAGCTTCACTGGATTACCAACGTTAGCAGATAAAAGAGATTTGGTATGCTTTAACATATTTCATGGCTGTTCACTGTAAGCAAAAACTGGTATAATACTTACGTATGTGTTTAATTTTTTTGTTTGATGTGTTTTCAGGAAGTGACGAACAGCATGGGGGCTGTTAAAAGGGATATCTGCGAACTGCCCAGTTTAGATCTTTCTCTTTTACCTCCTCGGGAGTCAATGGCGACGAGCTCATTCTCTTTTCAACACAGAGGCCCACCCGCTGCATCTGCACAACGGTACTTCCCGCTTCCATTTTCTCCAAATATATGCTCATGTTTTTAGGTTAAGCTTTGTTGCTCGCGCTATTAGTTTATTAGCTTGTTTCAATCTTTAGCTTGTTTCAATCCTTGGGGCTAGGGTTTTTCTAAATTGCATGTTTACATTCTAATTAGGTCTGCCAATGCCGGCGCCCAGCAGCAGGCTGTTGCACAGCTTACAATTTTCTACGCGGGTACAATGAACGTTTACAATGTCTCGGCAGATAAGGTAATACAACCTTTTGTCGACGGGTATTTTGCAGCTGTGGTGGTTTTTATTTTGTTATAAGATACAGAATACTATCAACGGGTGTAGATATCCTAATCATTTTGGAGCAATTTTTTTGGTTTTTGGAACTTATTAATACAAGTAGCAAAACCTTTTATTATTTTATGTTAGATTTTTAATACTTGGATTGATAATCTTGTCACACTGTGTGGTTCATGAACGGTTTAGTCGTTATGAAATCATAAATGGAGGTCATAAGTTCAATTTACAGGCTGCACTGTGTGGTTCATGAGTGGTTTAGTTGTTATGAAGTTATAATTATAAATGAAGGTCATGAGTTCAAATTACATGCTACACTATGCAGTTTATGAAAGGTTTAGTTGTTATGAAGTCATAATTATAAATGAAGGTTATGAGTTCAAATTACAGACTGGTTGCTTTACCAATGTCTCAGTCTTCAATTACCCATTCCTCTAAAAAAAAGTCTTCAATTGCCCATTCCTCTTAAAAAAACACTTGGATTGATGATCTAGGTTAATTCAGAAATGAGACTTGAAAATCAAGTAGTATTTGCAACAGATTGAGATATTGTTGTTCTGTGGAATGGTGCAGGCAAAAGCCATAATGATGTTGGCTAGCAGAATTAGTGGCTCCCCGGACAGTGGGACTCCCTCATCCTCGTCTACGCCTTCAACGCCGCTCCAGTCGACGCGGACTCCCTCATCCTCGTCTACGCCTTCAACGCCGCTCCAGTCGACGCGGACTCCCTCATCCTCGTCTACGCCTTCAACGCCGCTCCAGTCGACGCCCCATCGAATGGAGATGAGTTCATCCCTATCGCCTGTAGCCATCCTCAGTCACAACCTATCTCCTCAGCCGATAAAAACCGGTGAGAGACTTACCTGTAGCTAAATAGGCTTAGCTAATCTAATTGCTTAATATACGCAACCAAATAAAAGGCATATATTTGACATTTAATCGCAATGCGTGTTGCAGAGGATCTTCAAATCACTAGAAAATCATGTATACAGAGGTTTCTAGAGAAACGCCATGAAAGAATACACGGAAAGAGTCCGTACCTCCCGCCACCACAAAACTAGGATTATCAGGCCAGCATATTGGAAACAACTGAAGGCAAGAAATGGAAGCGTCTACCTTCTGCCAGCCCAAAACTCCAGCACATCTGAAACAACTGAAGGTTCCAAGAAATTGGAACCTCTCATTTTTTGCGTTTAACATGTATTGTGGGTATCAAAAATCACTTGGAGCCTCTCATTTTTGCTGATTTGCATGTATTGTGGCTATCAAAAATCTTTGAAATGGAGTTCATGATTTCTTGAAACTTATCTTTTTATCACATGAGAGCAGCACCTGTAAGGCCCATGATTCATGGCTCATTTGAATGGAATACAGATATAGGAGCATAGTTATTATTATTATTATTAATTTATTTTCCATTGAACAAAGTATGTGGGATGCAAACAATGTATAAATGATGGGATATTTATTTTGGTATGAATAATTGGTCATTCAAAACTCGGTACAAAAGTGAATGAGATTCGGATTCCCAAAGAGAAAACTTAATGCCTAGAATAAAATACATTACAAAAAAAGCAAAAATACAGAAGGATAAGAGTTTACATGCTTAAGCTGTATATGATGAAACATTGCCATAAATACTAACTAGTCATACAAGAAACATTGCCATAAATACTAACTAGTCATACAAACATATTCTGATACATTGCCATAAATACTAAATAGTCATATAAATATATTTAATTCAACACATGAGTACTTGATTAACTCAACACATATTTGAGTAGCTTTCATAATTGGTTAATTTTCATAAAAAAAAAGGACATGTGGAAGAAGTTTTTTTTCATATGGAAATATGCACTAGAAACCCAACAATACTTCCCCACATTAGTGCCATGGTAGAGGTCGGAGGTAGTAAAGTTTCCTAGTAATACTTCCCCACATTAGTGGATGGTAGAGGTGGTAAACCGCCGACCATCCTCGCAGAAGGCCTAACCCCAAAGGACTCAAGGCTCGAACTCGTGACCTCTCCCCGAACCGAGAAAGTGTGCACACATCTTACCAATTGAGCTAACCTTTGGGGCTTACATGTGGAAGAAGTTGCTTCTCATAATTGTTCTAGTTAGAATACATGATCATTGAAAATGATAGGAAAACACACTTAGTATAGAAACACACACATTATTTGAATTTATTTCATCTCTTATCGAGCCTCTAGACATATGCAAGAAGTTGTTTCTCATAATTTCTCAAGTGCGAAGATAAGATTGTTGAAGTTGTTTCTCGCGAAGATAAGATTGTTGCAAATTATAGGATCACATACATGCTCTAGAAACACACACACATTTTTATTTGGATTGTTTTGACCCTTTCTGAACCTCTATACATGCCACATGTGCATACCTACTTGTTGCCCTCCATGTATAACTCCATAACTACAGAGGTTCAATGAGTGAGGTTCAATAAAGGTTGTTAAAGAAAAGGCAGTGTCTTGTGCAACTCAGAAGTATATGAACATATATAATATCCTTACAGATACTAAAAAGGAAGTAGATGAGATGATTAATAGGAATAATAGTGGCGGTTTTTATGAATCAAAACTTCTTAGACTTAAACTACTGGAAGAAAACAAAATGAAACTTTTAAGAGACAAAGAACGAGATTGGAGGTTGAAAAGTTGGGTAACTTAGATGGAGCTAGGGCACGAGAACAATTTTTTTTATCACAAATATTCTAGTCACATGAGAAATGACAACACAAATTGGGGTATGGTGAATGAGGATGGAAAGATTGTAATATTTTTTAGTGATTTGGTTGTGTTAGATGTGGGACATTTTGGGAGGATTTATCCTTAATCAAAAGGTGTTAATAAAGAAGATATCAGTAAGGTTTTTTATTTTTCTCAACATTGGAGACAAAGGAGGACAATAGGGATATCTATGAGAAGGTTAGTATTGATGATATTTTAACTATATTATTTTCTTTTAAGAGTGATACAAATCTTAGTCTAGATGGATCTATTGATTTTTTCTTAGATTTCCAAGGTTTGCTTAGTGTAATGTCCCTAAAATCCGTAAAATTAGAAAAAAATTGTAGGCTAATAAAATACTACAATTCAAAGACATTGTTAAAATTCTGCAAAATAAAACTTGGTTGAATACTGAACCTAAGTGTCGTAAGTTGTTTTCCCTCTGTGTGTTTACCTGTCTGATGATGATTTGTTTATGTGATGTTGTTCTGTTACTTGGAATCGCTTGTATGGTTATTCTGCCTATCTACTAGTTGTAGACATTTGTTAATGCTTACATTATGTTACATTTTACTAATTATTTTATGTGTCAAATTCGTTTATGGTTTTATTCGTAAGAGGTTGACTTGCCTTCGTATGTCAATGGGTGGAGTTGTGGGGTTTTATCCCTTGAGGGACCACTTAGAAAGGTAAGGATTCCTATTGCTAAGGGGCTTACTTAGTTCGTCATGAACTAATGCAGGATCCTACTCTTTTGCAGGTCATTTCATCAGCGAACTCTGTCTATGACCGTGGCAAATAAAAACATCCTACATCTACAACACTACATCTACACTACACTACTCATGTTCAAAGCTCGGTGAAAAGAGGACTAAATTCCTAGGCCTAACTGTACATAAGTCCTATGTTCATAAGGTTCCTAAGAGATTAATTATATGCATACTTATAAACTTTATGGTTTACATTTTTATGCTAAGGTTTAAAACCTTAACTACCTTGTAATACATACTTTGATACTATATGGTAAAAGGGTTTATGGTGTATGGAATATTTCATATGCCATCAAAACCTTGTATTAACATGGCATTTGAGGGTTTTATGGTTTAACGTTAGTGGGTAGTGAACTATGATCCACAACGTGAATGAAACCATAGAGATGCGGGTTTCGATTTGATGGACAATGGTGGACAGGGTGACGACTTAAATGCTTCTTGGGAAGTGCAGGAAGAATGCCTCAAGTGCTGGTTACGATTGACAATTGATTCATTTGGTCTTTCGCTGGTTTTGATTGTGGTGGCCTCTTGCTTCTGGGAGCCATGCTGCGCAACTCAACAACCTTCCCACTCTCTCATTGGTAAGCTATATCGTGGTATGCACAGTGTAATGTTTTGGTTTGATTATGATTTAGCTTGCATACTCCTAATAGAGTTTGTGTGGGTGACAGAGAGTGCCAAGTTTCGTGGTTTGATGGTGGCGCCATAGGTTTCCTGCGCAACCATTATTCGGGTAAGCCCTGAAATTAGAAAGGTCCTTACCAATGTGTGTTTGTTTTAACAGAGATTCGAACTCTGGGTGGGGAATTGCATCGCTGCATAGTTTTGTTGGTTGGGCTTCAATAGTTGTTTGTGCATCCAATGGATGTGACTGTGTAGTCTTCTTCATGGAACTACCATATGTAATGTTTGGGAAATAAGAGCTTGACTATCCGATTCTTGGCCTGACTTTGTGTATCATTTTGTAGGGATCTGTAAGGGTTTGTTTAACTTTTAATGGAAGCTCTATGTTTATATTTATGGTGCATTTTGTTGCTTACAGTTCCATTGCTTGCAATGTATTCATATAGCTTGAATGTGTATTTTATGCAATGTATTCATATAGTGGTAAAATCATGGATGAATGAGTTTATTTAATGTTGTGGTTGGGTCTTACCTTATGGCCGTGAGCATTGAAGCTTGGGTCAGCCGTTGGTGTGGATACAAAACTTGCATTTATGTGTTTATGTTATTAAAACATGACTGTGCAGTGGATGTAAAGAGCGTAGCTCTATTCTCTTTAAACTGTTGGCTTATATGGAAGTCCTTTCAGGTAGCCTGAGAGGCAAAACCCTTATTATATATTTTGCAGTGTTTTTGTTTTGTTTTATTAATGGTGCCTACATGATTCGATCCTATAATGTTTGATGAATTAGAGTTGTGGTTTGTTAGTTGTGGTTTGGGAATCTCGCAGGATTCAATCCTAGATGCATTTCGATTAAAAAGAACAGATGTGTAAGAATCGGTTTCGTTAATGTGAGATTATGGTTTTATCAATGAGATTCCACTAGCGCGATGCGCAGGGAATGACTTAGTCTCGTTAAATTTGTGTATGTAATTAGTTAGTTTAATTCTATATTTATAGTTTTAGTTGTTGATATAAATGTATGTAACGACCTGTAACCAAACCTTCACGGGTTTCTATGGATGGCTAGGTTAAAAGATTTGGAATGAATTTGTGAAATCCCGCAGCCAATCCTGGATAGGATTCGATGGCTAGTATGGGTTAATAATAATTAGAATTGTTTTTATGTTTTTGTAGCATGGATTTATTGTAGAAATAATAGATCAATGCTATTAGCAATGATGCTAAGAATAAGCACATGAAATAGATCTTGCTACTAAGAATTCTCACAAGCATACAAAGGAAAAATAGAGAGAAGAAAAGAGACTGAATCACATGAATGAAGAGATGAATATTGGTGTGTATCTTTCCATTGAATAATGATGAATAATAGTGTACATAAATAGTACATCCATCATAGGAAAATCGAGTTGTATGGAGACAACTCATAAAGCTCAAAAAGTTTGACTTACCAAAATATAGCAAACCCCCATAGGTGGCTAAAGAACTTCCCAAATCTATTAAGGACCTCACGAATTGGAAAAATCATGAGTGAGTTTTCAAGGAGATGGAAAAAACATGCTAATCCTAGAAAATGGAGGAAAAGTCATGAAGGATGGGTTGGAAAGAAAAGCACCCAGTTTCCTAGTTTGACTAGCTTTACCTTATCCACAGAAAAACAAAAAAAGTAGAATAAAGCAGAATATGCTATAAAGTGTTGTATACTAATTCTGGATGGTCAAAAGGTGGTCAAGATCAACCCAGAATTAGAAATAAATCATTCCTAGGATATAGATAGAATGTATTGACTTTAAGGTGCAAGTGGATGCCAACTAATTAAGCTAGTGGGTGAATAATTAATCAAATAATGATTAATTATTTTATCCTAAGTTTTGAGTGGGTTTAATATATTCCAACATTTATAATGTTTATTTAAAGGTTTTGATTGGTGTTATGATATGATGTTTATGGTTTATTTATTAGGTGGAAACAATAACATACTCACTAGGAATATGAAATATGCCAGCGTTTTGATTTTATGTTGGGAGTTTGATTTTAATGGTGTTAAGAGATTCAAGCTATGGTTAATTTATTTTTTTTAGTTTGTAGTTTATTAATTATTTAAAATGTTTTGGACATAGTTTTAATTTCCATAACTCAGAGATTGGATCTTTTGTCTGTATGGTTATATTAATTTTATAAATGGTTTACTTTAATGAATTCTCTAGTTTACATCTAAAGTTTGTGTAGAATTTCAATAACTAGTTTATTTGAATATGTAGAGTTTTAAAATCTAAGATATGCATGTTTGATAATTTAAAATAATAATAAAAGAATATAAACTATAATTTCTTAGCTAGGTAATAATGGATGAGTTTACCCTGGATGCAGGTGACAAAACTTGTGACACGGAGGATAGGACTGTTAGGGATGATGAGGCCATGGCTATGGATTCAGATGCGGCTCAGGATGGCATGGAGGAGGATCATGATGGGTTGGATAGGGACGTTGTACATGATGGCACGGACTTGGATGTGGCTCAAAATGACAAGGGTGTGGCCGTGACAGTGGCTCGGAATGACGAGGATGTTGATATGAATGTGGTTCTGGATGACGTGGCCAGCCAGAGGAATGACGACTGGCAGCATGCAAACATACCCCCTCATGGGCCTAACACCTCTTTGGTCCACGACGTGAATGACGATTTCAGTGCTAGCAACCGACAATCAAACAATTTAGTCGATGACGCCAACACGTATAGCAATGTCGACAGTCCCAGTCCCCTCGAAAATTAAGGTCAAGCAGGCTGGGTGCAAAGTGATTAAGCCTTGCATGGAGGTTTTTTGGGTTGGGTGCATTGTGGCTCCGCCCCTGTGTCTGGCTCTCTATTTCATTCTTTCCACCTACAGCACAAAGAGCATTACCCGTCTGTTCAACCCTACCTCACCAGAACCTCCCCCGTGGCTTGTATCAGTCACACGCTACTCTACAGACTGTTTTAGCCAAGAGCTCCTTTGTTGCAATCCCCGTCTGCTCCACTCTCCTGTCACCTATTTCAGTCACACGCTCTCTGTGAACCATATGCCCCTGAGATGAAGAGCGCCTCTCAGAGGCAGGAGAAGACCTCCCGAAGGAGGAAGAGTGCACGATAGAGCTGGTGAACTAGAGGAACCACCCTTCTACCCGAATGCCAACAATAGGGAATTCAAGGCTGATTTTTCAGCCGCATTAAGACCCCTCGTCGAATATTGGGAAGAAGAACTCTTGGGCGTTACTTCTGTAGCCACCCGCACCACCACCCATAGAGAAAATTATTGGGTCTTTAAAAATTTTCTTACCAGACACATTCTGCGAGCCATCAACGATTTCCTTGACCCTGCTCAGCCACCCCCACCCCCTCTACCTCCACCCCCCCTCCACCCCCTCTACCCCCCCACTGCCTCCTGATCCTCCATGTCACATGCCCCAATTTTGTAAAAATAACATTATCTTATTTGATTTTATTTAAAGACAAGATGTTAAATTTTATGTTAAGTTGTAATTGATGACTCAGTAGAATCAAGGATATTTAATGTAATTCTAAATATTTTTATTATAAATAAATAAAGGTGGAGACAACAACATAGGAGAGCTGTTAAAAGAGTGTTTACTAGTCAAATTGGTGGAGGATACTGGGTGGAGAGCAACCAGACATGTGGCAACATCCTCAAACCACTTCCAACTGTTGCAGGTGGCAACCTCCCTACATTTGGGGTCATGATCCCCCAAGAAAGTGGGATTAGAGCAGGTGGCTCAATTAATGACAACTGACCCAAAAGACCTAGGCAATCTTTATAAAAATGGCCATTGAAGAGAGCTGAGGCTGTTCATTCTAGAGAAGTGATCATTCAGGTGAATGTACTTCGGAGAAATTCAATGGCAAGGGAATTTGTGGAAAGAGTTTGAGGGCTTAACTGCTAAGTGATCTAGTGCAGCTTTTCAGCTGAAGGATCTTACTGCTGAGTGCAGAGTGATTATTGAGTCATTGGACTAGTTTATTGTTTGCTTGCTCGACCAGTTCTCAGCCAAGGAGAACAGAAACATGCTCGAGGGTCTTGAGGAGGTGTTGTTTGAGCACTCTCCAGGAGTTGGTAGGGAGGAATGACCTCCTAACGTTGTTGTTGTCCATCTTAATCAGGTTCTACAATCTTTTGTTTTACTGTGTTAGATGGTTAAATATGGATCTGATTGCTAAATGAATGTTAAGTATTTAGTTGTAAAATGTTAAGAGTTATTAATCTTTTTGGATTAGTGAAGGAATGAAACTGAATAGATGAAAAATAAATTCTAATCCATTTTTTTTCACGTCTAGAAGGACTAGATCGTACTCCAGCACGGATAGAGTATTTAAGTAGATGAAGAAAATGATAAGAGACTGAATTGAATAGATGTGGTTCTGCAATATATAATAGCAGAGTAGTTTATTTCAGAATGTAGATTATTATCAAGAAAGAACAATAATCTAGTTATCCATGTTATTGTTTTAGAAGTTTATTTATGAAAATGCACTAGAAAAGAAATAGCAGTAAACTAGTACAGGTAAAAGAATTATTATAACAAGAAAATATACTAGTGGTTAAGATATTGTGGTTACTTACAGTAGTTTATTCTTCTTTTTATTTAAGTTAAAATATGCTGGAAGTGAAACTCTGTCATGATATATATATATATTTCCTTGTGTTGATTCAATAAATTTTTGCAAATGCAGTAGAAATAACCCAATCAACCACTTTATTATATTCTGCTAAGTAAAGAATTAAACTATAAATACTTAGTTATGTACTAATAATATCAACTAACTAAGTCTACAAATATTCGAACCTCAAGTAGGGTGTTATTAAAATAATTAATCTATAAAGAATAAACTAAGTACAGAGTTTATGTACATATCATCAAAAGAACTCTAATAAACCCTATATGTAATTTATTACATAAAACAAACAGAATATGATAATAATTAACATATAAATAAACGATTATTTATGAAAAGAACTGTATTAAAAATTACAAACAAGATATACCTGTAAAAGCAAACTACATGGTTGAAACCCTATACAGGTATTGCATTTACAAATGACAAACATTTAAGTTCTAATCCAATTATTTGGATTATTTAATTAAATAACAACTAGACTATTATAAATGATTTACAGTCCCTTAAGGACAAATAAAAAGACAATTGGAATATTATAAACTGGAAATTTCCACAACACACCTATAGCAATAGTTAAAACAAATTTAATAAAGTAACAGAACCTATAAAATAATAAGTTGTAAGATTTATTTTAACAAGGGTTTCTTACAGGGAAACCCCAGCTCGTATTTTGAGCAAACGAGTAAAATTTATAAACTAACCATGACTGAGTGATAGTCTTAATACATTAACAAAATATTTTATGAAATACATTAAACATTAATAATATTCATTCACAGTCAAATAGGGTAAAAACCTTGAGTACATAGAGTATCAAATAGTAGTACTGTAAACCGAGTTTGAGCTCAAAGACAGAACTGTCTTAACAAACTATTGTTTACATCAACAAGCCACCAGGCTAAACATTAAACCAAATACAACACCCAGCTCACGGCCGGGTTTACCCATTGACTAGCGAGGGTTTGAAGACCTATTAAACAAGAACAAACTTTAAAAAGAGACTGCACATATAATGACAAAACTAGAAGAGTTTCCAAGCTCAGGGTTTCTCCAATCGACAACCCTGATACATGTAGGGCAAGAACCCCACATTTGACCACAGGGCTTACTTGTATAAAGCCATGTCCTTCGAATACAGTCGGTGTACTCTTCTTCACAATCGATGAATGTAGTCTCCAGTCCCTGCAATGAGATTTCATTATAAGGTGTCAGTACACGAAGTACTTAAAATATTGTATACCCTATTGTAAAAGAAAAACAAATGATGTATAATAAAAACAAACACTTAATAAATTACCTGGTGTAACAATGTCGAGCAGTCTTATGGAGGGACTATCACCAACCACAATGCGTGCACCTAGTCTTCCAAACCCTATGACTAAGGCAAAGCACTTTCAAACAACAAGTAAACTCTCAGCTTCGCACAACAGCGACAGACGATGGAAGGAGAAAAATGGAGTATAGACAGGCCGCAAGCCAAGTGCTTTGAAACCTACAAAATTGTGCAGGATAAAATCCACAGTTACAAAGAATGGCATTAAGATTAAGCACTGACAACTATAGCAACATCCACTCAAATCTTGGAGCAAACTGGAATAAGAAAGAAACCATGGCCGCCATGAAAAGCTAGCAGAGCAGCCCGAAGGCAGCGCAAACTGCGGACGGAGAATGATAAGGGTTAGGGTTGTATCGATCATATATATCTCCAACACTTGGCCATGAGGAGACCACATGTTTCCAATCTTACAAATCATGCAGTGGGTCGAATTCAATAGTTTTTGCCCGCAATCAAATAATAACCAATTATTTATAAAATGATTTTTAACAAGCGATGCATAAAATATAACGTATGCTTTTGTTATCACGTCGTAAAATATATAGTGCTTATCGTATGGTTTTCTAGTTCATCGTTGGAATTGGGATAACAACGTTAAGTTAACGTTGACCTAGGAAAAGGTGTCACCACTTAAACTTTGGGTTTATCCCGAAACAATCGTGTGTAGAACTTATCTCATCGCTAATCATATGTCCATTATATCGTAATATTGATAAAACGATATGGATGTTTGGTAAACCATATTTCATTAATGTTGACCCTAGTAAGTGTAGTAACCATTTTTTATATGGAAGAGTCCAAGTTGAATTATTTAAAAACATTGAACAACTTTAGTTTTCTATATTTAAATACATTATGGTCTATGCATGGTTATACTCTATTAAAACAACAATTCAAGTTGTGACAATTATAAAGTTGCATAGCATAGTATTGAGTATACTCATGGACTCTTTACAAGCTCAACTTTTTTTTAGACTTGTATGTCTAATAAACAAAATAGTTTATGTATGATCATAAGCCTTATAAAAACCAACGAATCAAATAGTAGTCAACTATAAAGTTGGCTAGTATAGTAAAATAATACATTTATGAATTCTTTTACATAGTTCAAATTGGTTTAGACTTTAATAGACTATGGTTGTTTCTCAACCTAGCATTTGCTAGTAATTTACTATGTCTATATAATTGGTAGAATGGTTTTATGATTATACAAAATAACTGGTGCTTAGCATAGAATAGAAGGTTGATCTTTATAGAAAACATCAACCTTAGAAGCTGTTATAAACAGAACTTAATACAAGAAAAGCATTATAGTAATAATGAAAATTATATGGAATAATCTTACTCAAGTCCATAATCAATTGGAATAAAATGGCCTGACTTAGGTTTAAGAAGTAAAAGATAAACAGTTGTTCATGTGAAACAATGCAGTTGTTTTTACACTAATTACACTTATCTAACAAGAAGTTTTACAGGCTAGAAGCTTCCCTACAAAAATGAAAGTACTGAACAGCTGGATATTCAAGTAAATATTGTGATAATGTATACGATACAATAGGACAACAAGTATAACATTGCAGAATATGCATATCAAATTAGAATTTACTATGTAACAAAGATTATAAGTTTTAAGTCACAGTAAATATCTTTACTATCGCTGAGTTTGAAAAAGATAGGAACTCTTTTATTTGAACCTTGCTTACAAATAAATACTGAAGAAAACAAACTACTTTACCTCATTGAGTTGCTTGGAATTTATCAGCTTATCTACTAAGAATTTTTATATGCAAATAGAAACACTTCTGGATACTTTATGAATTTAAAACGTTTACTTGTTCGATCATACCTGTAAACCTGTAAGAACCAGTAATCTTTCTACATTAGCATAATTGCTAAGTAAGCCCAGGATTCAAATTTAGATTTCACCTACTTGTCATAAAGAAGACTCATCAGTAAAATAAAATAAAACAATATGCAAGTAAACCTTATTCTCGTTACAAAAAGGAAAACTGTTTAGTTAACGTAATTGAGATTATGTAATACTAATCAATTGACTGTTTCTTTTTCTGCTAAATTTTAGCTGTTAGTAAACCGCAGATTCAGCATTTTATGTTATCTCAAAATTTTGAATTTTTGTGAAAATTTGGGGTTTTGACACTCCTCTTCTCCCCACTCCTCCCCCTCCTACTCCCTTTGGCCATAAAACTCTCATGGCTCCTCATCGGCAGTTTGTAAGGAAGAAAGGACTTGCCACCAAAAAGACGTCACCACAACCTGTTAAGCAACCAGCACTAGACTCTAGCAGCTCCATGAACAACGACTCCACAGGTGATAGCAAGAAACCAGAGCAAGAGCGGGAGCAAGGCATGTAGCAGGTACTCCAATGGGGCACTGGCTATTGCTGCCCAATCACAGAGGTGCCATATGAGCCACTCTGATGCCAGGTGTTTCGCTCATCCAACTGTTCAGAATCCACAGTTTTTACGTTTTTGCTGTTCAGTAATTGACATCTGTCTAGTCTTAGTTTGTCTCATTTTCAAATACTTTGTTCCATACTTTTGAACTGTCTAAGATCTTTTTTCCCCTCTATGGGGAAGATCAATTTTTGAGACTCATAGATCACCTAGTTTGACTCGGTTTTGTGTTCTCGCAACACACAGACTTATAGCATGACTTGTATTTTATATTTACTTAATAGATTAGACCTAAAATTACAAAAAAAAATAATGGATGAGTTTAATGTTTAAGCAAACAAATCAACCTGTAGCATAACATCTATTCATAGGGTTTATATAGAAATAGTTCAGGCTTTTAAGGCTCTGTAAACAAAAGAAAACTCCACCCTACCTGAAGCAAACATACACTATACATATTTTCATTCAAGATTATAAACCCTACTTTAATAAAATCTGTATGAACTTTAGAAAAGGTAAAAACCTCATACCTACAATTTGTAGCTATTTAATGGCTAGTACCTTGCACACTCAAGCACATCTAATTAATAAGAACATAGAAAATTCTGACCTCATATCTGTCAACCGAATAACTTGGGAACTACCACGTTCCACCCAACCATGACCCGGCACCATTCCTGGTTTTAAACCAGATCCTTTCGAGCTGGTTCCAACATGCAAGTAATCTAGAGTTCCTAAAGGTAATGCTTCACCTATCTGGAATATCAAGTTCTGTACGAGATTGATTTTCTTTTTGAAAAATGCTCTCCCAAAATTCTTAGGAGAATAATGATCAGATAGAATATAATGAGATCCCCAAGCCTTTCTTTGGCTTGGGTCATTATAGACAATCTTTAGGAAAAATGATAGTTAAATTTTAGTTAGAACAAGAATCATTTATTTTCTTGAAATAATCTTTTACTTGATTTATGTGAATTTAATATTTATTTAACTTGACTTAGGAACTCTTTGAATAGTTCCTATTTTGACTCTTTTAGGTATTACATATTTAATTGATTATTTTAGTAAATAATAATACATAGATCCTTTAGTTATTATTTATAGCTACTATTTTTACTATATATGCTTAATCATATATAAACTATATATATACATATATCATTGTTAGCATTTAAATTAGGTATCATATAGCATGATCCCAATCACATGGTACTTTCTTTATCTTATAATCATTTCTTTTATTATGGCCTTCAGGTAGGGTTGGTCAACTAATTTAGGCAGCTCTAAACTTCCTTGCATGTTGGATTACCTCGTATATCGTGGTAGTTCTTCATTGCTTGATGAGAAACTGAAATTCAAATTTTCATTTATTCAACTTAAAAATAGGTAAGATGGGGCCGATGCTTTATTAGAATCATTTTCACTCAACATAATTAATTTTCAGTAACTCCTAATGTTATTCATAGCCCACACTCAACGCTAAAAATAGGGCGTTACACTTAGTGCAATTCTAGAGCCTCTCTCTCAACACTAATGCTAGGATGTACTTGTATAATGCATCTAGGGATACAATGGCCAAGGATTCAATGTTCCAGAGCATATGCTCAACATCAATTTGGAATTCTTCAGGGATTATGCCCAACACTTCCAATTCTTATCTTTTCATGTGCTTCAGAGCTTTAAGATCAACACAAACGTTTCATGATTTATGTGCACCAGAGATGACGCTCAACACAAACATCAAATACTCCTCTTCTTCAAAGCTCGCGCTCAACAAGATCATCAAATCACTCACGTGGTTCTGAGCTTGCGCTCAACAAAAACATCAAATCACTCACGTGTTCCAGAGCTGATGCTCAACACAAACATCAAATACTCTTTTGCTTTAGAGCTCTCGCTCAACACAATCATAAAATCACTCATGTGCTTCAAAGCTTGCTCTCAACACAAATATCAAATACTCATGTGCTTCAAATATCGCACTCAATACAAACATCTCATCAATTATGTGCTTCAAGGTCCATGCCCAACACATGAAATCACATACATGCTAAATAAAACATATGCATTGGCTTATGCCCAATATATCAAGCAAATCATCATACTCATGTGTAGTTGGGTGTTATTCCCAATATAAAAAATATAAAAATCAAAGAAATATCACATGTGATGGGACTTATGCCAATAAGTATTAGGAAAAAATTCGGGATATTACATATCTCCCCGTTTAGAAAAACACCGTCCCTGGTGTTCTAGGGACTAGGAATGAAATCATGACATAAGGTGGGGTAAGCCTCTCTCATGGTGGCTTCATTCTCCCAAGTAGCCTCATCGGCTTCAAAGTGCTTCCATTGCACTTTAAACTGGACTATGGTGTGCCTCATGAGTTGCACCTCTTTCTTGTCTAGTATATGAAGGGGTTCGGGTACAAAATTCCCTTCATGTTCCACCTATAACAAGGACCAATCAATAACATGTTTAGTATCATATACATGCTTCTTCAATAAGGATGCATGGGAAACATTATGGACCTTTATATGAGCAGGTAAATCTAATTCACATGCCACCGGCCCTCTCTTGGCCAATATCTCAAAGGGTCCGCAAAATCTTGGTGCCAACTTTCCACACCTTTCCAAGCTCAATGAGATTTTCTTTTCTTTTACTTTTAAGTAAAAATGGTCGCCGGTTTGATAATATTTATCTTTCCTTTTCATATCCACATAACTCTTCTAGAGGTCTTGTACTTCTTTAAGGTTCTGTTGGACCTTGGTGACCAATTGTTACAAGTCATTTAGTAAATTGCGCCCAAACATGATCCGGTCCATTGAGTATCCCAAGTAACTGGTGTTCTACACTTTCGACCATAGAGTACCTCGAAGGGACTCATCTTGGCAGAGGTCTGGTATATGTTGTTATACGCAAATTCTATGAGATGCAGGTTATCCTCTCACTTGATGGGGTTTCTCATAACAGACATCCTAAGCATGTCTTCTAAAATCTAGTTTACCCGTTTTGTCTTCTCGTCTATCTGCGGGCGGTAAGAAGTACTAAATTTTAACTGCGTCTCTAATCCGGAGAATAAGGATCTCCAAAAGTTTTCGTTAAACTCCGTGTCTCGATTCAAGATTATTTCCTTGGGTATCCCATGCAATCTGAATATCTCTTTTAAGAAGATGTTGACAATGTTAACTTCCTTATAGGTTGACTTCACTGGGATGAAGTGTGCCGCTTTTGATAACTTGTCAACCACTACAAAGATAGAATCATTTTGATTCTTTCTATTGGGGATACCCAGAATAAAAATACATACTAATGACCTCACACTTCCATTTTGGAATGGGTAACGGTTGCAACAATCCTGAAGGATGCTGGTGTTCAACTTTGACTAGCTGACATTTGCGATAAACAACACAATGTCAACCTTTAACTCAAGCCATAAAAAGTGTTTCTTTATTGCATATGTCGTCTTTTGATATCCCAGATGCCTCGAGTAGGGTTTTCAATGAAATTCCATGAAGATGTTGGACCCGATGTCCCCTCCTTCCGGAACATACAATATTTCTTTGGACCACAATAGTTCGGTCTCGTCTACCTTATATTCTTTTTGTTGTTGGAAAAACCCGTCCTCTTGTACTTTCTTGAGGATTTCAACATAGAAATGGTCAACTCTGTTTTCCATTTTAATCCTCTCGTGCAAATTTGAATCATTTTGAATTAAAGTTACCTCAAATAACATATGAGATCGTCAACTTAAAGCACCAACAATTTTATTCTCCTTGCTCTTTATCTGCTTTAACTCGAAATGGTACTCGCTAAGGAAGGCTATGCGAAGATGCTCCTCGTACTATGTGGAGATTCTCCTTGTGTTACACTTTACTCTTAGAGTAAACTAGGATGTCGTCTATAAAGACCAATAGAAATTTATCTAGGTATTTACTGAAGATATTGTTCATCATACACATAAAATTTGTGGGTGCATTGGTCAACCCAAATGGCATTACTACAAATTCGTAGTGGTTGTATCACATATGAAAGGCCATTTTATTAATATCTTAATCGCGAATCCATACATGATGGTATTCGGACCACAGGTCGATCTTTGGGAAGATCTTCGCTCCTCCGACTTGATCGAACAAGTCATCAATCCTAGGGAGTGGGTAATGGTTCTTAATGGTTATATTGCTAAGTTGGAGGTAATGGATGCACATCCACATTGTACTGTCCTTCTTCTTTACGAAAAGTATAGGTGCTCTCCAAGGAGACACACTAGGTTGGACTCTAACCCTTCTCAATCAAATTCTGTAATTGCAAATTGAGCTCCACCAACTCTAGTGCGCTCATGTGGTACGGGGATTTTGAAGCCAGAACTGACCCTGGTGTCAGTTCTATGGAAAATTCTCTAAGTCTCGTTTTGGTGGTAATATTGGTATTTCCTCAGGGAATACGCTTGTAAAGTCCACGAGAACTGGAAATTCCTTGATGTGCTGCTCTCTCTCAGCTTCTACATCCTATATGTTTACTGCAAACAATTTGCAACCTTTCCTAATGCACTTCTTTACTTGTAAGGAAGATACCTGCCTAACGGAAACCTTTTTAGGTATGCCTTGAATCTTTGTTTGATTCCCTTGGCTATCTGTGCACAATATTGACTTGCGTAGACAATTGAGCATGGCATGGTGCTATTCCAACCAGTCCTTTCTGATAAGTACGTCGTACGATCCTGAGGGTAAAATGTTCAAATTTATCCTAGCAGGGAAACCATTCAAGTTTACTTCACAATCTTTAACTATTTCAGAAACCTTCTATTTCTTACCTGTGGCTAATTGCACCAACCATGGTTTCTCATGTTTAACTTTGTCTAGTTTACATAACTCAACAATTTTAGGTGATACATAGCTTTGACAAGCACTAGGGTCAATCAAAATTGAAATAGAAGTGTCTAAAACCTTACCTTATATTTTGAACATAGTAGCCTGATGGTCTGCTTGTCATCCATCCAAAGCTGCATAGATCCTCGCTGTGGTAGCTATGTCCTTTACCGTTGGTTCTTCTTACAGATTGTGCAAGACTCCATTAGTCTTGATTTTACAATCTCTGGCATAATGGTGCCCTTGGAATTTCAAGCATTTGATTTGCAATGGGGCAGCATTGGCTCCTCCATTTGTTGTGGGTCTATTGGAATTTGGTGTTGGTAGATTTGGCTTTGTACCTGTCTTGTTGAAGTTCCTATTGGCTGGAAAGTTGTTATTCAGTTTTCTGTAAGGCGGTGGGTTGAAACCCAATTTGTGCTTGTCCGAGAAGGTTCTAGACCTGTCTTGACTTCTGTTGATGTTTTCCTGCTTTAGATGTCCATGCTCGTAGCAAATCCTATCTTTGTGTAGGGTAATGTCCAGAGTTTTAAGCATGTCAAACTCAATTCTCTCTCGAAAATTAGGAGGAATACATCCTAAAAACTGTTGTATTTTCACTTTCTCACCCTTTATGTAAGGTACGTAATGTAACGGATCCAAAAATAAGTTAATGAAAGTATCCATGTTCATGGAACCCATTGTTATACCCAAATCCTGTCACCAGCATGTGATAAGATCTTGTTGCTGCCACAACTGTTCCCCCCCCCAAAATTAATGTTTTAATTTCTGGGCCCCTCCTGATTATTTTTTGTGTGGCTTGATCGTTGAACTTTTAAGCTCCTTGAGCGTGTTTCCTTCCGTGTCTCTGAAGGTGGATGTCAGTAATTTATGTATGCCTTGTTCATTTTTTGGTTCGGGTCGTGAATGTGTGGTCAAAGAGAAGAAAATTTGCTATTCTTC
>LPNX010829504.1:9727-123819 GCA_001517045.1 Pseudotsuga menziesii | reverse complement strand
GGGAATTGTCCAACTTTAGCCAATGGGGCAAAAATCCATGTGTTTTCTTACCTTGTTTATCCCAACCACCTTCATTAAGAATCTCTGCTGGCAGTTGAGGAAGTTATTGTCTAGGAATGGGTGTGGCAGGACTGTCAGTCCTCACCCACACGCACACTCCACCCTTGTGGACTTCACTCACGCAGGCAATTCCACTCTCCCCACGTTTTTGTCTGTTTTTCCTCACGGACAGGCTCGGAATGGTTTTGGTATCACGCAGACATTTTCTTCCTCTCCAGGAGTTGCTGAACACCCACGCACTACAATTTCGCATCCTCCCTGTAGCTGTTCACCTTCACGCACTTCCCATATGTCTGCTCATTGTTTTCACGCACAGGAATTATCCTAGGTTTTTCCCACGTGGTTTTCTTCTGCGGATTTGTGAATGGTGTGGGTGGAACCCTTCCTCACGGGTTTAATTGTGGGCTCTACATTGTTGTTCCTCACGCACAGGTTAGAAGACTGTAAATTCCTTCCCCGCATGGTCTGTGTAATTTCTTCTGGTGACTTCGTTGCCCAAAACGGTCTGTTGTTTCCCACGTTGCTGGTAATGTATGTTGATACATTTTTCTTTTGGGACTGTTGCTTTCCCATGTCACGAGCTGTGTCTGTGGTAAGTTTGGGGACTGTTATAATTTGTTGGGAATCATTTTGGCCACGATAGGGCCAAGAACAATTCAGGAGTTGGCTTTCCCTGTTTAAGCTGTGACAGCTAAATTAATTGCCTGAGTGCAATGGTTGGTCTTCGGACTGTGAGAGGAGTAGGGATGTTGGCTTAGATTTGCTTGATAAACCTGGTGGCTGGAAACCACACAGACAGAGCTAGAGGGATGGCCTTCTTCTCCATCACCCCTGAACAGCACTGGAAGAGAATGCAGGGCATGAGGTACTATGTAGCAGAGAAGGGACTGATTCCTTGTGTTGGGTGTCTTAGAGGTCAGGCTAGTTCTGGTGTAGGTGTTCTTGGCTCTGTAATGAGCTCACCAGCTTAGCAATTTGCATTCTCCAGCTCCTTGATGGCCTGATAAACCCAACTGTGTTGGATTGGCTGTGTTTTGTATATCCCTGTCTATGTGTAAGCCTGCTAGTTCCCTTATTCCTTGGAGAATCATGCCCAGCTCGAGGGTGGCAGCGCTGCTGATAGATTAAGGAGCACGCTGGCCTATGGTTGGGTGGAACGTTGCAGCGACGTAGCTGGTTGCGGATCGAGTTCATCATAAGATAAGTGATCTTGTGCATTTTACTTCTGCAACTATCTTTTCTGTTAATGATATGATGAACATGATAAATGCATGCATGACTGAATGGATGTTGTTGGTTTCCACTGTGTTTGATGAGTAACTGCACATGTGCATGTTTTTAGTTAAAAATCTTTGTTAAGCATTCTGTTTCAGCAATTTTCATGTATGCATATGTTCATGGGGCTCTTAGCCCGGGTGGTTTGAGCCATGGGTCGCGTCCTCTTTGCCGGTCGGAGGCATGGGGACGTGACACATGGTATTGTAGGGTGATTGCTGAAGCCCTAAGCAGAAGGAGAAAAGAAGAGGAGAAAAATGAGGCATTTTTTTTGTTTATACCATTACAAGATTAGACAAAATAAGAAGTGAGAAATAGAGGTAAGGGTATAGGGTGATAGTTGAAACCCTGGGTGGAAGGAGAAAATAAAATAAGGGAAAAATGGGTTTTTTTTTCGATATCAATATAATATTATCCAAAATGTGAAGTGAGAAGCAAAGATGAAGGGTATTATTCTATCACTGTTTAAACCCTATATAGAAGGAGAACAAACAAAGAAGTGAAGCCATTGGAAGCGCAGAATGGAAACATTGTTAACAATGGGAATGTTCCACAAAATAGGAAGGAGGACCTTCAATTGGGTGGCCACCAAATGTTTAACATTCCTGGAAAATTTCTTTGATGTTTGTGGCTTATTTTCTTCTCCCATATATTTTTCCAGCTCGTCACTATGATGATATATTAAATCAATCCCACCAGTGGACTTTCAATAGGTGTTCAATTAGTTGTCTGATGAGGCTAGTAATCAATGCATCATGTTGTAGGTTTCCAAAAGAGTTGTATGTCCCATACTTATTTTATCAAGGGATGTTTTCTCACTGTCACAGATGGAATTCCTAGTAAACCCTTTGGGATAGAATAGTGCACCTAACCTAGAAATATTTAAACTAGGCTATTGCTGGCACAAAACTAGCCAAAATGTCCAACAACATTCCCAACAACTGGTTAAGATAACTTATCAATGCAAACTTGGAATTTTGAACTATCCATTGAATTCATGGTAATATTTTGGATTGGATAAAATCATATTCACAATATCTTATGGAATCTAATTCATTTTTGGGATTGAATGTTCATCCCAAATAACACAAAATTATTGGATAAAACTCATACATGGGAAAGAGGGTCCATTGATTCCTTAAAAAAAATACACTCACACAACCACTGTAACAAAAATATTTTCCATTTAAACTAAGTCTTAAAAAAGACAATAAAGGATCGCCTAGCTAAACTCCATCTTGTTCAAAAGCTCATACAACTATATAAATAGTCTTTTACAGTCATAAAATTTATAATACAAAAGTCTTATGGGTATTTCCTTCTTTTCTGAATGTGGAGGATTTTGAAAAGTCCGAGAAGGATTGATTCCAACTTGGCCTAGAATACTTTTGCAATGATTTTGGAGGTTAGTTAAACCTCTTCTATATTTACACAATTAATTTTGCTATTCACAACCATTTTGAACCTGTGGTTAGAGAAAGTAGGTAGGTTGATTATGAACAATACACGGGTTATGAATATATATTTTTGTTGATCTTGAGTGTTTCTTTGAACACAATCAATTTGTTTTGAAAATTTTGTCCTTCCTTATCTATCAAAAATTAACAAATTGTTTGCCAATCTATTTTTATTTTCGATTTTAGCATTTTGTCCTGGGTTTTTTCAAACCAAATCCACATTGTAGATGCTACCCCAATATTTTCTATAGACCTTAATCCATTCACCTTTGGAAGAAACCAAACCCATGAAAATCCTAGAGATCTCCTCTGTAATACGTTTTCCAATAGAACAACACTTAGCCGCCTATAACTTTTTACTGAGAAAAAACCCTTTCCCTACATTGGATCAATCCAATTGTTTGTTATATAATGGAAGAATAGGTCAAAGTATCAATTGAATGAAAGAAATTCAATGAGTCAAATAATAAAGTGCATTTCAAAATGTACATAGAAAAGAAGTTAACATAGATTTTTTTATAAAGGTACCATAGTAAATACGGGACAAAAAATACAAGATATAGTGGATGCTTAGGAGAGCTTCAAATTCAAATCTATACAAAAGCTGGTTTTTTAATTATATCTTTAGTTTTGTTGGACCTTAAATTTTATTGAGGTTACCATGTTTTATAAACTTTGCACTAGATCAATTCATTTTTGAGCTGGCCATAGATATTGTGATACGTCTCAATGCATTTCAATGGTTTTTATCTCTTGCCTTGTTTTTTTTGTTTTCAAAATTTTGTTTTATCCTTGTGATATTGAAATTATTTTTTTTTCCCTCGTTTTGTGTAAATGGCGATGGTTCAATTTTTAGGGTTTGCAGATATATTTGGGGTGTTTGAGGTGATTGATTAGAGTCTCCTGACAGTGAATGGATGCATGACATAACATAGTTTCTGCATTTTTAGGAAAGTTGTTACTATGGGGCCAGTTAACTTATTTGGACTTTGAATAGAAGAAGGCTTACATGACCTCTTCTTTGGATTTGAACTGGAATAAGAGGGTAGACTCACTCACATGTTTTGTTTAAATGGGTTGTCTCGCAGATAATTCCACTGGGTTCTATCCAATGTTGCAAAAATTGACAATGGTCATAAGAATTATTATTTAGAAAAAATGGGAGAAGTTGAAAATTGGAACGAAAATCACTTTTTTGTCTGAATTGTAGATATTTCATCATTGTTTCGTTCTTCTTTGTTTTCAGAAAAAATGAATGGAAATCAAAATATACATTTGAATACCTTTTCTCTCTTGGACCATATTCAATAGTGTCTTCCAGCTGGCCTACTATTACTTATTCCATTCTTTCCTATCAGAGACAGGACCTTCAAGGGCCACAAATTTCTTAATAATAAATGGTCCTGAAATTTTTAAGCTTTACAAAACATTGAACCTATCATGACTTAAGTTGTCCTCTTCCAATAGAAAAATAGAGCAATTGAAAATGAGCCTTGACTGCTTGCCCCTCATATTCTTGCTCGGTCAAATTTACCTCTTGAAAAGACCAATTGAACCAGTGGGGCTAACACCTTCTCCAATTCACTTTTTTGTTATGTTTATGTTTTCCACTTGTCATCTGGGTTTTTCCTTCCTTTTTTATATATTCCGCATTTTTGACCTCAGCTCGCTGCTTTGTAATTGAGGCTCATTTGTTCAAAAGTTATGTATATAGATATTGCATGTGACCCACGAGTCCACCACACCTATGTATTATGAATTTTAAAATTAAAAGGAAATGATCCTGTAGGATCAAGTTTACATATATATGTATGCATGTGTACATGCCTCTAAATGTGATAACCCATTCACTATGGTTTAAATTCATGGTTGTTAATGGGAATATTGTGATATTGTTTCACTACAAATACTCCCCCTTTCATGTCCAGCATATCACTTGCTAGCCCTTAACTGTCTTCCCTGGAATCCCAGATTACTCAATTTAAATTTATGATTAGATGTGAACTCAATTATTGCCATGTTTTTTTTCTTCTTTTTTTTAAGTTTGTTAAGTAATGGTATATGCAAAGATGAATGGGATATAATATGGACCATTTGATGTTTGATGATTTTTTGAAATAGGGGATTCTAGGGGTTCCATAAGAATTCAAAGGCATGGGCCTCATGAGACAATTTCTGCTAATTCTTCCTTTTCGTCTAAACAGTATTAAATGCATACTTTCACATTTAGACCAGGTGTGGATATGATTATGGATTTTAAAAATGTCCACCTAGAAATTTCGTCTTAGTAAGATAAACAAAATTACATAAATAAAATAAACGAAGAAGTAACTTCATGTATGAACCTACTATATTTTCCATGAAAGTAGATTTTGGGGTATATCTACGTGGCTATAAACATAGGGTGTCATTATCGTGTCCCTTCTTATCTAACCCATATGGAGGTTAATCTCATTGGTATGGACACAAACATTTTCAAGATCAACAAATACTATGAGTATAAACCCCATAGAATTAAAAATATACCATGTTTGGAATAGAAGAATACTTCTGCAGTACTGGACAATGTTGAGAATGGTGTCCATAGGTCCTACAAATTTCTCAGTATTTCCCAGTCCATGTATTCTGCATTGCAGACATACCTTTAAATGGTGATCATTATGGAACTGCATAGTTGAACTTACTTGCACAAATCCATAAATGGATCTTCCTAGAAAGAGGCCCATAGGAGGGTTTGATGTCCCTCTTCCTGTTAGTAACGGTTATTCAGTGGCATGATGGCCCTTTGTATTATACCATGTACACCAGACTTGTTCCCAACCAATTTTTGATGTAGTAAGCTATTTAATTTTTTATGTCAATGTAGTTATTTGGTTCTGACCCTAGAATAGATTTGGGGCTATGTTGGTGACTGTAACTTTAATGGTCCAAAAATATCCTAACATATAGTTGATGCTCATTGTTTTATATAAATCCTTCTTGGCATCTGCAATATTATGTGACTTAAATGGAATTTTTGTCAAGGGGAGTATTCCTTGGATGAACCACTCCCTGTGATGGGTATCATGGATATTAAATGTAAGTCAACCTAGTAGGTCGAGGAACCTATGGGCATACTTCCAAGAAGTATCCTCAATGTTTGTATGATCTCTTTCAGCTCTAACATGTTCTACTGTTAATACTTGGGATATTGGAACTCTGTTAAGAACTATTTTTTTACTTATGGCAGAGTAAGAGCTACCCCACACAATGGGAAATTAACAAACTTCATATATGTTAGTGTTTTAGCATTAATCTAGCATTATTGTCTAGCCCCAGTGTCTTCTCCTTCCTCAACTATGCGCTACACTTAAGTGTGGATGAGTTGTGTGATAAATAGAGACTCCTGTTCTCTATTTATACTAATCTCGGCATTACTAAAACCCTACTAGGGCTGACCTATACTAGGAGAGTCTAATAACCCTAGTGCCTCAGAACTGTGGGGACTTTAACCCTTATAGAATCGGAGGGTTACCCACTATGAATTGACATGACTTGTTTACATAATAGATCCTCCCGATCGGAACATCGGGGCATGAAAACATGACTCAATTACATAATAGATACATCCCGGAATAAACATAGGGTTACAAGACATAAGATACATAGATGAATACATTTCAAAGTTACGAATACATCAACACTCTGTCTTAACTAGGAAGGTATTCTTTCGACACAATTTTCATCACTGGTCTTCTTCTCTGCATCAACTGGATCATCTCGTCATCTTCAATTCTTCTTCGTCTTCGAGTCTTCAAGTCATCTTCTTTCTATTGAAGTCTTATTCGTCTTCGAGTTTTCAATTCATCTTATTTCTCTTCATCATGGGATCTGCATCATCATGACTACTGGCTCATCACTACTGGATCATCACTCGATCTGCATCATCATCAAGTCTAGATCATCTCATCTGGATCATCGAGTCTATATCATCATCACAACTGGATCGTCATCAAGTCTAGATCATCTCATATAGATCACTTGATCTGGATTATCATCAAGTCTAGATCATCATCTGCTATCTCATAATGGTGCTATCTCGATTCTTATCGTCACAGGAAGTTCTACAAAGTCAATCCTGTAGGCCTACCTTTCATGTAGTTCTTCATCAGTGCTTATATATGACACTTAAGTCAAAATGTCCTACCCAGCTCTTACATCTGACCACATCTTGTCAGAAAGGCACGCCCAACACTCACATCTGACCTCATCTTGTTAGAAAGGCCCAGCACTCACATCTGACCTCATCTTGTCAGAAAGGCTCAGCACTTATATTCGATCATGTGTAAGCACATCACATTGAAAAGGCTCTGCACTTACATCCAACCTCATCTTGTCGAAAAGGCACAGCACTCACATCTGACCATGTGTAAACATATCGCGCCAGAATGGCTCAGCACTTATATCCAAACTCATCTTGTCGGAAAGGCTCTGCACTTACATTCTGACCATGCACGAAGCATCACATCAGAAAGGGCATGCACTCACATCTGATCATGGAGGAACTAATCCTACCATCACATCAGAATGGTCCCCAGTCCCAAACTAAGCTACCTGGTAACTGACCAGGTGCCTCCATTCCTAGAATGGCAGTTGCCCTTACATCCGACCTGCTCGTCGAAATGGACAACACTCACATCTGACATGGAAGGAACCTAATCCTTTAACCATGACAGAATGGTTCAGCCCTTACATCTTATCAAGTGGGAACACATCCCTCTATCACATCAGAATGGCTACTCAGTCCTAGTCTGAGTGTTCCTGGTACCTCACCAGGCAGCTCCATTCAAAGAATGGCAATTGCCCTTACATCTGTCCTACTCGACAGAATGGCCAGCACTCATATCTGGCATGGAAGGAAGCAATCCTCTCACCATGATAGAATGGCTCAGCCCTTACATCTAACCATGGAAGGAACCAATCCTCTCGCCATGTCAGAATGGCTATGGGTCTCATCACTTTCTCTTGGAGGAAACCTCGATTTGGAGAACACCAAGCTTCTCCCTGAAGTACTCGAACTTCAGCCTAGCCAATGGCTTCATCAATACATTAGCTATATGTTCCTCCATTGCAACATACTGGAGCTTCACTGCTCCCTTCTGCACCATATCCCTGATATAGTGATACTTTATCTCGATATGCTTAGACTTTTCATGGAACACTAGATTCTCTGACAACTTCACGCAACTCTGGTTGTCACAATGTATACAAGCAGCATCCAACTGGAGATCAAATATATCAGATAGTAGCTTCTGCAGCCATACTGCCTCACAACTAGCTAAATAAGATATGACATACTATGCTTCAGCTATATTCAGTGCCACACAGGATTGCTTCCTGCTAAACCAAGAGATCACACCTGATCCCATACTGAAGCAACATCCTGAAGTGCTCTTCCTATCAATGGCACTGCCTACCCAATCTGAATCAACATAACCTTCCAGGTTAATCTTCTAATTCACATTGTACTTGAGCCCATAATCAATTGTACCCCTCAAGTACCTTAGAATGTGCTTTGCAGCAATCAAGTGAACATTTCTCGGATCTATCAAGAACTGGCTCAAGGTGTTCATAGCAAAGCAAATGTCTCATCTCATGTTCGTTAGGTACATCAAGGACCCAATTATCTGACGATACATCGTGGCATCAACCGTCTCTGATGAAGCATCACTCAATAGCTTCAGGTTCGATGCCATAGGTGTGGCCATAGTCTTCAAGTCCATCATCCCAAATCTCTTTAGTATCTCTACTGCATACTTCCCTTGTCCAAGGAAGATTCCACCTGAGCTCTGCCACACCTCCATACCTAGAAAGTAATGCATCATACCCAAGTCCTTCATCTCGAACTCAGCAGCAAGCTTTGTCTTTGTATCAGTAATCAACCCATCTGTACCTGTCACAAATAGACCATCTACATATAGTAGAAGCATCATTGGGTTGCAATCCTCAACCTTGTAGTAAAGGTTGGAATTTGCTTTACTCTTGGTAAAGCCCAAACTGGATAGAAAGCTATCAATTCTACCGTACCAGGTCCTGGGTGCCTGTTTCAAACCGTAAAGGGATTTCTTCAATCTGTATACATGAGACTCCCTGTCATGTGTCTCAAAACCGAGTGGCTTCTCTACATACACTTCTTCTTCTTCTTCTTCTACTACACCATTCAAGAAAGTGGTCTTGACATCCATCTGGTGTATCTTCCATTTCATTAATGCAGCCAGAGCAAGTACTGATCTGATGGAAGTGTATCTGGCTACAGGTGCAAAGGTTTCTTCATAGTCTATTCCTTCTTTTTGAGAGAAACCCCGAGCCACAAATCTTTCCTTATATTTTTCAATGCTACCGTCTGCAGCATGCTTGATCTTGTAGATACATTTGGAATTCACAAATGACTTCTCTTTTGGTCTTGGGACAATATCCCAAACATCATTCTTCATGATCGACTGATATTCTTCAATCATAGAATCCTTCCATTCTTTCTGTTCTGCCGCTTCTTCATAATTGGAAGGTTCTTTATCAATGAAATCACATAGTAAAGCTAAATACCCAAAATAGGATTTGGTCCTCTTTCTTTCTCTGTGATTCTCTTCTGGATCCCCATATCTTTTCGCAACTTGGATAAGTTCTTGTACCCAAGCAAGTTTCCTCTTGTGAGGATTCTTCTCCAGAGGTGGATCTACAGGTCTTTGTGGTTCTTCAACTTCTTGATCTTCTTCTTGAATTTCTTCATTCATGGTTGTGTCATGGATTCTGGGTGCTTCTACTTCTTCAGGTTCTTTAGCAGGTCTCTTTCTGGATTTGTTGTAAGTTGTGTCTTCATCAAATGTCAGATCCCTACTGATTTCAATCTTCTTGTACCATGGGAAATAGATTCTGTAAGCCTTTGAGCTTTCAGAGTATCCCACAAATATACCCTTCTTTCCTGAAGGATCTAATTTTGTTCTCTTTTATTTTGGAATGTGTATGTACACAGGACAGCTGAATATTCTGAGATGGTTGACTTCTGGTTTCTTATCGGAGAAGACTTCTTCAGGAGTCTTGTTCTCGAGTACTCTATGTGGAGTATGGTTCTGTACATACACCGTTGTTCTAGCAGCTTCCACCCAAAGATGCATAGGAATATATTGATCATGAAGCATTGCTTTAGCAGCTTCCATGACAGTTCTATTCTTCCGTTTCACAATCCCATTCTGTTGAGGATTGTAAGGAGTGGACAACTCCCTCTTAATCCCCGATTCTTTACATAACTCTTTGAATTCATTTGAAGTGAATTCTCCGCCATTATTTGATAGCAAAGTCTTGATCTTATTTTCAATATGGTTCTCGATCAAGGCTTTTAATTCCTTGAATTTGCTGAATACTTCATCTTTGTTCTTCATGAAGTAAACCCATGTCTTCCTAGAAAAATCATCAATAAAAGAAACATAATATGCATACCCTATTAGAGAGTTGAATGACATAGGACCGCATACATCGGAGTGGATGATTTCCAAGATTCCTTTTTCCTTTCTTTCGCTACTTGGAAATGTCTTCTTTGTGTTCTTCCCTTTCGCACATCCTTTGCAGACCTCGTCATGTTTTGCTTGCATTTCTGGAAGACCTTCAATAGCTTTGCTTGCAAGATATAGTGCTCTATAATGCACATGTGCAAGCCTTCTATGCCAAAGTTCACTTGGCTCTACTATGTCATGGACCAAGGCTTGTTCTGGATGGCCCTTTAATTTGTACAAACCTCCTTCTTGTTCACCAATCACTATTGCATCATCAATAGTCTTTCCTTTTGGCCACATGATGACTTGACCATCTATGAATGCAACCCTCATTCCTTTTGCATCCAATGCTGATATGGAGAGAAGGTTATTCTTGAGTCCTGGCACAAACAATACTTCCTTCATTGTTAGAGACTTACCAGAGTCCAGTTTATAGGAATATTCCCCACTACCTTTTATTGGATATTGGTAGTCATCTCCTAACTTCACCTTGTGAGGTGATTCATGTTCTGAGAGATTCACAAAGGATTCCTTGAATCTAGTCATATGTTTGGAGGCCCCACTATCAATAATCCAATCATCACTTCCATAAGTAATGTTTTATGTGAGAGCGGAGATCAAAACATATTCATCCTCGCTTGAAGAATCTTCACTTTCATATCTGGATCTCTTCTCAGATGGTTCATCGTCCTCTACAGCATGAGCATGATGTCTTATTTTGCTTCCCTTATTCTTGGGAGGACTACTTTTGTTCTTAGGACAATCTATAGCAAAGTGTCCTTTTTCATCACATGTATAGCAAATGAATTTAGACTTATCTCTAGGCTTTCTAGAGTTATTCTTGTGATGAGAGTACTTACTTCTGTGATGGATGGATCTGGATTTCTTGGATTGTATTGTGAGAGCTTGATCTTCACTTCCCATCTTCTCTTCTCAAGCTACTATCCGAGCTTCTTCTTGAGAGAATTCTTCCCACAGTCTGCTGAAAGAGTCCCATGTCCTAGGGAGACCATTCAAGGTGGTCATCACAATTTCTGCATTCTCCACTTCTTCATCTACTGCTTCCAATTGTTCCTTGATCTGAGAAACCCTTGTGAAGTAAGACTGGATGGTCTCTGCATTCTAGATTTTCACATTCTTTAGTTGATTTCTCAGAGTCATCTTCTGGTTTATGTTCTTCCCTTCAAACAATTTGGTTAGGGCATCAAACATAGCTTTAGGTGCCTTGAGAGAGGACACCTATGGGATAAGGTGATCCTTGATAGAATCAGCAATGATCCTATTTGCCATAACCATATTATTCTTATGTAAGGCCTTTGCCTCATCTCCCTCTGGAACTGGAACCTCCTCATGGATGTAGGAGTCTAACTCATTTTCTTCCAGGACCAGGGAGATCCTATACTTCCAGGCTCGGAAGTTATCAGCTCCCTCAAGCTTGGTATGATGAGACATCTTAACTGAGAACCTCAAATGGAAATACAAAATATTTTAGATCTTACCAGGTTCAAGATGTCGAATCTGAAACTTGAGCTAAATCTCGCAGTACTGAATTAGGAGCAAATTAGGGTTTTGATTTTCCGGAGTTCTGTCTACCCAAATGCCTTGAAATTTGTCCCTAACTTCGATTTTGGGGAGGAGATCAATCCAGGCCTGGGCTCACTGAAAAATTCCTCTTCTGTGAAAAGCCCTAATTTTCAACAGCAATGACAGGTCAAAAACTGAAAAACCTCATAAATGAATTCTGCTTCGACAGAAAGATGCGCCCTAGGGAGGAGATTTATTCCACCTTACTTTTGCTAAAAATCTATGGAGGAAGATCCACAAACTAGGAAGCCCTAGTTCCCGCAGCTACACAGTGTCTTCTTCTCAGGTTAGCTCTGATACCATCTTATTTGGACTTTGAATAGAAGAAGGATTACATGACCTCTTCTTTGGATTTGAATTGGAATAAGAGGGTAGACTCACTCACATTTTTTGTTTAAATGGGTTGTCTCGCAGATAATTCCACTGGGTTCTATCCAATGTTGCAAAAATTGACAATGGTCATAAGAATTATTATTAAGAAAAAATGGGAGAAGTTGAAAATTGGAACAAAAATCACTTTTTTGTCTGAATTGTAGATATTTCATCATTGTTTCATTCTTCTTTGTTTTCAGAAAAAATGAATGGAAATCAAAATATACATTTGAATACCTTTTCTCTCTTGGACCATATTCAATAGTGTCTTCCAGCGGGCCTACTATTACTTATTCCATTCTTTGCTATCAGAGACAGGACCTTCAACGGCCACAAATTTCTTAATAAAAAATGGTCCTGAAATTTTTAAGCTTTACAAAACATTGAACCTATCATGACTTAAGTTGTCCTCTTCCAATAGAAAAATAGAGCAATTGAAAATGAGCCTTGACTGCTTGCCCCTCATATT
The DNA here is from genome assembly GCA_001517045.1 of Pseudotsuga menziesii. Taxonomy (NCBI): domain Eukaryota; kingdom Viridiplantae; phylum Streptophyta; class Pinopsida; order Pinales; family Pinaceae; genus Pseudotsuga; species Pseudotsuga menziesii. The sequence goes on along the minus strand of LPNX010829504.1, from coordinate 111,076 downwards.
CTTGCTCGGTCAAATTTACCTCTTGAAAATACCAATTGAACCAATGGGGCTAACACCTTCTCCACTTCACTTTTTTGTTATGTTTATGTTTTCCACTTGTCATCTGGGTTTTTCCTTCCTTTTTTATATATTCTACATTTTCGACCTCAGCTCGCTGCTATGTAATTGAGGCTCATTTTTTCAGAAATTATGTACGTAGATATTTCATGTGACCCACGAGTCCACCACACATATGTATTATGAATTTTAAAATTAAAAGGAAATAATCCTGTAGGCTCAAGTTTACATATATATATATGTATGCATGTGTACATGCCTCTAAATGTGATAACCCATTCACTATGGTTTAAATTCATGGTTGTTAATGGGAATATTGTGATATTGTTTCACTACAAATACTCCACCTTTTATGGCCAGCATATCACTTGCTAGTCCTTAATTGTCTTCCCCGGAATCCCAGATTACTCAATTTAAATTTATGATTAGATGTGAACTCAATTATTGCCATGTTTTTTTTCTTCTTTTTTTTAAGTTTGTTAAGTAATGGTATATGCAAAGATGAATGGGATATAATATGGACCATTTGATGTTTGATGATTTTTTGAAATAGGGGATTCTAGGGGTTCCATAAGAATTCAAAGGCATGGGCCTCATGAGACAATTTCTGCTAATTCTTCCTTTTCTTCTAAACAGTATTAAATGCATACTTTCAAGTTTAGACCAGGTGTGGATATGATTATGGATTTTAAAAATGTCCACCCAGAAATTTCGTCTTAGTAGGATAAACAAAATTACATAAATAAAATAAACAAAGCAGTAACTTGATGTACGAACCTAATATATTTTCCATGAAAGCAGATTTTGGGGTATATCTGGATGGCTATAAACATAGGGTGTCATTATCGTGTCCCTTCTTATCTAACCCCATATGGAGGTTAATCTTGTTGGTATGGAGAGAAACATTTTCAAGATCAACAAGTACTATGAGTATAAACCCCATAGAATTAAAAATATACCATGTTTGGAATAGAAGAATACTTCTACAGTACTGCACAATGTCAAGAATGGTGTCCATAGGTCCTACAAATTTCTTAGTATTTCCCAGTCCATGTATTCTGCATTGCAGACATACCTTTAAATGGTGATCATTATGGAACTGCATAGTTGAACTTACTTGCACAAATCCATAAATCGATCTTCCTAGAAAGAGGCCCATAGGAGGGTTTGATGCCCCTCTTCCCATTAGTAATGGTTATTTAGTGGCATGATGGCCCTTTGTATTATACCATGTACACCAGACTTGTTCCCAACCAATTTTTGATGTAGTAAGCTATTTAATTTTTTATGTCAATGTAGTTATTTGGTTCTGAACCTAGAATAGATTTGGGGCTATGCCGGTGACTATAACTTTAATGGTCCAAAAATATCGGAACATATAGTTGATGCTCATGGTTTTATATAAATCCTTCTTGGCATCTGCAATATTATGTGACTTAAATGGAATTTTTCTCAAGGGGAGTATTCCTTGGATGAACCACTCCCTATAATGGGTATCATGGATATTAAATGTAAGTCAACCCAGTAGGTCGAGCAACCTATCGGCATACTTCCAAGAAGTATCCCCAATGTTTGTATGATCTCTTTCAGCTCTGACATGTTCTACTGTTAATACTTGGGATATTGGAACTCTGTTAAGAACTATTTTTTTACTTATGGCAGAGTAAGAGCTACCCCACACAATGGGAAATTAACAAACTTCATATATGTTAGTGTTTCAGCATTAATCTATCATTATTGTCTAGCTCCAGTGTCTTCTCCTTCCACAACTATGCGCTACACTTGAGTGTGGATGAGTTGTGTGATAAATAGAGACTCATGTTCTCTATTTATACTAATCCCGGCATGACTAAAACCCTACTAGGGCCGACCTCTACTAAGAGAGTCTAATAACCCTAGTGCCCCAGAACTGCGGGGATTTTAACCCTTAGACAATTGGAGGGTTAGCCACTATGACTTGACATGACTTGTTTACATAATAGATCCTCCCGATTGGAACATCGGGGCATGACAACATGACTCAATTACATAATATATACATCCCGGAATAAACATCGGGTTACAAGGCATAAGATACATAGATGAATACATTCTGAAGTTACAAATACATCAACAATATAAAATTGTAGCACTCTCTGTTTACATGTCGTGTGGAACTCTATCAATTTGGTCATAGTTGGTATCCCCTTATACCTCCAGATGGCCTCGCATAGTAACCAATGTTTTTCTTCGTCTTACTCTCCCTTCCCAAAAAAATATGGTATCCTTATAGGTGATCCTTCTTGCTTTCCCTCCATTGTACTAGGTTAGTGTTAAATTTAGAGCAGCTGTGAGACCCATTCTCAGGGAGGATGGTACCCTAGTCAACTAACTAGAGAAGAGTAAGACCCTAGAAGGTAACTTAGGGCCCCTAGTAGTCTCCTGGCCTTTGTTGTCTAGGACCAAGAAAGTTGATGCCATTGAAAAGAACCTAGAATGTGGCTAGGGTCCTATATGGCTGTAGGGTATTCTACTATGGTACCAGGGACATGATGTCCAAGTAGAATTTGCATGCAGAGGCAGAGACATATTCTGGTGTAGGACCAGGGACGTGATGTCCAAGTAGGTTCCGTAGGTAGTTGATCAACTTTCAGTCTAGGACTAAAACTCATCCTAGTACAGAGGACCATTCTCTGGGAGAATGGAGGACCCGGTCAGGGTCCAGGAGTTTATCAACATGTTTCAATGTGATACTGAAACTTGGCGTAAGGATGGAATCCATTGTTTAAGAATGGAATATAATGACATGTGATGTCCCCTCTCCTAATGGATTATTGCTAGGTTTCTTCTTAAGGGACTAGCCACTCCTTGATGATGTGACAAGAACCTAACCATTAGGAGAAGTGTTGAGGACCTAAGGATTGTACCATACTATTTTGATGTTCCCCTTATATAGTGATGACAAAATATATAAAACAATGTACCTTGATAGAGAGAAATAATTACTGGTCTTGTTGGTCCTAAAGAAGTTGTTTGTCCACCTTATATGGTTCACCTTGATCTTGTGGGTTTGTGCATTGTTTTATTATGGCCCCCTTTGTTGACTCATGGTCCTTTATCCTACTTGGTCCTACCACTCTTATTGTGTGTGTACAACTGCCTTATGGGTTTTTTTTTGGTACAATTTACTTTATGGTTACCATTTACTTTATGGTTATATAAACTTTGGACATTTTATGCACTTTATTGTTTTTGGTCTTTGGACCTTTCATGAACCCTTTTTATTCTATCATAAATTATAATTACTTTATGTTTTTATTGATATGGTTTTATTAATAAATCTTTGGACCACCATTTATTAGATTTTTAGACCATTTTCTATGGTTTTACTTTGGACCTTTTTTATGTTTAATCTTTGATACCCTATCAATTATAAATTAAAGGTCTAAACTTGATATCCATAGCCAATATATAGTGTGACTCCTCCTCCTTGTAACACCCCGGTTTTGACCCCGTTGCATTAAACGTACATGATGTATATATTGTAATTATCATGGTGCGGAGCTAAAGGCCAAGGCCCCACCATTGGTTGGTTATGCTATGTTTTGGATTTAAATTTGTCACCGATAGTACATCGGGGCATGCGGCGTATATTGTTTTGGTCATCATGTAGATATGCATCTATAATTAATTAAATGAACCCGACCAGCTACGATCGCGGCAACTAAATTGAAAGGGGCATGATTTTCACAAGGATAAGGATGTGGGGAAATTTGTCAAACCTTGGCCAATGAGAGAAAAACCCATGTGTCTTCTTCCCTTGTCATATTCCAACCACTTTCATTAAGAAAGGCTGCTGGTGGTTGAGGCAGTTATGATCTTTGGGGAGTGGGGTGGCAGGACTGTCAGTCCTCACCCACACGCACACTCTACCCACAATTTTGCTGTTCATCCCTTACGCAAACATTTTCTCTTGGGCTCCACGAGTTTGCGGAATACCCACGCACTGCAATTTCGTGTCCTCCTTGTGGTTGTTCACCTTCACGCACTTCCAATTGTTTGCTCATTGTTTTCACGCACAGGAATTTTCCTGGTTTCACCCACGCAGGTTTTCCTCTGTGGATTTGTGGATGGTGTGGGCAGATCCTTTTGTCACGGGTTGATTGGTGGCTCTACGTTGCTATTACTCATGCAGCAAGATGGGAGCTGATGGTCACGGTCACCCACAATTTCCTGTAGGAGGCCATTTCACGCTCAAGGACTGTGTGCGGTCTGTGTAATTATTACCTGGTTGCTTAGCTATTCAGGAATGGACTGTTGTTTCCCCATGCTGTGAATCGTGGTTGTTTTTATGCCTTGAGGCTGCTGCAGATTGTTTGAATTCATTTTCCTTGTTTAAGCTGTGACAGCTAAATTAATTGCCTGAGTGCAATGGTTGGTCTTCGGACTGTATTGGGAGCAAGGATGGAGGCTTAGTTTTGCTTGATAAACCTGGTGGCTGGAACCACACAGACAGAGCTAGATGGATGGCATTCTTCTCCATCACCCCTGAATAGCACTGGAAGGGAATGCAGGGCCTGAGGGATTGTGTAGCAAAGAAGGGACTGATTCCTTGTGTTGGGTGTGTTTTGGTGTCTTAGAGGTCAGGCTAGTTCTGGTGTAAGTGTTCTTGGCTCTGTAATGAGCTCACCAGCTTAGCAATTTGCCTTCTCCAGATCCTTAATGACCTGATAAACCCAACTCTGTTGGCTTGGCTGTGTGTTTTGTGTATCCTTGGCTACGTGTAAGCCTGCTATTCCCTTATTCCTTGGAGAATCATGCCCAGCTCGGGGGTGGCAGTGTTGCTGAGAGATTAAGGAGCACGTTGGCCTATGGTTGGGTGGAACGTTGCAGCGATGTAGCTGGTTGCAGAACAAGTTCAACATAAGATAAGTAATCTTGCCCATTTTACTTCTGCAACTATATTTCTGTTAATGATATGATGAAAATGTTAAATGAATGCTTGTTTAAATGAATGTTGTTTCCACTGTATCTGGTAGATAATTGCATCTGTGCATGATACATGTTCAATGTGCATGTTTAAGCATTCTGTTTCAGTAAATTTTATGAATTTACATGTTCATGGGCTCTAAGCCGGATGGTCAAACCTTGATTTGCGTCCTCCTCGTCGGTCAGAGGCATGGGGACGTGACACTCCTGCTCAACATGAGTTCTTCCTTTGCATGTGATTCTTTACTTCTCCTTTTTCTCCACGCATGATTATCCTCTCCCTCCATGTGTGACTATTTACTGCTCCCTGTAGCTACCTCTGTGCGTGAATATATTATCCCTCTATGCATGATTCCTGCAGCTACCTCCATCATGGATCTTCATTTCCACTGCTCCACAGTGTGACCATGGCTCTATCTCTATCTGAGTTATCTCTTACGTCCACATGACTGATATCTAGTGAAAGTGTTGGTTTAACTCCTGCATGGATCCTCCCACGATATTGAAATATACATCCATGTGACTGTGATCATGTGGTTTACCTCCTGCATGGCTTACTTATGCTCCCATGTGGCCTTTTACTGCTCCACAAGACTGGGTCTATCTCATCTGTATCTGCGTGATCCTTCGAGGTTACTCCTGTGTGATGGTATATATGTGATCATTTTGCGTGACTACATTTTTTGTTATTCTCTACTACTTCACAAACTAAACTATTATTTGGCTCTTCGTTGTTCTCCTCAGTAGTGTGTTCTTCTCTCTTATTACAACATAATGGTTTCTCTCCCTTGTAGCATGGATTGTTTATCTTTACTCACTATCACTATGGGTTACTTCCTATTGTGAAGTTGATCTCTTATTGTGTTTGTCACAGCATGGTCACAGCTTGGTATGATTGTGTATCTCTTATTTGTGAGACTGTGATGGGTATGATTGTGTTAATTTGAAGAAAGAAGTTGAAGTCTATTTACTTCAACATTAACCCTCTCTCTCTCAAGGTACCTAATTTTTTTTCCTAGTTGACTTGTCCCCTCGATGACAATATCAACCTAAAGTTTCTGAGTATAAGGTTGATTCAAATATTGGTTATGATTATTTACTGCTGATATCTACTGTACATTATTTTATCATTTTTTTACTGTACATGGCATTTAATGATTCTCGAGGACCAACATTAACGCAGTGACTAATGGAGCGTTAAGTTTAAAGAGATGAAAATTATAGTTTTTTTTATTCTAGTTTAAATTTTATTAACCAGCACTATTATGAATTTGAATTTATATGTTCATTCATTTAAGTTTACTATTGTTGGGCTTTAGGGCAGACCCACAGAGTTGGCCCTTTTGGAAACAACCTGCGAACAGGTTGCAGTCTCACCCGAAACAGCTATGGGGCGCCGCAGAACTAGATTTCTGCAAGCAAAAGAGGGATATTAATGTACCTTTAGCTTTTAATAGATTATAAATATAAATCATAGAGCTTAACATTCACTTATTTAGCTTCACGGTTAGATAAACAAACAGTGCCTTGCGCAACCCTTTACTGGGAATTCACAGCGAAGTTATTTAGTTAGCAGTGATATTTACTTATCAGATATATAGATATTAATGCATGAAAGAACACATCAGAAACAACACACAGAACCACGACACAAGATATAATGTGGTTCACCCCCAGTGTAGGGGTTACGTCCACAGAATTGAGTTTTATTCAAATTTCTACAAAAACCACAGTTATGATCTACGCACTCAGCTGCAGATCTCTTCAATTCCTCAAAGTCGCGCACACAGCTGCAAGCCTCTGCGCACACAGCTGCAAATTTCCTTAATCACCCAAAAACCCTCTGCGCACATAGCTGCAGAGGTCGTCCACGCACACAGCTGGGAATTAACCTTTTCTTACAAAATTAGCTTTAGCTTCGCATCAATTCCTTTTACATAAAAATCCTAACCTGACTTCTTTACAAGAGTGTTTATTTATAGTGCACTTAATACAAAACCATGGGCTTAAACCATGGACACCCCGAACCCTAAACCCCAGACTTAAACCATGGGTTTATTACAAAAAGAAGGTTTTTACCCAACTCTGATACTCCTAAGACTATTTTGAGTCGTAACTCCGCTTACAAAATCTCATAACCCCGTGGAGTTACCTAACTTAAGGACCGTTAAGGTGCGCGCCCCGACAGGCCCCTAAGACTCACCAGTGGCCCGTCCCAGGACACTCAGCTGCTTTTCTAGTGGTAGAATCTCGTTGGCGAAGCCTGGTGCGCTGTTTACTGAAGCCGTACATGTGGTTGCTGGCTGCTTGTTCCTTTCCTTCATGAAATGCTGGTTAAGGCTTTCTGGATCTATCAGCGACCCCATCCTTCGATCTTCTTGCCGAACATTTAACCATTCACAACTTAGGGTCCCTAGAGTTGTGTGTCAAGGTGCATAAGACAAACAGTCGTCGTGGTTCTGTTAAACCAGGAGGATACATCTTGGGATGTTTCATAGTTTTTCTGTGAAGACCAGTGCTGTTCTTTATGCGACATAGAGTGCACTTCTGCCTTTCTTCCAACCCCTTAGAGTGAACTTATGCCTTTATTTATGCCTTGGTCGAGCATGGATGACCAGGTGCATTACTCAGAAGGTTCAGCAGACCTCTCTCCCTGACCATTCGTAATAACTTCTGGACTTCACAGTCATTCGACATAGTGCTAACTGAAAAAACTCAAAGAAATGCACAATGCATGAGTCGCAGGCCGATGCAGCTTCTTATAGAATCCTGAAATAGAATATGTCATCATGGTGTATTAATGACGTCGAATCTGATGAAGTGGCAGAAATCCTGTCCACGCGGCGCCAGATTTTCCCAAGATCTCATTATTGCAGGCAGTGAGGGCAGTTCGTGTGTCAGCGCCGCCAAGTCTAATTTGTCCCATCCGTCACATTTTGAGCTGTGACACACCAGTGATCTCCGACATAACTACTAACTTTAGCTTCACCTTGATAAGAACCTTTGACACAATGTGCACCTTCAAACCATCCTGACTCATATGGAAACCAAAATTCATCCCGTAGACTTTGACAGTCTTCAACACTGCGTAGCTTTGAGAACAACTTCATTATAGTCTAGTACCCAATTTCAACTATTCTTGGTACTTAGACTGTCCTTCATGCTGTTACTCCTGACCAAGGGATCCTGGTTTGTCCCTGTACTTCTTTAACCTACTTCCATTCACCATAGAAGGTAAAATTTGTCCATTCAATTTAGCTAACTAGACTACGCCACCATCAGTAACTTTCTGCACTATATATGGTCCTTTCCAATGTGTTTTGAACTTACCTGGGAATTTTATGAATTTGCTGTCATATAGGAGCACAAGATCACCCTGCTGGAACTGCTTCTTCTTGATGTGTCTATCATACCATGCTTTTTCTCTAGCTTTCTGAACTTGTTGCTGGAACCCCGCAATCAATATGTCCTCTTCGAGTTCTAGTATCTTTGTTGGCCTTTCTTTCATCATATCTGGGTCATCCATCTCTCAGATATTCTGAGGCCAGGTACAATCTACTCCATAGGCATGACTTCTTCTTGTCCATAAACCAACCTAAAAGGTGTATGGCCTGTCAACTTCTTGCAGGTGGTTCTATAAGCCCATAGTACTGCTGGAATCCTAAGGTCCCAATCATTTCTGTTAGCATTGCAAACCTTCGTTAGGGCGTGTTCAAGGATCTTGTTAAAGGCTTCGACAGTTCCATTTGCTTGAGGATGATAGGAGGTACTCTTCTGATGATATACTTGAAATTCTTCAGTCAATACTTTAATAGTATTATTTAAGAAATGTGATCCTTGATCGCTTATAAGGATTCTAGGACACCCAAATCTTGACAAGATGTTATCGAAGATAAACTTCACGACTGTAGCAGCACTATAGGTCTTGACTGGTTGAGCTTCAGCCCAACGAGTAAGGTAGTCAGTTGCTGTAATAATGTATCTTGCTCCAGATTTCTTTGCAGGGGGATTGATAGGTCCAACAAAATCAATAGCCCATTTATCAAAGGGTTGTAAGGTTACCTGCGGAACTAGAGGCATCTCATCCCTCCTGGATGGTTTGCCTATCCTTTGACAAATGTCGCAGCTATGGCAATATTCTCTTGCATCCTTATGAATTGTGGGCCACCACAATCCGGCTGTCAGAATCTTTTGTGCTGTAGATTTTCCTGCGTAATGACCTCCTGCTGCCCCAAAATGTGCCTCAGCCAAAATTAACGAATTTTCATGCTCTAGGACACATCTGCACAGTATTTCATCTGGTCCCATCTTATATGGTTGTCTTGCTATTAAGGTAAAGTCAGCTGCTCGAACCACCAGCTGCTTCTTCTGCTGTGTTGTCATCTCAGCGGGTGGAAAACCTATAGACAAATACTGAACAATATCCTGAAAGTATTCATCAACCATCTGGATCACAAACAACTGGGCGTCAGGAAGACCATCGTCCAAGCTGATAGGTTCTTCTCCCGACTCGAGCCTCGACAAGTGGTCAGGACCTAGATTCAGTCTTCCTAGTTTGACTATGATCTCAAAGTCATATTCCTGAAACAGAATCAGCCATCTGCATATCCTTCAACCTAGCACAGGCTTGTTAACCAAATACTTCAAAGCAAAATGGTTAGTAAACATCTTAAAATGAGATCCTAAAAACTTCTGCAATGCATACACCATAGCTAAACCTTCTCGTTCTGTCATAGTATAATTTTTCTCTGCTGTGGATAGTTTCCTACTTGCAAAAGAGATGGGGTGATCAATATTACCTTCACCCAACTGGGCCAATATTATACCCAGAGCAACGGAGGATGCGTTGACATGCACATGAAATTCCTTATTCCAGTCAGGGAATACTAAGATAGCAGCAGTTACCATCTTTTCCTTCAAAATATCCAAGCTTACTTGACACTCAGGTGTCCACTCGAACTTAATATCTTTCTTCAACTGCTTTTCCATAGGGGCAGTTATCTAAGCATATCCTTTAATAAATTTCCTGTAATAGCCAGTATGACCAAGCGTAGTGCGCAGTTGTTTGACAGACTTCGGAGGGGGCAGGTTCACGATAATGGCTATCTTCATAGGATCCATCATCAGTCCTTGCTTACAGACAATGTGACCGAGCAGAATTCCAAAAGGGGCACAGAAGATACACTTTTTCAAGTTCAAGGAAATCTGATGTTGTCTACATTTATCCAACATAAGTCTTAGACTAGCTATGTGGTCTTTTACTAACCCGAAGATAGTCCAATCATCAAAATAAACTTCTAAGAATTTATGTATGAATTCCTTAAAAGCAGAGATGACTACTCTAGAAAACATAACAGGTGCATTCTTCAATCCAAAGGGCATAACTGTATACTGGAAGGATCCCATTTCCATAGCGAAGGTTGTCTTATGTCAATCTTCTGGAGCAATTTGAATCTGATGGTAACCTGAAAACCCATCAGTAAAAGATTATACTTCTTGACCTCCCACATTGTCTAAAACTTCATCTGTAAAGGGAGTGGGGAAAGGATCATGCAAACAGGCATCATTCATCTTCCTCAGGTCGACACAGATTCTGATCTCTCCCTTAGTCTTCTTTTCTTGCACCACCATAGGACTGATCCACTCAGATTCTTCAACAGGCTCAATGATTCCTGCAGCAAGCATCTTATCCAGCTCCATTCAGACTTTTTCCTTATACTTAGGCTTCAGCCTATAAGGGCGCTGTTTCACAGGCTTCGCATCAGGTTTCAACGGGATCTTTATCACTCCTATATTCCCAAGGATACCTTTCATCTCTGAGAACTTCGTCAGAAAGAGATCCTGATATTCATGGAGAAGTTGGGTCACCTTGCTTACCATTTCGTCATCCCAATAATCTCCAATGGTAGCATACTTAGGGTTTTCTTTTGACCCAATGTTGACGGTCCGCGTCTTCAGGGGTTGAGTCACTTCAAGTGCCTCTACTGCTGGTCCATGCACTTCGCAATGTCCTTCTGATTCAAGGATATTAATGTTGCGTGGATCATCATCCTCGTCAATTGTGAGGTTATAACATTCTACTGCATTGGCTTCCTGTACCTTCCAATCAGGTTGATATTCTGCGATTTATTGGTCATCAAATACTTTAGTATTAATCAATCTAACGGCTGTGTCCAAAGCAGAAGAAACTTGATTAATAGAGAATGTCAGCACGAAACTATCAACAAGACAATCCCAACTTACAGTACCATGGTGAATCTCGACCTCCAGATACCAATTCTTTGTTATGGGTTCCAGGGTATGCACAAACCTATGTACCCATTCTTCACAAGGTACATGCTTCCATGCCTCATAGCATTGCTCCAAATGTCCTTGAGGACTAGTCTTACCATTAAACATGCTTCGGACCACCTGAGGTGGGTCCCTAAATATTAGGTAAAGGGACTTCTGGCATGCTTCCCAACTATGAATGTACTTCTTGTGACCATTCCACCATCTGGCTGCTGTGGCTCTGAATGCTGAATCTAGAGTCTCCATTTTCTGTGAGTCTGGTACCTGTTCTAAGAATTGCACAATAAACTGTTCTGGGTCTGTCGAACCATCAAAAACAGGTAAGGGTCATGTTTGGGCACCCAACCATCTGAGAGACTTGGTAATTCTGGCACATCTATGCCCATGCAGCTCATAAAGTCTGTTCTGCCAGTTTTCTAACCCATCATCTGAATCCGTCATACAGGGGCTATCGCACTACCAATGCATGATACCTTCGGTAGTAGGATCAACATAATCTTCCTCCTTAGCTGTAATATTGTATATGTGATCCAAAACATTCGGGTCTTCATCTTTTACTGTCTCTATGTATCTCTCTCCTTGTGAGGGGTCCAGTGGGACTATGACTCGCAAATCTTTCCCTTCGAAAGTCATCGGTCTCTTCTTAAGGTTAATGACTACCGCATTTGCCATTGCCCATTCAATTCCTAGCAAGGCTGGATAGGGGTTGCTATCGTCAATGATCTCAATAACTTCGAAGTCTGCTACAGTACAAACACCATCAATATCTACTGGGACATTAGGGAACCGTCCTAGGGGCACAATCTTCTGTTGATTGGCTAATCTCAACCGTATTGGTGACCAATCAAGGGTATATTTTCCCATTTGTTCCCAAGTTTGCATAGTTAAGACATTTACCTCTGATCCTAGGTCCAAGATAACATCAGCCATATCATACTCTCCTATCTGAGCATTTAATCTCATTTCCCTTCCAGTTCTTCTGACTCTATTAACAGCTTTTACCTGACCAAAACTATGCCGAGGTTCGCAGGAAGCAATAACTTTCTGCAACTTGCTTAAAGCATTCTGATTTTGGAGGACCTTCAGACAACTCTGTAAAAAGGAGCACAGTGTACTTATTTTGTCTGTCGAAGCTTCTTGTGTCGGCGGCCACTGCTGATGTTGTTGCGCAGGTGCTACTGATGTGCCAGGATCAGCAAAATCTTTCTTGGCTTCCATGAATGTCTCCCTTTCTCTTTCGATATCAAATGCTGGGACTTTCGCTGGGGCATTACGAACCCAAGCCTCATTAGGCTGTTGCTCCTTAGTCTGTACTTCTATCGTAGCTCCACTCCAGGTAACAACATTAATGGCTGGGGCAGGTCTCTGCTCGATGGAAATCATCTGAAGATTCTGAGTAGGGGCATTGGTTCTTTCCTGAATCTTAGCTAGCAACTGCGGGCACCACTCCATCACATGATCCACAGCTCGGCAATACCGACATGTCGTAGTGGGGTTTCGACAGTCTCTCGCTAGATGCCCGGCCTGGTTATAGTTGTAACACACCACCTAGCCTCTTCCTCTTCTGACCATACCACCTCGACCGCGACCTATAAAATCACCTCTACCTGATGCACCACCGCGGTAACCATAACCATCATTGCTCTATCCCTCATTTTGTACCCAATAAGCATCGTAAGTCTGTTCTCTCATGAGGTCAAAGCTGTGACACTTATCTTCATTGTGTCCCACCGATTTACAGAACTTGCAATAACTGTTCTTAGGGACTTCCACATACCTCTGCAAAAGATAGCAGTCCTCAGGTCGATGTTGGCCAGTTGTTCGAGAGATCTTGTAATATAGAATAGTAGGGTTGAACAGGTTTGGCGCACCAGTATTTAGGTAGTTTCATACCACAGGACACTGTTCCTTGTCGTGACCTTCTATCTGACATTGTGTACACCAAACCTCTTCGCGACCATTTTTTCCTTTCTTCATATCGTGAAGCTCCAGAGCCATCGCTGCCAACTGCGCCTGGGTTTGAGCAATACCAGAATTATCTTCGACAGGAGCGGTTTCAAGTTTCATCCGGATTTCCAGAGCCTCCTGCTGATCGGCAACCTTCTGCTGCATGAGTGTAGTTCTAATATGCAGTAGCAACAATGCAATGAACCACTCTTTGTGCTGCGCAGGCCCAATGGGGAAACTGACTTGGTCTAGCAGAACTTTGAATCGTTGATCAAAATCCCACACTGATTCACCGTGCCTCTGCTGAATCTCTTTTCACTCAGTGATACATTGCGACTCTGATTTTGGCTTCTTAAATTCCTTTATCATTGCTGCTTTTATATCAGCCAATGCATGGTTATGAGTGCTGGAAAACTTTATGAACCAGGTCAGAGCACGATCTCTGAATGAAGTAACTAGCTGTGCTCTTTTTGTATCTTGATCCGTAATGGTCTTAGTAGTCCACACTGATTCACATAAAAACCAGAACTGTTCTGGATCCTCTGATCCAGTTCCTTTGAAAACAGGTAGCTTAATGTCATCATGCATGTGGGCCATAGTGGATCTAGGGGGGGTTGGAGGGGGATTGGAAGTAGACGGGGGGGAACTTACTTGGGTAGACTGACCTGCGACAGGAACACTTGGGCTAGGGTGACTCTCATACTGCGACAGGTTCTCAGGGATAATAGGTCTTCACTGCGGGGTTTTCAGGGGAATACTCGGTATGCTGACCCTAGGAATAGGATCTAAAATCTCTCTTGTACATTTTTCCACTTCACAGCAAACTGCTTTGCTCTTCGAAGGTATTTTCACTTGCAAACATAGGTTAGTAATATGAAATCTAACAGTCTGATTCAATTAGCAATATACCTTTTTAAGCTAATAGCATTTTAATTCTCAAACTAAATGAATTCAAAAACTTACCCCTTGGTCCTTTGAAAAACTGCCGCTCGGCTTCACTAAAGGAAGTACTCGTGTCGACGGCGAACTCCATCACAAATGATTCGAGGGTCTGCGTTGTCCAAAAATCAACAGCGCGGGAGATCTCATTGTTCACCCTTTTCAGTATATTAATTCTTGCGGGGGTCCAAGCAGGAAACTAGCGTTCTTGGAAGTTCGTCCTTCGCTCTGTTAACCTGGATAACCACTGGTGCAACTCTATGTGGATACTACCAAAGAAAATTTCATAAAGGTCACAAAAAACATACCTTTGTAAAAAGTCGTTTGCACTACGACGCAGATCTTTTTTCTCTTGCTTAGCAAATTTCAGATAAGTCTCATCAAGCCAATCACCGATTTCCTTCACAGAGGGCCTCAGAACATAGCCCTCGAGGTACGACATAAAACCCTCTTGAGCAGATACTGAGTTCAACCGGCAATGGAACCAATTTGTTGGGCTTTAGGGTAGACCCACAGAGTTGGCCCTTTCGGCAACAACCTACGAACAGGTTGCAGTCTCACCCGAAACAGCTATGGGGTGCCGCAGAACTAGATTTCTGCAAGCAAAAGAGGGATATTACTGTACCTTTATCTTTTAACAGATTATAAATATAAATCACAGAGCTTAACATTCACTTATTTAGCTTCATGGTTAGATAAACAAACAGTGCCTTGCGCAACCCTTTACTGGGAATTCACAGCGAAGTTATTTAGTTAGCATTGATCTTTACTTATCAGATATATAGATATTAATGCATGAAAGAACACAACAGAAACAACACACAGAACCACGACACAATATATAGCATGGTTCACCCCCAGTGTAGGGGTTACGTCCACAGAACTGTGTTTTATTCAACTTTCTACAAAAACCACAGTTATGATCTGTGCACTCAGCTGCAGATCCCTTCAAGTCCTCAAAGCCACGCACACAGCTACATGCCTCTGCGCACACAGCTGCAGATTTCCTTAATCACCCAAAAACCCTCTGCGCACACAGCTGCAGAGGTCGTCCACGCACACAGCTGGGACTTAACCTTTTCTTACAAAATTAGCCTTAGCTTCGCATCCATTCCTTTTACATAAAAATCCTAACCTGACTTCTTTATAAGAGTGCTTATTTATAGTGCATTTAATACAAAACCATGGGCTTAAACCATGGACACCCCAAACCCTAAACCCTGGACTTAAACCATGGGTTTATTACAAAAATAAGGTTTTTACCCAACTTCGACACCCCTAAGACTATTTTGATTTGTAACTCCGCTTACAAACTCTCATAACCCTGCAGAGTTACCTAACTTAAGGACCGTTAAGGTGCGCGCCCCAACAACTATCTATGTTAAAACTCCACTAACCCTTAAATCGAAACAGATAGAATGCTATTAAGACAAAACCTATTGGGTGGGGTTGTTTAAGGTCATTCTGGCTCTATGCAAGAATTGGATTTTTACTCCCTTAATTAACCCCAATATGTTTTTCACTACCACTGCTATTTATCTCTAATTGTATTACACCATCACTACTACTTTGGTTTTTAAAAAAAGGAAACTATAAAGCAGTAAAATAAAATGATTGTACCTCGGTATTTGTAAACTCCTAAGGGATGGATGGGTTTGGTTCATCTCTACTAGAAACAAGTAGTGTCTCTTTTGTCTAGGGGGTTATTCTTATTGAAATACCCAGAACCTGCAACTACATCATCCAAGTCATTGAATATCCTAACATCCACTGGGGGTATAGATTATAGTTGCTATATAATTATTATTGAGGTAAACTCCACTCCCTTGGTCAATATTCTCACCTCTACTTACAATTCAAGTCTCTTCCTTCCCTCAAACTTCGTCATCATCCCTTTGCTACTACTTAAACTCGCTAGAATTCCTTTGGATACCAATCCTCTCTGCTTCAACCATGAGTTGGACAACTTCTTTTGTATTTTCAACTTCTACAATTCCAATGACCATTCTTTTCTACTAGCCTCAGCACTGATCTCTCTCTGCATCTACTTTTTATCTCTTCTACTGCTCCTGTGCTTAAAATTTATGAATGTTCATTAACCTGATTATGCTCCCTTAGTTATAGAATTTGATTCTCCACCTATTTTTCTAGCACCACTCTTTGATCAGGTTGGTGCTTCTTTTGTTAAAATTATATGGGTTTATATTTTCTTAAGATAACATCTCGACTATAAGTGCTTCCATTCTTATCAAGAATCCATAACTTGTAACCCTTTACTCCTACGAATCACACACTTTTGGGATTATTCATCCAACATTTTCATGTTTTCCTTAGGTACATGCATATAATCCTCACAACCGCAAACTCTAAAGTGATAAAAAATGGCTTGCTCCCACTCCAAACTTCCTCTGGTGTCTTGTCACCCAATGTTGAATTAGGTGGAAAAGTGACCAAGTAACAAGTTGTTGCAATTTCTTCATCCCAAAACCTGGACTCAATTTTGTGTTAATATAATGCAACTTTACTTATCCACTAGAGTTTGATTCATCCTCTATGCCACTCCATTTTTCTATGGAGAAAGTGGTGTAGTTTTATGCCTATAAATCCCATGCATTTTATGGAATGAATCAAAATATTTTCAGTAATATTCCCCACCATTGTACATTTGTACCTGCTTATGGATTCTACCTTTATACTGGTTTACCTCTCCACCATAACAACAATATTATTGAAAGGGTTAAATATCTCACTTTTCTTTAAAAGAAATGCAACCCATGTCTTCTTGGTGAAATCATATAGATATCTAAAGTATTGAGAACCTCCAATAGAGGCCACAATCATAGTCCCACATATGTCCAATATGCACACTAAGTCTAATATATCTCTAGCTCTATGAGATCTTAAATAAAAATTAACCCTTGCATGTTTACCCAACACACATGATTCACAAAACTAAAAGGAATCAAAATTAAAATTAATATCTTTAACCATTCCTTTGAAGTGCATGTCTTGTATACTTTTCTCATTCAAGTGGCCATCCTCCTATGTAAAAGAATAAACTATTAAGCTCCTTTATATTTTTCCTTGTGGCCATCCTAGTTTATTGTAGGGGGTTAAGTTTTATATTTGAATACAGAATGATAGGCAGCCACTAGTGGTTTTAGGTACTACCATATTAAGTATTAGAAAGTTGAGAATGTCATGATAGAGTAGAAAATGAATTCCCTCACTCTATAATCATCTGTCTATATTTTGTAATGTATATTTTGGAAAAAGTTACAATACAAATGCTCCTACTAAAGGTAGGGATACGAGAGCTTCAAATTCAAATAAATACAGAAAATTCAAATATATGAATAGGTTTTTTGTAATGAATATTTTGACAAAAGTTACAATAAAAATGCACCTACTAAAGGGAGTGATAGGAGAGATTCAAATTCAAACCTTGTGGTATATCAAGACTCAACACCATTAGATAAAATGGAGACTCCTAGACCCTTAGATGTTGGGACCAAATGTACCATGGTCAACCAAACCTCAGGTGTAAAGCATACTGTCAAGGTTTATTCCAATAAAAAGAATCAAATGAATATTGCATGCACCAATGGTTCTAAAAACTAGTGCAATGGGCATGATGGAAATGATTTTATTCGATTCAGAAGCAACTTTTTTAGATTGAAACCCAACAATCCATTTGGTTGGATCTTGTTTAATTACCTTGCTGTAGAGAATGTTTTTTAGTCGCGGATGAGGCATAGTCATCACTATCCATCCTCGTGCTGCTCAATGTGTTTTGTTTGTATATTTTGCAAATAGATGAAAATTTGGCTAACATAGTTCTCAGTACAAAATGTAAACATAACAACATTAGGATTGTGTGATATATTCAAATAGTGGATGCATGACTTCCTTGTACAATTTGAATCTTTGTTTAGAAAAAATGTATATTGCGAGAACATGGAATTTAAGCACATGTTGCAGAATACTTTTATTTTGATTTGCATGCCTTTCTTTCCAATCATTTTCAGTGTAATCTAATGTTGCATTTGATTTGTGGTTCTTGATTTTGGTTTGTACTCCTAGTTTAGTAACATTATTTATCATGGTGGTGATATACAACATGCACTTACCATAAAAATGTAAGTAGATAATGGTGGATAAAAGCTTTATTGCTATATGCTCACTTAGCACCTTTCTAGTAATCCTCCATATATTGGCATGCTTTAGCCTTTTTATCCTCAATATCGTTTTTCCTCCTAAATGATGTCTACAATATGATTTTTCAATATGCTGCAATTATTCTTGGTTTGAAGCTCCTTGGCCCCTTGTTCTACATACAATATCATTATTCTAATTTTGGAATCTCACAATTCATCTTACATTATTTATGTGATCATTATGCATGAGTGGCTTGCAATTTTCCCAAGAAACAGTTTCGTATTATTTGGCCAACTATTTATACATGTATGGTCCTTCACATGGTTCAAGATTTTTGTTATTTATTGCTATAGATTGAAGGATATTGCATGTTTCTTGTTTTGAATATTTTCCTCTACATATAATTTATGCAGAACATCTTCTATTAAGTTTTTAGGTTCATCTTTCAATAGAATATGAGGATAGCATTACAACTACGATGATACTTTTAGACCGAGCTGTTTGTTACAGAGTGAATATAGAAGATCTTAGAAGTGGAAACAATTATCAAATCTTTGATCTTCCATTGTATTGAAGGGATCTTTGTGGGCAGGTTTTCAAACAACAATGAAAGAGATTGTCATAAAATATGGGGAATTCTGAGCATGAATAGGGATAGTTTAAAGCAGCTCAGATCTTTTTAAAGAAGTCCAAGAAAAAATCATAACTTTGGGCATGCCTAGAATATAAGACACCTGAGAAAATTCGAGAATGAACATCAATTTTTACCTTATATTAGTTGAAAAGGAGCTACAGGATTGAAAAAATCATGATCATCATTGTTTTCTAGCCTTGTAGCATCATTTGAAGGTGTTGTTTGGAAACTTCTATTCCTGCAGATAACTTTCATCTTTCTTTCAGGTGAAAACATTTATCACTTGATTGTTGAAGATTTCATTAACATAAGATTGGTTGAGTCATTAGCATATTTTTGTCCAGGCTATGTGGGGGAACTAGTAAACCCCTTACTTCAGTCAACATCAATTCAGGTATCTCCTTGGGTTGCATTTATGGAGGATTCATTTGATTTTCTTTTATTTTTGATATTTGTTAGGAGGTTTCATTTGCTAAATTATAAGAGATGGATTATCCAAATTCACTCTGCTACTTTGTTGTATGTGCTCATTTCCCTTTGATTTTATTTCTTCATGGAACTAATATTGATTAGACAATAACATTTGGTTAATGTTTGTACAAACTATAAGAATGATCATCCAATTGAGGCCAAATCAATATTTATTATTAACCATTGCCATTAAGTGTCAGATAAATAATTTGCATTGCTTCTGATTATATCATTTTCCTTTATTCGATGGAAAAATATATTGGATGTTAGGCCATGGTATTTGTATTCAAGAAGTCTCGTGCATTCCATCTGAGTCGATGCTTCTTTGTTTTAAATTTCAATACAATAGTAGGAACATGTCAGGTGGAATCATCTGTTGAAGGTGTGTATGCCCAACATGAGGAGGGGAGATCATAATTGTTTGATATGATGTCCATGATTTTGGGGATGCGATCCTTGGAATCTCATCAAGAGTAGATACAACTCCCCAAAACACTCTAAAAGGTAAGTGTGTAAATTGGATTTTCTATAAACTAATAATTTAATGAGTTTGATTGACTCATTGAGAGAAAAAATAACTTGTTACATAATAGCATGGTTGTAATAACGTTAAAAATACAAAAAATAAAATAAAAAAATATTATAGCATATATCTACAAACACATCTTTAAAACCCCTAACTGTAACAGGGAATTATTGAGTAAAGAGAGTTTAATTCACATCCTTTGGCCTTACTAGTTTTGATTAACCTTTCCTCAAACTCCAAGTTCAAATATGAATAATTACATTTCCAAAATTACTTCACCATTTTTAATCCTAAATTACTAAATTTATTGTTCTTCCGCAATGCGGAATGCAGATTACAAAACCCATTTAAACATTAATATTCCTCTTTTCGCAATTGTCCTTTCGAAATGATCCTTCCACAAGGATAATTCCATAAGGGCCCTTCTGCAATGTGGATTGTGGGTCTCCATCATACTTATAACTAGATTTAACCCTCTACAATGAGCCTTTCGCAACAATTTTTTCGCAAATGCAGATTACGGATTGCGGAACACGTTGTTAACGTTTAATATTCATCTTTCCGCAACTGTTCTTCCACAATGCATATTGCGGATTTTGTAACTACTACTTTTTAATTATAACATATATCTCTCCACATTTATGTTTTCCACAACTTTTGTGAGACATTGATCCCTTTGTGAATTAAATCTCCACCATTGATATGAGAAAGTACCAATCAATCACATGTTTAGTATCACATACATATTTCTTCAATAAAGATGCATGAAAAAACATTATGAACCTTTACATGAGTAGTTAAATCCAATTCATATGCCACTGGCCCTTTCTTGGCCAGCATCTCAAAGGGTTCACAAAATCTTGATGCCAACTTTCTGCACCTTCCCAAGCTCAATGAGCTTCTTTTTTCTTTTACTTTTTTATAAACATGTTCGCCTACTTGGAAATATTTATCCTTTCTTTTCTTATCTGCATAACTCTTCTGGTGATCTTGTGCTTCCTTTAGATTCTGTTGCACTTTCTGGACTAACTGTTCTAGGTATTTCAGTAAATCTGGCCCTAACATGAGCCTATCCACTGAGCTATTCCAAGTCACCGGTGTCCTACACTTCCATCCATAGAGTACCTCGAAGGGACTCATTTTGACGGAGGTCTAGTATCTGTTGTTATGTGCAAACCCTATGAGGTGCAGATAATCCTCCCACTTTGTGGTATTGTTTATCACGTACATTCTAAGCATATCCTCCAAAATCTAATTTACTCATTCCATCTGTCAGTCTGTCTCCGGGTGGTAGGAGTTACTGAAATTTAATTGTGTCTCTAAGCCAGAGAATAAAGATCTCTAGAAGTTACTAGTAAACTTGGTATCTCGATCTGAGATGATTTCCTTGGGTATCCCATGCAATCGAAATATCTCGTTTAGGAATATTTCAGCAATGTGAACTGCTTTATAAGTTGACTTAACTGGAATAAAGTGTGTTTCTTTGGAAAAAATATTGACCACTATAAAGATGGAATCATTCTGCTTCTTTCTCATTGGAAAACCCATAATGAAATCCATATTGATAATCTCCCATTTCCATTCTAGAATGGGTAATGATTGTAGTAACTCTAAAGGATGTTGGTGCTCATCTTTGACCAGCTGACACTCTTGGCATTTTGCGATGAATAGTGTAATGTCGGCATTTAACTTAGGCCATAAAAAGTGTTCCTTTACTATCAATATCATCTTTTGATATCCCAAGTGCCCTGAGTAGGTATTTCAATGGAGCTCTGTTAGAATGTTGGACCTGATGTCTCCTTGCTTTGGAACATACCGTCTCTCTTTGGACCACAACAGTCTTGTTTCATCTACTTTATATTCATTTTGTATTTGGAATAACCTGTCCACATGAATCATTTTTAGGACTTACACATAGAAATGATCAACTCTTCTTGTCATTCTAATCCTATCATGTAGATCCAAATTGGTTTGGCTCAAAGTTACTTCATACAAAAATATGAGCTTGTTGACTTAAAGCATCAACAATTATTTTTTCCTTTCCCTTTATGTGCTTTAATTTGAAGTGGTACTCACTAAGGAAATCCAACCATCTGTCCTACTTGACATTTAGATCTTGCTGGTCGAACAAATACTTCATACTCATGTTTTATGTATTTCGGAGAAACGTCTTCCCAATGAGGGAGTGCCTCCACATCTTCAAGGCGTGGATAATGGCCTCTAGCTCAATATTGTGTGTGGGATAATTTTGTTCATGTTCTTGTAATTTCTGTGACTATTAACAGAATGTACAATCATTTTGCATGAGGACTCCATCAAGTCCTTCCTTGCCTGCATCTGTGCAAACAAAAAAATCCCCATCAGGATACTTAATTCATAGTATAGGTGCAGTAGTCAAGAGTTGTTTAATATTATGAAATCTCTCCTCGCACTTTGTTTTCCACAATATTTTTTTTTCCTTCTTTTGTAAAGCGGTCATGGGATACGAAATGCTTGAGAAGTTCTCAATGAGCTTTCGATAGTAACCCACTAGTCCCAAAAATGACGTAATGTCTGTGACACAAGTAGGGGTAGGTCATTCCTCTATGGATTTAATCTTTTATGGGTTCATGGCTATCCCCTTTTTTGGAAATGATGTGGCTTAGGTATTGTATCTATGGTTTGTAAAAATCACACTTGCTAAACTTGGTGTAAAGTTGGTGTTCCCCTAACAATTGTAATACTATTCGGAGATGTTCTTCATGTTCTTCCTTAGTTTTTGAGTAAATTAGTATATCATCTATAAATAATAGTACAAACTTATCCAGGTATTCACTAAAAATATTGTTCATCATGCACATAAAATTAGCTGGTGCATTGGTTATCCCGAAAGGAATTACCACAAACTCATAATGGTTGTATCAAGTTTGAAAGGCAGCTTTTTGTATATCTTTATCAAAGATCCTTACCTGATGGTATCCGGATCTCAAGTCGATCTTCAAAAAGATATTTGCTCCTCTAAATTGATCAAACAAATCATCGATCCTAGGGAGTGGGTAACGGTTCTTGATGGTCATCTTGTTGAGTTGTTGGTAATTGATGGACATTCACATCGTACCATCCTTTTCTTTATGAATAGTATAGGTGCTCCCCAAGGAGACACACTAGGTCGGATACAACCCTTCTCTATCAATTCATGTAACTATAACTTGAGCTCCACCAACTCTGGTGTGCTCATGTGGTATGGGGATTTTGAAGCCGGTAGTGATCCTGGTGTTAACTCTATGGAAAAATATAAGTCCCACTTGAGTGGTATTCTTGGTATTTCCTCTGGATATACATCTTTGAATTCTACAAGAACTAGAAAGTATTCAATTTGTTGTTCTTTCTCAGCTTCTACATCTTGGATGTTAACTGAAAAATGTTTGCATCCCTTTCTTATACATTTCTTCACTTGTGAGGCAGATATCTATCTCACAGAAACCTACTTGGGTATTCCTTGAATCTTTCTTTGATTCCCTTGGTTGTCCATGCATAAGATTGACTTGTTTAAGAAGTCAAGAATGACATGGTGTTGTTTCAACCAGTCCATTCCTATATGTACATCGTACGATCCTAAGGGTAATATATTTAGGTATACCTTAGTTGGAAATCCATTCATGTCTATCTCTCATTCTTTTACTTATTCTAAAACCTTTATTTTTGTACCAGTGGCAAGTTGTACCATCCACGGTTTCTCATGTTTCTCTTTTTTAGTTTACATGTTTCGAAAATATTGGGGCAAACATAACTTCAGAAAGTATAGAGATCAATTAAAATTGAAATAGAAGTGTTTGAAACATTACCTTCTATTTCGAGCATAGTGGCCTGATGGTCTGCTTGTCAGTCGTCGAGTGTTGCATAGATCCTAGGTGTACTAGCCATGTCTTCTATTTGGGTCTTCTTGTAAGTTTTGTAGGACTTCATTAGTCTTGTTTGGGAAATATATGGAATAATGGGGCCCTTGACATTTCTAGTAGCTAACGTGTAGTGAGGCATCCTTAGCTCCTTCATTTTTTGTTGTTCTATTGGCATTTGGTGCAGGAACATTTGGTTGTGCACCATGTTTGTTGAACTTTATGTTAGGTGGGAAACAATTTTTATGTTTCCTGTAGGCTCGTGGCTTGGATTTGGTTTTTCGGTTGTCTGAGGAGGACCTAAATCTTTCTCAATTTATGTTCATATTTTCCTGTCTCAGTTGTCCATGTTCATAATAAAGTCTAGCATTGTGCAAGGTGGTGTCCATATTTTTGGGCATGTCAAACTCAATTCTTTCTCAAAACTTTGGAGGGATACATCTCAAAAATGGTTGTATGTTGACATTTTTGTCCTTTATGTAAGATACATAATGTAGCAGATCTAAAAATATGTTGATAAATGCATCCATAGTTAGGGATACCATCTTTAATTCATGTAATTCTTTCACTTTTATGTCAAAGAATCTTTCATACATTTATTTTTCCTGGAATATTTTGCTGTAAGTACTCCATCTGATATATTTTATTTCACTTCTCTTAAGTTAATTTGTAAATGGCTAGTTGGGATTTCATATCACTGGACTAATATCGAAAGTATTTATTCATACCCAAGATCCATTCTTCATCCTTCTCTCTGGTATTCATTTCCCCTTCCTAAGTTGGGGATTTGATCTTTCTAAGTTCTCCCTAAAGGCTACCATCATTTTTCTTCCTTTTCTTGTAAGGAGAGGGAGAACCATCACTGGAAGAACTCAAAAATTCCTTTCTCTGAAGTCAGGGGTGTGTTCTTCTCATCCCTCCTCCTTCAGACTGTTGGTCCTTCTTTTATGATGATAATTTTCCTTAGATTTTTTTGTTGAGTGGGTACGCTACCCAAGAGGGTTTACTCTTGTCAAGTTCTAAAGTAAAGATTCATTTATTACTTTATGTTCTCTTCTTTCATTCATGTTATCATCTTTAAAACTCTGTAGATTTATTTGTAGACTCTGTATAGTCATCATTAGGTCAGAATTCAGTCCCACCACAAGTTCTTCTTCTCGGGTTGGGGAATTTAGGTTCCCTTGTTGACTGTTGTTCTCTTTTGTGTCCATAATTTGGATTGTTCTTGAAATATGAAGTTCAAATAGTCAGTAACAAATAATCTTCTGCTAGTTTACAAAATCACAACTAAAGTTTTGAAATATTTATTTTTGAAATGGATGTTCAGTAGCACCCATAAAGTCTCTAAGTATTTGAAAATGGGCTTTGATACGACTTGTAATGACTCAAAAAATCCAAAATAAAAAAATATTATGGCATATATATAGACACATCTTTAAAATCCCTAATTGTAACAGGGCATTATTGAGCAAAGAGAGTTTAATTCACATCCTTTGGCCTTACTAGTTTTGATTAACCTTTCCTTAAACTCCAAGTCCAAATATGAATAATTATGTTTTCAAAATTACTTCATTGTTTTAAGCATAAACTACTAAATTTATTGTTCATCCACAATTTACCTTCTGCAATGCATAGTGCGGATTGCGGTACCCATTTTAACATTAATATTCCTCTTTCCGCAATTGTCCTTCTGAAAAGATCCTTTCGCAAGGATCATTCCGTAACAACCCTTCCGTAATGCACATTGTGGATTGCGGGTCTCCATCATACTTATAACCATATTTATCCCTCCACAATGAACCTTTTGCAACAATCCTTCTGCAAATGTGGAATGCGGATTGTGGAACACATTGTTAACGTTTAATATTCATCTTTCCGCAAATGTTCTTCTACAATGCAGATTGTGGATTTCAGAACTACTCTTTTTGACTTATAACATATATCTTTCCGCATTTAAGTTTTCCACAACTTTTGCGAGCCACCGATCCATTCGCGACTTCAATCTCCCATTAGATGAAATTTCAACTCAAAATGGGCCTTTCAACCCAAATTCAAATTACATGTCATCATGTGTTAGCCAATGAAATTGCTTTAAATTTGAAATACCGTATAGGTCTTAAACAATTTTTTGATATATATGCGGGGATAGGTATCATAAAAAAAACTACTTTTTTTGTTCGTATTTTCAACATACCTCCCTTTGGTTTTACTCAAATTTCGAGAAGTTGAGAAAGAGATCAGAAGAGAAGAGATTGACGATTGCTAAAGATTGCGGAATACTAAATTGCGGAAGCGCAATTCAGAGAAGTTGGATAGCGCACCCGCAATCCATAATCCACATTGCTGAAGGTATTAATCTGCAAGAAATAAGATCAACGGTCGATATCTCAACCACAAAGAGATCGATAGATGATAAACATTGTGGAATACTAAATTGCAGAAGCGCAATTCAGAGAAGTTGGATAGCACACTTGCAGTCTGCAATATGCATTGTGAAAGGTGTGGATCTGTAAAGAAAACAAATAAATGGTCAAGATTTAAGCCACAAGAAGATCTACAAATGACAAGATATTTTGAAGCTTCACTTTGGAATGCACAAATAAAGGAGATTAACAGTTGATATTGAAGCCGCAAGGAGATCAACAGCTCACAAGCATTGTGGAAACTTCAATATGAAGTGCACAAGGAGATCAGATCAACGGTCATTAGAAAAAATTTCAACTCAAAATGGGTCTCTTAAAGAAAATAATAAAATAATATTTATTAGTTTTGGAGGAAGAAAAGAAAAAAACTACTTTTTTGTTTGTATTTTTGACATATCTCCATGTGTTTTTACTCAAATTTCAATCGGGAGAGCTCGTTGGATGTAGAATTAAATTCCACATCCAACGAGTGCCCATTCTGCATACTTTTGATGGACCCTGCTACCCCTAAAACAAGAAATACCTAAAAACCCATTTTTATCGGGAGAGCTCGTTGGATGCGGAATTAAATTCCACATCCAATGAGTACCCACTCTGCATACTTTTAACGGACCTCGCTACCCCCCCAAAAAAAATACCTCAAAAAATGTGATGATGACATCATTACATTTTTCAGGTATTTCTTGTTTTTGGGGTAGCGGGGTCCGTCAAAAGTATGTAGAGTGGGTACTCGTTGGATGCAGAATTTAATTCTTCATCCAACGAGCTCTCCTGGTCGAAATTTGAGTAAAAACACATGGAGATATGTTGAAAATACAAACAAAAAAGTAGTTTTTTTCTTTTCTTCCTCCAAAATTAATAAATATTATTTTATTATTTTAACTATTATTTTATTATTTTCCTTGAGAGACCCATTTTGAGTTGAAATTTCCTCTAATGACCGTTGATCTGATCTCCTTGTGCACTTTGTATTGAAGTTTCCACAACGCTTGTGAGCTGTTGATCTCCTTTGGCTTGAATCTCAACCATTGATCTCCATTATTTGTGCATTCTAAAGTGAAGATTCCAAATATCTTGTCATTCATTGATTTTATTGCAGCTTAAATCTTGACCATTTATTTGTTTTCTTTATAGATCCACACCTTTCACAATACATATTGCGGATTGCAGGTGTGCTATCCAACTTCTGTGAATTGCGCTTCTGCAATTTTTTATTCCACAATGTTTATCATTTATCGATCTCTTTGCAGTTGAGATCTCGACCGTTGATCTTATTTCTTGCACATCAATACCTTCAGAAATGTGGATTGCGGATTGCGGGTGCACTATTTAACTTCTCTAAATTGCGCTTCCGCAATATTTATCAATCGTCGATCTCTTTGTGGATGATATCTCGACCGTTGATCTTATTTCTTGCATGTCCATACCTTCTGCAATGCGGATTGTGGATTTTGGGTGCGTTATCCAACTTCTTTGAATTGTGCTTCTGTAATTTACTCTTCTGAAATATTTATCAACCGTCAATCTCTTTGCAACTGATATCTCGACGGTCGATCTTTATTTCTTGTGGATCCCTACCTTCCGCAATGTGGATTGCATATTATGGGATCTCTATCCAACTTCTCTGAATCGCGCTTCTGCAATTTTGTCTCCCACAATATTTATCAACCGTCAATCTCTTTGCGGTGGAGATCTTGACCATTGATCTCTTTCTTGTGGATTCAATAGGTATGGTTTAATTTGGGGTTTATTTCACTGTATGTTCATTCGATCTGAATATTATCTTGATATTTAAACCTCTACTTGATTTCGTTTATCTTAACATGAAATGATAGCATATATTTGACTGTTCTAAGTCTCTTATGAGATCTGCAAGGTTTAATGTTAATGTTTCTATGTGGAAATGGATTTCAGTCAATGATTAGATTTCAAACTGCAAAAAAATTTAAAACATGAAATACACAGTGAAAGATGTAGAAATTTATGAGATAATTTTAGACAAGGTTTCAATTTGTTAGATGCAGAATCATCAATTCTAAAACATTCAATTACTGGATAACAATAGATAGATCTAATAATTTTGTTCAAAATAAATTACTAATTACCACAGTAACAACATCCCAAACAATCCTTGATGCGAGTATGGCTTCCCAATCTTAGATGTGTTTAAGGAAATAATCGAAGAGTTGTACAAGTCTGATAAACTACTAAGAATGATGTATATTTGATCTATAGTAACTAAATTCAATCATAAGAAAAACAGAGTAAGAAATTGGCACCATGCTGGAATAACAAAATCTGGTATAGGGTAAACCTCTTACCTGCAGGTGTGTGGATTGTAATAGCTCTATCACCCTGCACACTTCAAACATAGAATTTAATAGGAAATAATCTATTCTGACCAGTGGAAAAGGTAACTGGATAACCTCAGAATTGTCATGTTCCTCCCAACCTTGACCTGAAACTATTCCTGGTTCTTAATCGAATCACCCCGAGCTGGTTCCAACATGCAAGAGAAACTATAACTCTTAAGGATGAGGTTGTTGATGTTTGAAAGTCAAGCTTTGTATTCTTTAAGTGCTAGTTTGGAATTACTCTCCAATCCCCTCCAGGAATAATAAAATCAGATTCCTAATCCTTCTCTTGGTTTCTTCTTTTATAGTTTATCTTTGGAAGAAGGGCAACTTTTTTAACTTCAATTGAATCAAGAATTCACTATTTTCTTGAAAATAATCTTTAGTATATATTAATTTTGTTAACTAGGAATTTTTACTAGTTCCTACTTGAGTTTCATTTAAATGTTTAGTTTATAATATAATAAATATAGATATGCTTTCACTTATTATTTTGGATATCTTTATTTCTTTTCACATATATATATTTATTATTCTCATATGTGTATGCAGACTTTCAATTAGATCTTTTATCTATTTTTATTAAAATAACTTGGTATAAATATATAAATTATATAGACTTATTTATTCAATTCAATAATCTATTATTATCCATGCATCATATAGAATAATCATTTATTTGATGCTTCTTTAGTTTAAGTTACTTCTTTTAACAAGGCCTTAGGGAGGGTTTGGTTGGTCAACTAGGATAGGTAGCTTTAGATATTCCTTACATGTTGGATTACCTCATATTCGTGGTAGTATATTCCAGTCCTTGATGAGAAGTAGATTGAAAATTCAATTAATCAACTTAAATAATTATGATGAGGGTTGGTGTTATTCAGAGTCTTTCCAACTCAACACACTTAATTACAGTGACCCCTAGTGCTACTCAAATCCTGCGCTCAATACTATCAATCGGGTGCTACACTAGTGTGATTCTAGGGCCTCTTGTTCAACACTAATACTAGGATGCACTTGTAAAATACACCTAGGGATACAATGGAGAAAGATTCGATGCTCTAGAGCTTATGCTCACATCAAGTTGGATTTCTCCAAGGCTTATGCCCAACACTTCCTTTCTTTACTTGTTAGGGTTACCTATGTGCTCCACATATTACACTTAACAGATAATCTCATAACCCATGTTCTCTAGAAATTATGCTAAACACATAATATCATAACCCATGTGCTCCAAATCTTACGCTCAACACATAATCACATAATCCATGTTCTCTAGATCTTATGCTCAACACATAATCTCATAACCCATGTGCTCTAGATCTTACGCTCAACACATAATCTCATAATCCATGTGCTCCAGAGCTTATTCTCGACACATAATTTCATAACCCATGCATTCAGTCTTCTGCACAATACATCACAAAATAATCATCTCAGTATATATTAGGGTTTGTTCCCAATCACATAATAATAAATCCAGTACATCAGGCCCTATTCCCATTATGACAACAGTAGTCCTTGTCCATCAGGGCATATTCCCAACATTAATAATCATATCACAAGACAATAAACATGTGCATTGGGTCTTATGCCCAGTATATCTATATAACCAACATAACTCATGTGCAGTGGGCATGCACCCAATATATAGACATAAACATAACATCAAAGTAAATCAAGTGTCGTGGGAATCATGCCCAATATAGTCAAGGTAAAAAATTCAGGATATTACAATGGTAATATGTTGTGACATTCTAATATTTAATTATGGATTGAAGTGCTTCTAGTAGGAGAGGAAAAATAGTTGCTTGTTGGAATAAATAATGATGGTAATCTTGTCTCACATATGATGATGACTTCTGGTTTCAAATTTGAGTTTCTTGAATGACTAAAAATTTATTTTCCTTGTGCTTTCTCTTTGTTTTTGTTTTGTCTCTATATGGTATTACTGGCAAGTTGGAAACTACTACTATCATTTATATTTAAGATATATCTATTGATATTTAAAGAATTTGCTTTGTTATTTTGTTTGGCATGCCTGACATACTAACAATTGCAGAGCTAGACTTATTGAGGTTCCTTTTTTTATTGGAATTTTTCTTTTCTTTGTAAATATTCAATGAATGCATTATTTTTAAAATACAGGTCAAGCTTCTTTGAAATTTATTTCCATAAATTATAGCCTTCAATTCCCATTTGGCGACATGCTATTTGTGCAAAATCTTACAATACAGGTAAACATTTTGTTTTCTAGGCTATTTATTTTGGCTTTCCATCTTATTTTAATTCCTATCTATAAGTTTGATGTTACTGTTTTTTTATTGTAGCTTCTAAAGTAAATATTTGACATAAAAGACTCTTGATGTGTAGAAAGTGACATGCTTTCACCATATTCTCTATATCTTTAAAAAACATTGAGTGTTGTTTAGTTATGTCATTTCAACAAAAATCAGTCTTGTACATTTGAGTCTTTGGGGATGTTAGCAGTCATCCAATAAATTTTGTTTTTAAATCCAATTCCAATTTGGTTAGTAAATTTGTTATAAATTTTTAGCTCTATTTATTTTAGAGGAGAATTTCCCCCTAAAAAATACTTCAAGCTATCAATGGTAACCCTAATAAATACTCTTCCTCTTCTCTCTCTTTCTCGCATTCCAACTCTTTTACCTTTATAAAGAAATGATATTATGATATTTAGGTTGTTTTCTCCAAAGGCCTATTGGATTCATGGACATTTTAATAAAAATGTATTCTATTCTATTCCCTCGCATGTATACTATAAGAAATTATAGCCCACATCCCCTAAGAAATATGGTGCAGTCAAGAAACATCGTTCTAAATTCTCACAATGGCTTGGATGCACTTAGGTGAGTCTAACAGAAAAGCATTCAGTTTGTAGGGGAAATATACAAGGTCCTCCACTAAGAAACTTATTTCTTTAAACAACAAGATCATATAAACCTATAATGGAACAAAGAATGACAACAAAGCGTTAGACTTAATAGAGAAGTTGAACAAATAATATTTGCATAGATGTGATCTACCTAGGTTTGAAGTATTGCTTGGACACATTGACAATTTGACCGTGTGTTATCCCTTTTCCTCCAAAGACTTCTTCTTAAGAGTAAATTTGTTGAGATACTGGCATTTTATGTCCATGGACCCAAGGATGTTAGTTTTTCATCATATAAGTTGCATTATGATCTTAGGATCTTTTCACTGAGAGAATAACATGCACAGCAATAAAACATAAGCACATCACAAGAGACAAGAGACACAAAGAGTTTTCATCGGGGAAACCATAAAGGAGAAAACCCCGCAACTTCCTCAAGGATAGAATTAGCACCAAAATGGTAAAACCAGAAAATAGTAAGATGCACTCTCGACAGCAGTAGTCTTCTTCTTCTGTCTAGTCCCAGTATTTCCTTCCTCACTAATGCGCCACACTTGAGTGAGTGAGTGATGTGTAGCACAAGTGATAAATAGAGAGACTCTCACTCTCTATTTATATTCTTCCGTTCACTTGAAGTGCACTAAATCATGTCGGCCCAACTAACAATTACTTACTAGAGCCTACACCTTAATTAGTGTATAATAACCCTAGTGCCCCGAAACTGTGGGGACTTACACAATGACTTGACAAGACCTATTTACATTATTAATCCTCCCGATTGGAACATCGGGGCATGACAACATGACTCAAATAAATAATAGAAACATCCTGGCATAAACATCGGGTTACAATATATAAGATACATAAAAGAATACATTCCGAAGTTACATATACATCAACAAAGGATACAATCAAACTACTAACTAAGAAAAAATATTCTTCTAATAGACCACTTGGAATTAAGGGTATACTATTCTCACATGAAACAACTATAATTAGGAAACAAGTAGAAAACTTAATACAGAAACAAGTAGAAAACTTAATAAAGATAACAAGTACAAAACTTAATAAAGATATTATGCTTCCTAAATCTAAATCTATTTTCTAGAAATATTCAGTAAGTATAAAATAAGGAAGAAAAATATTATGCTAGAGACTTTAAAAACTTAATATGCCTTTTAAACAATATAATTATTAACTTAAACCTTGAATTCAATTACATAAGATTGAAGTAACTCAACTAAGGCTACAATTGACAAATCCTACAACAGAGGCAAAATGAAGAAATCAAAGACAGAGGATTGACAATCCAAAAACAACCTAAGATAAATGTGACAAAGGATAAAAGTAATTATAGGAATTATATTATGTAAAGTAAGGTCCTAACTAGACATAGATAGTTACTGTTCAATTGCAAAAAGAAATATATTTTCAGAAATAAGAAGACTACACTTGAAACAAGCATAAAAAATTAGGAAATATGAAAGGCTACATGAAGGTCTGGACGACAGTTTGGACAGATAGTCTGGATAGACAGTCCCAATGACAGTTTGAACGGGAAAAACAATACAAATTGTGAAACAAATGACCTAAATGATCTTAATATCAGTTGACTTGTGCATATGATATTGCAAGGTAAAGGAAAGAGTGACTAAGCCTATTCTAACAATTAAAACAACAAATGAATAAGAGTAACTTACACTACTTAAAAGAAAGATCGTTTCCTATTATTTAACAAGTTAAATGAAAAATAACTAAAACTAGCCTACAGTTAAACATGAATTGATTGAATTAAATATAACTATGAGCTAAACCTAAAATATTATATCAATCGAATTCTATCTAATTGCAATTATAAAACTAAGAAAAAATGCGGAAAAGGAAATTGAAAAAAACTATTGCGCAACCTTCCACTTACGATTCTGGAAATGAAAACTATTTTAACAATATAGTATAAATCATATAAATTACAAAAAACACATATTATAGAAGACAAGGAAATAAATAGTATAAATTTATAACATAACTGAACTACACACAGAGAGAGGGGAAATATAAACTACTTAGCTGCAAGAAAGGATATAACGAAAACACATAGAAATGGGAGATCAATGGTTGTTGAGGGCCCTCTAAGCAATCAAGGTTGTGCTTCAATTAATCAACCACTCACAACAGTATAAACATGTATGCGTATCTCAAAATAAAAATTTATATTGGAATCGAAACAGAGTTCACAGAGCTTCTTTTACAATGACTGATCAACCAACTAACTAGCAAGCTCGAATCTCTCTTGGATGCGTCTTTATATAGTTTTTAGATAGGTGAGAAGATCGACCCTTTCAGTGGTTGACCATTCAAAAAATATTCAATCTTTAATTGATAATTAAACAACTATATGACAGTTGGCAACAGCACGCAACCCCTTTTCTTGAGCTTTTGCGCGTCGGTTCTCCTTACATGGGATATGGCCGTATGGGTCTTTGTCGATGTGGACATGCATCATGGTGTCGCATGGAGATGGAAAGACAATGATACTTCTAGATCAAGGGCCATCAAAGCAGTAGAATGCGTGGACAACAAAGAAACCAAAAAATGGTTTCGTGCTTTAACTATTTGGGAATATGCTAACTAAGAACGTGCGGATTGATCAGAGGGTTGGATGGAGAGATGAATATGATATGCACATATTTATCATGAGTCATTAGAGGAATTTTGGGGTCTAAAATGGGCCTCCTAAGGAAAATAATAAAATAATAGTTAAAATAATAAAATAATAGTTAAAATAATAAAATAATATTTATTAATTTTGGAAGAAGAAAGAAAAAAAATATTTTTTGTGTTCGTATTTTCGACATATCTCCCTGTATTTTTACTCAAATTTCGATCAGGAGAGCTCGTTGGATGCAGNAGTTTTTTTTAATGACAAATATGTCAATTCAACCATTATGGTTGACTTATTTTATTGAAATTCTATTGGTTCTTGAAGTCCAACTCACAAAAACTTATTTTGCACGTTTTCTTATAAGGCCCATTTTAGACCCCAAATTTCCTCTAATGGCATGTCCACATGGAGGTTTGGTTGAAAACTATAATATACAAAACAAATCCATGTATTAGGCATGTTTCCAAATATCACAGAATTGCTTAATAAAATCACAAAATAACAGAAATAAACCAAAGCTTGCATAAATTTCGAATGTGTTCGTACTTGGGGCTGAATGATAAGATCAATGACTTGAAATATGTCAAAAATATGACAAAATAGATGCCAAAAGAGAAAATTAACATCCGAAAATAGTCACAAAATTGGGATCAACACTCCCCTAAACTGGAGAGATGTCAAGTCCCACTGAGCAAAAAAAAGGGAATTTTAGGAAGAAGGTTGAGCTGCATCAACAGCTGCCTTCGACTTAGTAGATGAAACAGGAGATTTAAATTTCAGTTTCTTGGCCTGTGTCTTTAAAATAGTGTGCCTCTCTTGACGAGTGTCATGCAAAGAAGTGATGGCCTTGTTAAGGTCCTCTATGGCCTTGAATTGTATACGCAACTCCTTGTTCTCTTGGCGAATATTATCAATTATCTTGGCATATTCCTCATTTTGAATTGCTGACCATGCCAATTCCTGAGTTAGTTGGTCTACTCTCATTTGATGAGGAGTAGACATTTTTGTGGGTTGTTTGAAATCTTGAGATGGACTCAACTCTCTGGTTGGTGTCTCAAGATCAATGGAGGGAATTCGTTTTTCAAAACCCTTTCCTTGAGCAAATGGAGAAGCAGTTTCAAGAGCAGCAGCTTCGAGAAATTCAACTAAGACACTGGCTAATGTAAACAAGGGTGAATCAGAGATAGTTTCATTCAATTTGAACATACGATCTGGATGATCGGTCTGAACGGTAGGATTAACAGGGGTCTAAATGGACTTCACCTTCCTGCTCCTGGTTTGAATTCATGGAACAGGTATAAATTTGATAGAGTCAAGGTAAACAGGGCTAGGTGAATGGACATGTGAACTTGCTTCTGGTGTATATTCGTCAATATGCACAATTTTGGGGCTTTTCCTTTCCTTAGGAGGGGTCTCACTGGGATTAGGATCTCGAAGGTGTTGAGGGATTTTTCGGACATTTAAATGAGGGTTTAAGAATTTAAACACAAAATTATCCTAAGTATGGTTTCTCTCCTTCAATTGATGCACAATCAGGAGTTTAATCAGGATGTGATGGTACAAACTCCCCATAGGATGTATTCTTCCTAACTTGACTTGACATTTTTTCCAATATTTTAAGGAAATAAAATGGGAAATTAAGGAACTACTAATTAATGAAGTATGCCAGTAAGCGAAGATGAAAAACTTTGAACACAATAAACTTACCCTTGCAGTTTATAAGGAGGATGATCATAGTCAGATTATTGAGGCACTCAGGCTTAATCCAATCTTTGTGAAACCCCTTCCTTCCTGATACATGCTAAAATTCCAGCTTGAGAGTGAAGTGGTAGGTCGACCGAGGGAGAAAAAAATTCTTATGCCAACGGGTGCCTTCTCTTGGGAGCTTGATTGCTACCACAAGGGTCTCCTTGGTTACCTAAAAAAGAAGATGACCAACCCTGGCCATTTTACCATAAAATAATTTCGCAAATAACAGTGAAATATCCTCGTCATATCCTTGCAAAATATGAGAAATAGATTCCATCCTACTTGGAACAAAATCTCTCAACATTCCTGAAATTTTGGAACAGGTCTTGATAGTTTTCAGGTTCAAGATGGTTAGGAATTTTTCAAACAGGAGCGAAGATTGCAAAGGTTGCAAAGGATACCAGAAACAAATTCCCAATACCTCTGTGAACACGAAGGTAAATGAGGACAAGGGAAAATATCGCGGGTTTAAAACATAATCTTTCTAAGCGCTTGAATGATCATGGGGCCACGGTTTTGCACGCTCAACCAATCACACTATGGCTTCATTCTTTGAATCGTGTGTCTTCATAAGCACACATGTGTTGATGAATTCATAAGGTTTTGATATATTCAACCTTTTCCAAAGTAAAATTTGGACAGGTTGAATGATTTATCTATTACGGAACCCATAAAGATGCATTGAAAACCATAATAATTATAATCAATACGGTGATACGACTTTGATTACTTCCACATTTGATTTGATGAGAGGACAAGGGGAATGATGTTCATAAAGATCTTAAAATTATATCATATCAATATAGAGTTAAATGATATCATATCATATCGAAATCACAATCAAAATCATAGGTTGAGGTGAGTTTTAATAAAATCATAATGTGTGTGTAAACATGTGAATGAGGCCTAATAATTATAAACATGATGTAGCTAATTAAACTCATTTCCTGTGAAAATCTAAAGGATTTGAAATTTTGACATCATGCCATTATAACGTTATAGTCTTCATTCAAATCGTCACTTGGAATTCCATTCGAACCGTCATTTGACCCTTCATATGGACCTTTTGTTCAAAAATATGCCTTACTGGATATGACTGCTGCTAATTATGCAGTAAATTTTCTCGGCTATAAGCACACAATATGATTATGTAAACCAGCTTTATTAAACCTTCATTGCATTGTCCCTCGTGGATTAAAACAATCTTCCGCTAATTGCATTATGTTGAAAACATCTAAAAACATCTACTCTTTTGTCATAAATAAACGAAACTTTCCATAAACATTCATAAAGTAAAAACAGTTCTCATTTCCCCCCAAACCAAAAATATGGCATGTCCTCAAGCCATCAAATAAAAACTAACTGAGTTCCAAATAATATAACAAATACTTCTAAAATGCTGCTATTATTTTAGTAAGAAAAGAAATACTAACTAGGAAATGGAGATGATTCAGATATGTATTTCCATTAAGAATAACAATGCTTTAGAAAATCATACTAATAATGAGAATACAATTGATACGAAAAATGCCATAGGAAAAACTAGTCATCTATGCCTCAACTAAGGATATCTTGTCATCCAAAGAATATTTTAAGTTCACCGTAGAGTTTGTAAGGTTTATATAGATATGGGTCCCATTTCTAGAATAATCATATCCTAGATATTAGTGAATTAGATGATAGAGTACCAATTCCAACTTACAACCATTCTCTAATGACATGATGAAGAATTGGCCTAAACATGTATTGTTTTGTTTCATCCTTGTTTTTTTATGAACCATGTGCATAGTAATGCATTAACCAGACCTATTTTACCTGATATTTCCCCACTTCCAGTAGGCCTATTCAGTACCCTCACAGGTTTATCTTGGTACCATGCAAGAATAGCCCCACTTCCAGCAATCCTGTTCGGTACCCCGATGAGTTTACTTGCACTTACCAAGCTTCCTTGTTTAAAGATATTACTTAGCATGGACCCACTGCTAGCAATTCTGTTCAGTACTCCAGCCAGTTTGGTTCATTTAAAGGTTTGTTTTTTAACATATGGAAGTCGGTTGGTACTCAGAGTGAGTTAAGCTTGCTAAACACATAATTCATATTTTTGAACGGGAACCTTATAAGTAAAGAAAATTTTATAATGGCTTAAATTATAAATCATGTCAAAAGATAATAAGTTAAATTTGTTCTTGGAATTCTCAGTCTATATTATTCGTAAAAGAGAAGTAATGCTCCCCACAAGCAGGAATTTCACTGATTCTTGTTTTTTCTCAAAAATCCTCAAGACACAAGTTTTGATAATGAGTACAGGATGAACTAGTAGTCCTTAGGTGTAAAATAGAACTTTGAATCACATGATGATTAAACTAGGTCTTAAGCAATTGTTTTAGTGATAAGTCTGAAATATACATATCTGAATCAATCACCATAAAATCATAAGGAATCATCAAAGAAAGTGGGTAAGAATAATATTAGGGAATATTTTAATTTTATAATAAATCCCTATTTAAAAAAAAAAAAAGAGTTAGGATGGATTATACGTTCTTAGATCACTTCCATTTTTAGGCATCATTTCATGAGCTGATAAGAAAAACAAGATTCTTGTAATCAACTGCAAAACCACTTATTAGATGATATAGATTTTATTGCAACAAGAAAAACATATGCATCAAGAAAAAGTCATATAAATTTTATCAAAGTTTAGATAAAGGAAAAGAGCCTTCCTATTTTATTTGAAAAAATTCCATAAGCTGATTATACAACCAAATTCCCTACATGAATGTAGTCAGCTGATCAGAAATGGCTTTTATTTATTAAAGAAAAAAAGATATATTTACATATGTACATAGAAACAACACAAAATAGTTTAAGAATCAGGAGGAGGAGGAATGACTTCCTCTTCAACCAGCTCCATCTCCTTTTGTTGGAAGACATTCTTCACAAAATCTTTTCTAGAGATTGGTTAATGGTAAATTCTAAGTCTGTGTCCATTTATGGCAAATGAATTTTGTGAATCATCAATTGTCTTAATCTCTACTAACCCATTATCGAAGGCTGTAACTACCTCATATGGACCCATCCAACGGGTAGTTTATTTTCCTTTGAAAATTTTATACCTTGAGTCGAATAGTAATGCCCAATCCCCGGTATTAAACTGCATTTTCTTAATAAATTTATCATGCCATTTCTTTCGTTGATTTTGTATTAACATTGTCCTTTGGAGTGCATCTTTCCTAATCTCATCTAATTCATTAATCTGTAATATTTGTTGTTTATGTGCCTCTTCCAAATCCATACCTAATTGTACAACCATACGAAAATTCTTAACTTGGAATTCAATAGGTAAAAGGACTTGTTTTCCATATACTAACTCATAGGGTGTATGTCTAGTAGTGTTTCTCCAAGTTATTTTATAGGCCCACAAAGCCTCTAGAAGTCTATCTTCCCAATCTTTATGATGTAGTTGAATAGTTTTGGTTAACATAGCTTCCAAGACCTTAATGGTTGAGTCTAACTGGCCATTAACTTGTGGATGGTATGGCGAGGATTTGCAATGTCATATACTATATTTCGTGGTAAGTTCTTTCATTAATTTAGAGGTGAATTGAGAACCTTGGTCAGTGACAATTTCCCTAGGCACACCAAACCGAGTAAATATCTCTTTGTATATAAATTCTACCACAGATTTTTCTGTAGCTCGGAACAAATATTTAGCTTCTACCCATTTGGTGACATAATCTGTGCAAACCAGGATGTATTTCTTCTTGCAGGACATGGGAGAGATTGGTACTACAAAATCAAGAGCTCACTTCTCAAAAGGGTCAATCATGACTTGAGGATGTAAATTCATCTCATCCAATGATGTAGGTCTACCCATTCTTTGGCAACTGTCACATCCTCTAACATACCTGGAACATCCTTAAAAATGCTTGGCCAGTAATAACCAGAATGCAACACTTTGTATGTTGTCCGTTTGTCAAAAAAGTGCCCTCTACATGGCCCACCATGGCATGCATGGAGAATTTATGTCATCTCGTCCTCCCATACACATTGTCTAATAATAAGATCTTCAGGATACGAACCACAACGAATATGAGGTTTGGTAGAATTTTTTCAACAACCTTCAAGAGACAATAAAAATTATGCAGTAGGGGGATACTGACAAGGACCATTCTGAGTGTGAAGCTCATGTTTCCATGGCATGGGATTTAGCAAGGATATATTTGGAAGGTTTGAGAAGGAAAGGAAAGATATGAAGGATTTCTAGTCCAAAATTTTGGTCATCTTCGCCACAGATCTCGTTTAAGGTGAAATTTGATGGTGCATCGAGTGGAAACCCGGGAGCAACGAGGTATGGGGGATTTTGCACAAATTCCTCTGGGGTAATCCTGAAAGTTTATTATGGATATATTAGCAATGACAACAATAACTCATATGAACTGGAAGGCCTCTTACAAGGACTGAAGCTTATTAGGGAAGGGTGGTTTTCGGTGACTTTGGACGCTGAGTCCAAAATTATCATACATATGGAAAAGAAATTGTCCAGTGGCCAATCGATGGATAAAATTACCACCAGCTGGAGGCTCTCAAGTAGGCTCGAATCCCTCAAGTTCCTCATGGCTACTCACAGTTCCC
Source organism: Pseudotsuga menziesii (assembly GCA_001517045.1). NCBI lineage: Eukaryota > Viridiplantae > Streptophyta > Pinopsida > Pinales > Pinaceae > Pseudotsuga > Pseudotsuga menziesii. The sequence continues at coordinate 70,494 of LPNX010829504.1, read as the reverse complement.
TCTCCTTTATCCACGTAAGGAGGGAGGCGAATAAGGTAGAAAATCTCTTAGCCAATATTGGGTTCGAGGGGGGTGGGGCCCTAAGAATAGGAAATATGGCTGATTTTGAGATGGAATAATGGTACACAACTGTAGCCACTTGGCTAGCTCAGATTATGAGAAAAGAAGACAAGTGGACGAAAGTGGGAAGGTAACTCATGGAGGTGACAGAAGGTAGCTGAGGATCATGGTTGTTGTGTCAGACCACCAAGGATAATCATGTGCAAAATGAAAAGTATCACTCTTCCCACTTCAAAGTTGGGTATAATAGGGTACGAGATTAAGCATGCGATGGAATGCAAGCAGGATTCGCACCAACTTCCATATCCAGAAATTAAAATCCTTGTGATGTTAATATACAATATGAGTATGTCCATGGGATATGGAAGGTACTTGCTGGAGGAGGGAAGGAGAAGACCTATAATAGTAATTATGGCAATTTTGGCCTTATATCTAAGATAAAGACAGTGCATTTCCACCCACATTCCTCATTGCATTGTTGTTTTTTCCTCTATAGTGGATGGAAAGTATCCTTGGGAGATATTAAGAGTCTAGTTTGTGTTAGTTCGACCACGTGATTATGCGTGGTTCATTCTAGAAATTTTAAGGATGCCTCCTAAGACTCCTTTCAAGCTGATATATGGAATGGGATCTGGATCCTATGGGAAGAGTGGAAAAGGAAATATGGTGAGAGAGAAGGGGGGGAGCAGGGGTCGAGTAAGGAGTTCCCAAACCTAGTCCTGGGATGCAACCACCTTATTTATGGATCATATTCCTCTTGTGGTTCAAGATGAAATAGATGCTATCAAGAAGAAACTGTGGGAAGAGGTGCAGACTATTCCCATTGAAGACATTAGGTTGGAAGTAGAAGAGTGGGTTGTGGACCTTGGCACCATGGAAGGAAGGGCCTATGCATATGGTAGAATTATTATGGTGTATTAGGTAATGAAGAATCTAATGGCACATCTGTCCATGAGTGGAGTTGTTAAGAGTTAGGGGGGTGAGGAAACTGTTCGAGCTTGGAAGGACCATAATATGGACGGTTGTCTGATGCACCACAAAATAGATCTGATTACGTCCAAGTTGGGAATTTATTTCTACTCCCCTAGCATGTAAAGTGCAGAGATGGGAGAAACCAACAAAATGAAGAGTGAGATCGAACACCCGAAGTAGGGAGAGGCCAAGAAGATGAAGCTAGCCAGGAAGATGAAGTTGACTGCCGTGGATTGAACCAATGTGGAGGACCATTTCCAAAACTCGTTTTGAGTTTCAGTAACTAGTGTCTTTGCAGGATTATGTTCTAGTTTCCTTTATTTAGTGATGAAGTAGAAATAGTAATAGTCTATAGTAGTAATTGGAAAATGTTGTATTTTTTGGAAGCCCTACTAGATAATACATTTGTTATTTAGTATATCTGTATTACCAGAAACAGATGATGATTCTGATATTCCGACACTCTCAAAGAGCCTTATGTATTTGGTTTTTTAAGAAGTAATATAGTATTTTTATTTACAAAAAAAAAAGTCTCGAATGTTCCAGTCCTCTCGCCCATTCCATTGGAACGAAGGACTTTGGCAAGTCTAGTGTGTCCCTTAGAGTTACCATATAATTATTCCTATCCAAATATTTATGTTTCTTGGTGTTGTGGTCAACAAAGGATAGTTTTGTAGGTTCATAAAAATATCCTTCAACACCTTAATACATTTTGGCACCGTTGGCGCAATCAGTAGATTCCCCAACTTATTTGGAATTTTAACCTTTGGTGCATCCACACACCTTGGTGGAATGTATGGCGGAAAAATATGTATGTTTTCAGAGTCTTCATTCTCCTCGGGTACTGATGGTAGTATTGGTGGTGCCATTGTTTTCTCCTTCCCCTTCCTATTACATGTGCACTGCCCCCATGAAGTACCTAATGGACCTCATAGGTCTGCCCTCAATTTTCTGGATGGTCTGACTAGAGGGACTAGAATTTTCTCAGTAACTGGAGAATCCTACTATTGTGGTGGGAAATATCCAGAAGTATCTTCCATAATTAGTGTAGGTGATGCAATCGCAACTTGAGATTCAACAACTGAACTAACACTAGAGCTTGAAATGACCATGCTCTGAGTAATTTTCTTCGACTCTTAAAGTTGCAGAGAACAATTTCTCTTCTATCATGCAAATAGAATGAAATGAATTTCCCGTGAAGGTTGATAGTATGCTACAAATTTCCCCCAGGTTTTCTTCACATGCGAGGGAAATTAATAGAAAGGAATTTGTCTTTTCAGTCACATGGGTACATCGTCCGAATAATTAAGGAAATTTTATGCACATGACTGTTTAACTGGCACATTAAGAGGTATTTATTTCCATAAAGACAAATGTGACCATAAAGCACGTTGTCAATTTTCCTCATATTTTTCAATTAATGCCCTTTAATTTTCCTATCGGAAATTACTGACATCTAGCTATCATATATACGATGTTTGTATTTCTCATGACATCATCGCACTCCTTATCACTTGTTTTCTTCCCTTCACCAGATCTCCTTTTCTTGCGACAAACTATGTGTTTTTTCCCTGAATCTTTGGTCTACACTAGACACCTAGTCTACGAGACGTTATCTCTTTCTGTGGTTGACTTGAAGTCTGCAAACAAAAATTTTCCTCTTCCTTTTTCTCTTTTTCTTGATTTTTTTTATGTGACTAAGTCACATTTATCACGATACATATTTATCCAACTTCCATTCACTAAGCCTTGAACCTAGGTTCCATCTAACTTTTCTAGTTTCATCGCTCCTCCATTAGTGATATTCGTGACAATATACGGTCCTAACCAATGTGTTCTCAACTTTCCTGGATTCTTGAAAAATTTACTTTCATACATAAGAACAAGTCCTCCAACCTCAAAGTCCTTTCTCTTAATGTGTCGATCATGTAATGCTTTTTGTCTTTGTTTTTCAACATTTTGATGATATCTTATGACAAAACGTTCTTCTTTCAACTGCAAAAGTTGTGACAATATTTATTCCACATAATTTGCATATGTCATCTCTATGATTGCAGCAATCCTTAAGCTTGGGACAATATACTCCATAGGCATCATAGCTTCCTATCCATACACCAACTGAAATCGAGTTTGGCCTATCAATTTCTTACAAGTTGTGCAATATGCCCATAATATCACTGAAGTTTTATGATCCCATTCATCTCTTTGAACATGGAAAATATTTGTCAATGCATTCTACAGAATTTTTTTAAAGGATTCGACAGCTCCATTTGCTTAAGGGTGATAATGCATTGTCCTTCTCTGCTAAATCTGGAATTCCTTTGTGGGTTATGCAATCACCTAGTTGAAAAAGTGCTTCCCTTGGTCACTTATTAAAATATTTGGCCATACAAATCATGTCACAAAATTCTGAAATAGAAAATTTCAGTAGTCGCAGCAATGCTATCCTTTACTGGCACTGCTTCAACCCATCTAGTTAAGTAGTCACTTGTAGTAATAATATATCATGCACCAATGCGCTTTCCTGTCAGACTGATAGGACCCACAAAATAAATGGCCCATTTATCAAATTCCTACAAATTTATTTGAGGTATCAATGGAATTTCATCTCATCGTGATGTATTTCTAGTCCTTTGACAGACATCACAACTACAACAATAATCCTAGACATTTTCATACATGGTAAGCCACCATAATCCTACTTGAAAAATATTGTTCATTGTATATTTCCCTGCGTAGTGACCTCCTACTACACCAGAATGTGATTCATTTAATATCAATGGTAACTCATGCTCCAAAACATAGCGACGAAGAATATCATCAGGACCCATTTTATAAAATTGTCCAACGATCAACTGGAAATCCGTAGCTCACACAATCAATTGTTTCTTCTGCGCAAGGGTGAAGTCAACTGGCGTATAAGATGCATTAATTTTTTTTATGATATCTCTTTAATGATCATCAAACAAGTTATCGCACTGTAATTGTGCATCAGGGAGATTATCATCCAGGTTACAAATATCTTCACCACTTTCTATCCTTTAAAGATGGTCTGGTCCCAATTTCAATCTATCGAGTTTGACAATTATCTCGAATCAAATTCCTAGAAGAGGAGAAGCCACTGACATATGTTCCCCCACAACATTGGATTATTGACCAAGTGTTTCAATGCATAATGTTCAGTGTACATCTTAAAATGTCCACCTAACAAATAATTTTTGAATTTCTACAGCGCATATACCATCGGTAACCTTCTCTTTCCATCGTGGTATAGTTTTTCTCTACATTTGTTAACTTCCTCCTAGTAAAGGAAATGGAATGCTCAATGGACCCTTCACCAAGATGCATCAGTACCCTACCGAGCGCAACACACAATGCATCAAAAATAACATGAAACTCCTTTTTCTATTCTAGAAATTCAAGTATTGGTGCAGTGGCCATCTTGTTTTCCAATGTGTCTAGACTCTCTTGGCATATTTCTATCCATTGAAGATGAGCATCTTTTTCCAAAATATTTTCCATCAAAGCAGTGACCTTCACATATCCTTTGATAAATTTTATGTAGTATCGACTGTGTCTTAGTGTTTCTTTGTACTGTTTAACTATAGTAGGTGGTGTTATATTGAGAATTATCACAATTTTGGCCGCATCGACCAAAATTCTATCGTGACAGACCACATTGCCTAACAGGGCTCTAGACATGGCACAAAAGATACATTTCTTCAAATTGAGTGAAATTTGATACTGCTGATAGCATCCCAACATCATTATAAGGCTCTCCATATGGTATTTTATGAGCCCAAATACTGTCCAATCATCGAAGTAGACTTCAATAAATTTGTGTATAAAATATTTAAATGCGGATACTACAATTCTGGGGAAAATAACAAGAGAATAATTAATTACAAAAGGCATTATCATATATTGTGAATCTCCCCACATTATTGCAAAGGTATTCTTGTGTCGTTCCTCTTGTGCAATCCTGATCTGATGGTAACCAAAAAATCCATTAGTGAACAAATACATTTCCTGCTCTCTAACACTCTCTGATACTTCATCTGTAAACGGAGTTGAAAATGGGTCATGCAAACAAGCATCATTCAAATTCCTCAGGTCGACACAAATTATTACCTCACCTATGGTCTTCTTGTCCATGCCTGCTATCAGGCTAATCCATTCTTATTCCTCAATAGGTTTTATAACACTTTCCTCTAACATTCTGTCAAATTCATCCTTGACCTTTTATTTGTATCGTGGATTCAATATGTATGGTCGTTTCCTGACTGGTTTTTTGTCAGGTCACAAAGGTATCTTCATCTCACATAGATATCATACTATCCCCTTCATCTCTGGTAATTTGGTAGGGAACATATCCTAAAACTCACACAATAAGTCAGTAATATTTCCTACAGTTTCTTCATCCCAATAATCTCCAATATTGGTGAACTTTGGATTTTTAGGTGACCCAGTATTAACTTTCTTGATCTTAATTGGACTCAAGAATTAGTCACTAGAATTACCAAATCCTTCCAATGCACGCATACCTTATGACTCAGGTATGTTTATGTCAAGTGGTTGATCATCATCTAGTTCTCTCGTCACATTGTAGCACTCCATCCAATGGTGGATTGTCATGTTGCATTGATGGAAATTTTCAACTGTGACAGGGATTTTAACAAACATCTTCTCTTTAATTACTTGTAGTGTAACATTAATTGTTGGGTGATCATCTACAGACTCAAATGTATGTGTGAAACTAGTAGCTAGCTCTTCCCACTCAAGAGTTCCTTCTTGTAGTTCAACATATGTATACCAATTCCTTGGTATCATGTCCAGTGTGTGTATGAATTGATGAACCCATTCTTGTCGTGGATATTCCTTCCATGTCATGCAACAATGTTCAATATGTTAGACAAGATTTTTCAATCCTGTATACTTGAGACCAGTATAACTGATCTCTTCTCCAAATCTGATCTCTAGCAATATTCTACATTGCAGCCACTCAGAGATAGATTGTTTATGTGTATCCCACCATCTAGCGGGTGTAGCTTTCAATACAAAGTCCAATGTGGACAATCGCTGCAATCCTATAACTTTTGCTTCAAATTCTGCTAGAAAATATGAAAGGTTAGGAAAGCCTTCATATGTAAGTAACTCTCTTGCCTCATGTCCTGCATTTTGTACTAATCTTCTAATTCTTTTGCATCTTCTCATGGAAACTTCATGCAGATGATTTTGCCAATTTCTAATGCTTCGCCTAAATCGGATATACATGAGCTAACACTCCTCCAACTAATCTTTCCATCATTTATTGGGTTTATATAGTTATCTTTCGAAGACATGATGTTATATATGTGATCCAAGTAATCACCTTGTCCTTCACTATTTACTAGTTCGACATATCTTTTTCTTTCCAGCGGATCAATTGGCACAACCACCCTTATCTCTGAGTCTTCAAATGACAGGATTCTTTTCTTAAAATTGATGATGGTATGATTATCCATCATCGAATCAATCCCTAAAAGTGTAGGATATGGTTTTGTATCATCGACAATGTAGATCACCTCAAATTTTGCATATGTCCTCAGACCTTCTACCTCAACAGGTACTTGAGTTAGTCGACCAATCGATAGAACCTTCGACTTATATGCTATCCTTAATTGAATGGGAGACCAATCCATTCATGGATTTTTCATGCCTTCCCATGTTTTCCTTGTCAAGTTATTGACATCATATCCCACATATAAAATGATATAATCCATATCATAGTCTCCTATATGCACAATCATTCACAACTCACGACCAATTTTTAATCCTTTATCGACATGGTTAACTCTTCATTCAGGTTGCAACTCTTCTGGAGTTTCTTTTATGAGTGTTGTCAATTTTGTGATAACATCTTTATCATGCATTAGTGCTAATAAAATTTTAAAAATTTCTTTGAGCTTACTGTTGGGCCTCGAAATTGTTTTTTATAATGGTTTTATTTACATTAATTTCCAACCTGTTTACCATAATTTAATACATCTATGTTCAATAAGGTTTCCTTTTACTATATTTTATTAATTAAATATCGTAAATATAAAATAAGACAAATATGTTATTTTTATATATTAAATGTAGTATTTTGAAAATAATAGGTGTTCTGCACTCCATTTAGCCCCTTCTTCCGGTCCTAAGTTTTGCACTAAGTTTAATAACATGTTTCTTTATCATTTACTGCTTGGATTTAACTTTGATCTCTACTTCTTGTTGGTTCTATGATATTTGCAAATACAAATTAAAAATTTGAATTAATAATACATCTTTATCATTGTTTCAAATTTAACAAATAAACCATTAAGCAATAAAAAAGGTTATTATTATTATTTAAATATATACTAATCCCTTTTTAATATAAACATAACATAAAACAAATAAACAAAAAAAACAAATAGTCATTAAATAAAACAAAGTCAAACCACATTTTAATCATTTTTGTTTTGATTCTTAAAACAATTTGTTAGTTTGTAACAATGTTTTAAATTAACAAAATGCATATACTCGTGCCTTTTTTTGTATGTAGGTTCACGAATCTGCACATCCTTGATCGGCAGATACACAATTGATATATCATTTAAACAGATGCAGTCTATTCAATAAAATTGTTCACGTGGGGGAGGCCAACTCCAGGAATCTAGCATTCAGTATAACAACCTAGCACTCAGCCTTCAACGTGGCCAACAAACTAGCATAAAATCTGGTTAGAATCTGGATTTATGAACAAATCTTAGTTACAGGTCATCCAGACGTTCATCCTGACGCCCATGCAGACCACATGTTTTTAACATATAGTTTATTTTCGTGCTAGATTTGTGGCAAACCAGAAGAGAAATTGATAATTATGACACATGGATTTTGTGCAGAATATGCCCATTTCAGTCACAGTGAGGAATTTTTTCCAAATTCATATCCATTTGGGAGAAAATCGTGGTTCTTTGAAACCAAATTTTCAATAAATTATGGATGGTTGTTTTTTGAATTCATGGGTAGTTGTTACAGCAGTAATGAACCTTTATTTTTAGCAAGAGGTGGTTGAACTGATCTCCATTGTATTCATATTATAAATACCTCTTTGGTTTTGAAGAGGAGAAGGAGAAAACTCTTTGTAAAACTTTTCCTTAGTTTAATAAAAAAAGTCTCTATTTTAGCTGTTGATGATTGGTGACTAAGTAGTGTAGGAACACAACCCTTGATTGCTGAGAAGGGCCCCTCAAAATCCAGAGGTTCTCCTGGTGTATATTCATCAATTTCTTTTTATGTTTGTAGCTAAGTCATTTCGTTTATATATATATATATATATTACATTTTCCTGTAATTTATTTCATTTCTGCAAGCAAGAAGTTTGTTTTCTTGTAGGTGACACTATGTTGTTTGTTTCCTGCATTTTTATTCTATTTTTTCCTTCAGAATCCATACAGTCGGCCGATCGTTCCTCTATTCAGACTGTCTTTTCAGCCTTATGTTCGTCCCTCAGTGCAAACTATTTTTCAGACTTCTGTTCATCCCTCTGTGCAGACTATTTTTCAGCCTTTTGTTCGTCCCTCTGTGCAGAATTTTTTTCAGCCTTCTGTTTGCACCCTAATGTAGACTGTCATTCAGCACTTTATTCGTACTTAGACAGAATTTTAATTCATTTTTCAGAATTTTTAGTATTTTGTTTTTGCATAAATAGTTAGTTAAGGTAAAGGTTAATTTTCCAGCATTCCACCTTGTTATGTAGCTAGTTGGGATTCGAGTCCACCTCTAACAATTCATATTTAGTTCTATATTAACACATAGATTAATTATTTCAATTTTAATAATGGGGTGCATCCACTGAGATGGGTTACACTTTTTGGCAAGATGATTTTGGAAAAAATGCAAAAACGTACCTTGATCGAGTAATTTTTAAACCCTCTATCAAGGTCATAAAACCTCGATTGAGGGTTCAAACAAAACCTCGATCAAGGTTTTAAGAATACCTCGATCTAGGTTTTAATACCTCGATTTAGGTTTTAAAAAACCTCGATCTAGGTTTTAATACCTCGATCTAGGTTTTAAAGAAACCTCGATCGAGGTTTTAAGGTCGTGATCGAGGTCTTTGTGAAAAAAAATTCTAAAAAGAGGTTTAAACAGTAGGTCGATTGAGGGTTTAAAAAAACATCGATCAAGCTGATTTAAAAACCTCAATCGAGGGATGTTAAGACCTCGATCGAGCTCAATACCTCGATCGAGGGCCTGAAAAGTAGAGAATTAGCCATCTTACAGGAAAATCAATTTTTCTTTGTGTCTTCTAGGGGTGTAATCCCTATCATTCATGGCACATAATTGAGCGGAGTTCATACTTATAAATTCATCAGCGAATCCTCTATCCATTGAGGTATCATGCATGTGTTTTGGAATTCATATGGTTTTTTTTTTAATTGGTTCCAAAACTTACACTTAGAAAACCTCATAACAACTTCAAAGCAACTCAAAGGAAAATATGTAGGGTAAAAAATACATAGCCAAAAATTTCTTAGAAATGCACATCCCACTCAACGATGCATCCTCTTCAAAAGGGTATCTTTGGTTTTTCAATTTTTGAAAATAGTGAAAAAAAGTTGGGATGGACACACAGGTGTATAAAATGATGTTGAGACCAGATGTGGTCACTTTCGAAAAATAATAAATAATTGTATATTGTGAAATAAATTAACAAAAAAATATGCAAACCACGGTGCATTTTGTGTAGATCATGCTCATATATTTTATTTTTTTAAATTATTAATGTAAGATTGAATTATTGGGGTTGGACACGAGCCACTTATTAACTTCTTCAAATTGTTAAGGTCACACAGTTCATTAAATGCGAAATTTCACATATTAAATGACATCGAAATATTTTTTAAAATATCATTGGGAAGCCAACATAATATTCTACAATTTGGTTTTTTACGGCAAGTTGAAATTCACATGGAATATATATGTTTCGAGGGCTTCTATCTAGCACATGAGGAAAAAATCAGGTGTTCATCGCCAAATTTGGCCAAAAAGTGTTACCCACCTTCATGGAATCACCCAATGATAAAATCCATTTATATTCAACATATATTTTACTTATTCAAATGAGAAATAGTTTTAGTTTTAGTTTTTATCATGACTTAGATAGTTTATGAGTTACTTTCATTTGTTTTCATGCCTAAAACTTAGATTAGCTTAAGTTTGTTTAAAATGTTGTCATATACTTTGATGAATATTAGTTTGTCTCATTTCTGAAATAGGTTTAGCATTCCATTTTCAGTTTTCATTTGAGTCCATAATCATCCTTTCATTTGATCGGGTACACAGGGTATTCCCAAAAGACCGAACACCAAGAGCAGCCACTCACACAAACAGATCACAGATCAATACACCAATGTTTGTCACATGGTTAAAACCCTCAAGAGGAAAACAGTCCATGACCCCAGCCAAATAGCTACTTGGAGCAATTTATTATGCAAAAGAAAAAAAGTTACATGAGCTTCTCATAATCGATTAACTAGCCAAGGACAATTCATGCTCTTTAAATAGAGATCATGGACCAATCAGGTGTTAATCCATGAATCAATGTACCTTCTTCAACGTGCAATGCAAGCTCGTAGTCTTCTCCTTTGGTTGTACTACAACTCCCTCTTCCTATCACAATATTTCTTCTCTTTCTCGACCTAAATATTCTTCCATTTCTTAAAAAACCAACATCTAGTTTAGTTATTTTATCTCTAGGGAACATCTTGTCTTAGTTTTTGCCACTTTTCACACAGTTCTGTTGTGACATATCCAAAATTTTGTGCATGGTTCCCAACTGTCACATTCGGGATTCCTTTTTCACATAGGAGCGTATTTATCCAAGTTTTCAAGGAAAACAAATATCTTTCAGAGGATCCTTGGAAAACATTTCTCTCTGCCTCACTGAATGAGTTTATTGTGCCAACAACAAACTCAGTAGTATATTTGTACAATATTTTATCCACCCAAAAATAAACATCCCTCAACATAGGTTTTCTTACACTTTTTAGTTGTTGAATCAGCTAAGTATTCCACTACATCGGTTCTCATCCTTGAAAGTTTCTTTGTTGGGTTTCCAACTTTGACAACCACTCATGCAACACAATAGGGAATTCAGAAAACAAAATCTTGTCAATATCCATGTAGAGGTATTGACCCAACCACTCTATTGGGTTCTACCGATATCATTTACTCTCTTCTCATGCAAACTCTAATTCTTTAAAATCCACCTAGTCCTGGATTTTATCCTTCATAGGATACCACAACATATCCCTCACCAAAATGATTCAAGGACTTAGAAATAGAACCATTTGTTAGAGTTTTTCCTACCTTTAACCCAGGATCGATCCCTTCCCTTATGTGCAACAAATTACAGGATATTGTCCCAACATAGCAAGGCTCGGTCAGTAGCACCTATGATGCATATGCAGTCTCACCCGAGATATATTTCTATGGGTAACTTCTAGAACCAGGTTTCTGCAGTGGGGTGGGGGAATTTCAGGTCCCTTGGTATTCTACCAAACCACTCGATGGAGGCTGATGGGTGGGGTTTTAATAATTATTATACAAAGTTAAGTTGTGACACAACTCATACTTCAACATGAATTATGACAACAAACCCAATGCAACATAGATACATTCACAATAATCATGCAATAAACATATATAAGCTATGTTGTAAGAAAATGCACAAACATGCATTCACAATAACATACATATATGAATTAAGAACATTCATCATTCACACACTTGACACGGAATCTAACGTGGAAACCCATCTGGGAAAAAACACAAAGGCCCTCTTCATCTGGCATGAGAAATATATGGCACCTTTGGTCTTCAGACATTATTCTAGATATTTCTTCTTTTATATATACAGACTTCTTTCTCCTCTCAATATCTCTATTCTTTTGTTCATTATTCTTCCTCTACTTAACTCTATTGATGATCCACACATAGCCTGGATTGACTCAATCTCTTCTATGACTTCTACTAATGATCCACACACAGCCTCGATCAAATCATTCTCTTCTACACTCATGCGCACTTAGCTACAGGGCCTTCAACTCTTCTTTGTGACTCAATGACTCAACATGCTAACAACAATACAAATCAGACTCTCACTAAATGACCAGATGCTACTGAAACTAACATCAACAAACCCTCTAGAGGCTAACCCACATATAGCTTAGGTTCCTCCTTTTATAGTTTCTTACATGTCACTTGTAGTCGACTTCATACAGATGGCCAACATGATGTCTTTCCTATTCTATCGACACATTATAGTAGGCACTAAAGACCTAACTTACAAAGGTGATTTTATATGTGCGGCTCCCGCATACTCTAGCTGCCTTTGTACCCATGATACTTTCAAGCTGTTTCTTTCTAGCCATTGCACCATTGCACATCTTATAGCATGGTTAACTATGTTGCATCATTTGCTTATGTCAATGTTCATTTTCTGTTGTGGCCTCTCTTCTATCATGAACTCTCCTCTTCTCATATCACAACTTCCTCTTATGTTGCTTCTTCCCTTAGCTCTTTCTTCTTTGTCTTCCTATGTTCTTCTTCTATCGCATCTTCCTTTCCTGTTACTTCTTCTATCTTATCCTTCCTTCCTTCCATGGATGCTTCTGTCACAACTCCTTTTCCTTCTCTCCTTCTTTTGTTCCTCCTTCTTTACTTCTATCGCAGATCCTTTTACTTCCTACAACCTGACTCTTTTCCATCCTTGGGAAGAATTCTAACTAAATTATTCCTATGTTCACCTAGGCCCAACACTTCCTCTTGTCCAATCACATGACCAAGATAGAGAATCCCAATCATTTCAAACTCACATTTTCACAACTTGGCATAAAAGGATTGATCTGCCAGAATGCTTAGGACAGTATCCAAATGGTGCATATGTTGTTTCCAAGACTTGATATAAATCAAAATATCATCAACGAATACAAGAAAATACTTATCCAATTGCTTACCAAACACCTTGTTTATGCAATATTGGAAATTGTTTGGTGCGTTAGTCAACCCAAAATGCATGACTAAGAACTCAAAGTGCCCATAATGGCATCGAAAAGTTGTCTTGTGATTGTCTTCCTCATGCATTTTGATTTGGTGGTAACCAGATCATAGATCTATCTTGGAGAATTACTTTTCTCCATGAATTTCATCCATCAACCGATCAATCCATGGAATATGATATATATTCTTGATGGTATTCTTATTGAGATCTCTATAATCAATTTACATGTTCAAGGTTCCATCTTTCTTTTTTAGTAGGACCACTGATGATGCAAATGGGCTTGAGCTTGATCTATTATGGACCAAATAAAGAAAATCCTTAATTGAATTATCTATATCATCCTTGAACCTATATGGATTCTTTTAGGGATGGATCTTGATGGGTTGAGTACCCAACTCCAATTCAATCCTATGCACAACTCCCCTGTCAGGGGGTCTTCCATGTGGAATATATTCAAACACTCTCTCATACTTGCACAAGAGTCTCTGAATGTCCTCATGATGATGATCTATTTCAGTGGTTTTTCCCTGGGAAGTGATAAGACACTCCTCATACCACTCAATGTCTCCATTCCTTATGATAGATCCCATGCTATGTGAGGAGACCACTTGATTTCGATAAGTATGCATTCCCTTCAAAGTCACCTATTTCCCATTTAATACTTTGACTTACTTCATTTCAGGAACCTTGTAATTCATAGAATGCTCCCAAATAGAAAAAAATCACTAAACCCCCAATACCTTGTTGGTATCAGCTACATAAGCCACATAGAATCTATCAGTAAAAGTATAATATCCTATGGTAACCTTCAACCTTGGAATTCACCTAGTACAATACATGGAGTTATTATGTGGAATGAGATAGTGAAACCATCAAAGGTTTATGTTGGAAGATTCCTTGTTTCCACCAAGGATAGATCATTGAAGTTGTAAGTAGCACCTCCATCAAACAAATTTGTGACTCTTTGAACCACTCCTTTGAATCTAAGAGTGTTGTAAAGTGGGACTCTCCTTTGAGGACTGCAATCTTTCCACCATAGGGTGGTTTCTTCTGTTGTTCTATTGTATCATAACATTCTTCCTCTTATTCTTCAACTTGTTCCTCATCTTCACTTACATCTTCAGATCCACACTCCGAGAGTACCTTAGTCCAATAGGCCTTCCATTTGGCACACTTGATCCCTAGAACCCATGGCTCCTCACAAGCGAAGCATGGCTTCTCCCCTTCATAGTGGGGACTATGGCTCTTCCCCTCTTGAATTCAAGATCTCAGTTTTGCTATGGTTTGTGTAATTTTTTTGTCCATGGATTCAATGGAATTTGATAAATCCCCAACCTGTTGTGACATTGTCTACAAATCAGGCTTCATTTCATTTTGATTCGCTTCCATACTCGGAGCCTATACTTCTACTTGGATCTTCACTTCAATGGAATATTGAAATTCCTTCCTTTCTAAAGTTGGTTTCCTACGATTGTCCACCCTAGTAGGTTGTATTCTATTGACCCTACAAGGTGACAAGAAAGGTGGGTGATGTAGCTACCGAAAGCAAGAAAGATACATAATGTGTTATATGTGTCTTTCCTTAAGAAGGAAATTGGGAGAAGCGTTGTGGCATCAAAGGATATTCCTCCCATTGACGATGAGGGAAATTTAGATCTGATACTAGACGGAATATTTTAGTTCATATAAAATAATATAAGGAACATGATCATCAAAGAATATCTAGTGCAATGAAAGGGCCTCCCGAGTGAGGATGCAACTTGGGAAGGAGAAGGCATTTTGAAACATTTGGGTTTGATAATTCTTGAGGACAAGAATTATTGGTAGGGGAGGATTGTCATTTCCCCTTCCAAGAATCATATGGATCCAATCCACTTACCCATTAGGTTCCCATGGGTTAAAGTGGGAATTAATTATATATGGTGATTAATTAAAATAAAAATAACATTTTCCTAGTAAAAACAATTGTAAACATTCATATGAGGAAAATTTGTCCACTTATGGATTGGGATTATAGATAGGTGTGAAAAGTCCCAAGGGGTTTTAATATTTATTATTGGGAGTTCAAAAGGTTAAAGAGGCTCTCATGTTAAGTATGGACCAAATATGGCACATCTCCATAAAATAGGGAAATTCCATGATTTAAGGGAAGTTGTTGGAATTCTACATTGGGACGTAGATCTAACCTCCCTTGAGTTGGTTATGAGTTTTAATTATGAATATTGATTCCAAGAGGTATAAATAATCCTTGTGGATATGTATGTGTTCTAGGGGGATGCACCTGTGGAGTTTCATTAAAGAAATTGTCAAACCCAAGCATATTTGACTAGATATGTCCCATAGTATTGTTCCTTGGCATTGGAGATATATCAAGCATAAAAGAATAATAAAGGAATACTATCAATCATGGTTGATGAATTATTATTGTATTGTATTTTATTAGGCTTCTCTTTGCTTGGGTGATTCTACCCTTCCATACCAACAGGGTGACAGGCCCGTCATTTCCACACTAGTTGTATATTCAGCTAGACATTAAGGTGGAAGGTACTCATCCTTTCTCATTGATAATATTGCATATATCTGATGTAAATTTTAGGTCCTTCCGTTTTCATTGACCATAAATGCATTTCGATGTACTAATTTACTAAAGTCTTGTTGGGAAGTTCAATAATAAATTTGTTGGTTTGATGCTTGGCATTCCATGAATTATGCCACTATTTTAACAACCTTTAAATGATTATACAAACTTCCATTTCATATAATAACAAATATGTAATTGTGTTCAACAAATTCTATTTCTCTTTTCTAATATTTTCCATGTCTATGATCAATGTGTTGAAATATTGAATAGCTTTCAGTTTTTGAAGCATATCTCAAGAATATGAGCTCCCGTTTGACTTATGGAAAGTGATATAGGTAGGTGGGAAAATACAGAGCCCGTCTTTGGGTGTTCTAGTGAAGAAATATTATTGTAGAATAGCTTTGTAGGTTCCCAACACTACGTTGTCTCTATTTATAATAGAATCACGCCTTGTGAAAGGTCTGCTCTAGGTCATTTGGATAGTCAAACTCTAATTTGTCTAAAAAATGTTGAGGTAGACAACTCAAGAATCACTAAATTTTAATCGTATCTTCTTTAATATATGGAACATAATGCAACCATTCTAAAAATTTGTTAATCAAATCATCCATATTTAGTTGTCCCATATTGAGTTCGTGGAACTCTTTTATCTTCTTATCATAAAAGATTTCAGACAAATATTTTTTTTTAAGTATTCCGTCAATTCTTTCCGATCAAGGTCCTTCTCCTTAAGTTTTTTGGCTTCCTTTAGATCCTGCCACCAAATAGATTCCTTGGCAATGAGATCATACATATCCAATTGAGATTTTAGGTTTTTTTCATAGTTGTAGATTTGAAATTACTTCTTCATTCCTATAAAATAGGATTGAACTTCTTCACCTATCTCAACCATCTTGTTAAATATAGGTGATATGATCTCTTTGAACTCCCCCTTGAACTTCGTTGGAGCATTTATATTTATAATTTTCCTTGGGACATGATATGACCATACTTTCATTATCTAAGTTGTCTAAGATAACCTCTTTACTATTATGCGATTTTTCATCTTCCTCTAGGGGAGGTTTTGACTTTGGCTTCTTGCTACGGGAATTGTTTGTTGAATATGGTTGTCATTGATGTCAAAGGAGTTCAATAATAAAAAAGGAACAAAAAAATACAAAAGATTGTTGATTAAATTGTCATTCATGTAAAGCAAAGTCGAAAGCATTATAACGCTAAGTTTTTGTGGAGTTAATATTTGGATGGCCATATCATAATAAAGAGAAAGATCAATGGTATAGAATAGTTACCGCAATGCCAAGGTACAACCTTGTTAAAACCACGGGAGGACTATTGCAGAATATATTTGTGGAATTCATGTTTGAGAATTTATGAAAAGAATACCCACAATCCGTAATACGCAATTGTGGAAGGAGAATTAATGAAGCAATTTTTACCAAAGTCAAAAAGAAGTCCCAGAATCCACAATTGCAAAAGATTTTTTGCAGTAAAGATGAATTGAGGAAGCAATTTCAAGAAAAGTCGAAAATCATATCCATAATCTGCAACCTGTAATTGTGGAAGAAAGGAATTCATGTAGATTGTGCAAAGGGAAATTGTGAAAAGATCGTTGCAGAAGGTTACTTGCAGAAAGTTAATTGTGGGAAGATAGTTGCAGAAATAAGCATAGCAGACATCACTTTGCGGAAAGATCATTGCGGAAAAGGAAATGCGGAAGGCCATGACTGATAGATTTAAATTGAGTTAAAATTAAACAAAAAAGTAAGGAAACATGTTTGATGAAGATTCATGTTTTATGAAGTGGTGTGTATGATGAATAGGCATGAATATAGACTGAAAGAGCGCAACTGTGAAACTCCAAGATGAAGATATATGTTTTTAAAGAAAGATGAATGATGTATTTATAAGAAATATTTCAAGTTTAGAAAATATGTCTATGTATTCCATATCTATATAATAGCTGAAGAATATATAGGCCAAGTAAGTAATGAGAAACGAGTGATGGAATTGAATACATAAGAATATCTCAAAGTTCGATAAAAACATATTAGGGTGGCAGGGTGGTTCTAGGGTAGGCTACATGCCTGCAAGGGGGTTTTATCCTCCTTCCAGTGGTAGCTAGTAAATAGGGTGTTGTAGCATCATTTCAATATTACCTGACAAAATCAAGGGGTCATAGCCTACTCACAGTAGTTGCTGGTAAATAGGGTGTTGTAGCATCCTTATTTGTAGAAGCAGGAAGTAAATATTTGTAAATATAATTTTGAAGCAATAGGAAGTATTGGTGGTTTTTTCAATTGGGATTCCACGATAAATTGGTGTTTTGTGTATCTTTTTGATCATGTTTTTTTATGAATAAGCTAAAATTTATCAATATTAATTCACTACCCCTTCTCAGTATTGTCCAATATTGCAACAATTGGTATCAGAGCAGGATCCTTCACTACAATCTAAATCACTAGAAGGAAGATCCTATTAAAAACAACCTTGGATCAACAAGAAGGGTTAGCCACCAACAGACCTCCATTATTTACGAGAGATAACTATGCATATTGGAGTGTAAGAATTAAGTTCCATCTAATGTGTCTTGGATACAAATTCTAGAGGTCTATTGAAAAACAATATAAAGTACCAAACGATCTAGCTATAGACAAAGATGAACTAGACCAATATGAGGCCAATGCAAAACCCATGAATGCATTTTTGAGTGGGTTAACAAGTTCATTGTTTGTAAAATTCATGTAATGAAAAACAACCAAACATGCCTGGGAAAAATTAAAATGTGTCTATGAAGGAGTATCCAAAGTGAAAAAATCCAAACTTCAGACATACAAAGGACAATTTGAAAATCTAAAAATTAAAGAGGAATAAAATATTGCATAATATATTTAAAGATTTGAAGAAGTTGTCAATGCTATTAGAGGACTTGGAAGAGTAATAAAGGAGAGAGAATTCATGGACAAAGTACTAAGAACCCTTCCCATGAAGTATGACTCAAAAGTACCTACTCTAGAAGAATGATATGATATTGACCTCATGACAATAGATGAACTACATGGGATCCTCACTGCATGTGAGATGAGAATAGGACAGAATGAACATTCAAAAAAAGAAGCAACAGTTAAAGTGTCAAAAGAGCCAACAAAGTATGAAACCCCATCTAAGAATCACTCAGAGAGTTCATATGATGAAGAAGCTCTGTTCAACAAGAAACTTGAGAGAGGTACTGAAAAGTAAAAAGGAAAAATACCTCTAAAGTGTTTTAATTGTGGAATAATTGGAAACTTTTATTCATAATATCCCTATCCTAAACAAGATGATAGTTATCAGAGAGAATCCTCAAAGAATCTCAGAAAGGACAAGACCGAAAAACAAGAAGAAGTTGATCCTTTAAACCATGGAAGACAATGAAGATGAAAGAACAAGTGGAGGTGAGGAAACATAAATTCTATCCATGGGAATAGAAACTCAAGCTCAATATGGTGAATGATATGAGGAAGGAGAATTAGACCTAAATTATGAACTCATTAGTGCTCTTGAAGAACTTGAAAAATGCAAGAAAAAAAAACAAACAGTTTGTTAGCACCCTGTAAGTTTCCTATGGTTGCGGTAGGAATTCATAGGGGTAACCATTTCAAACTGACCCTTAGAATTCATTCTATCCAATGCTATCATAGAGGGATCTCTCATATCACAAGGTGTGTCACATATACATATGGATTTAAACAAGCATGCAGAAGACTATATTTCTACTAGTAACAGAGTTGTTTATGAACTAAAATATTGAAAGTAAAAAAAAACAAAACCATTGGGCGATGGAGTCACATTCTAAACCATTCAAGGACATTACAGCAGATAATGAGAGATGATTTTATCTTTGTATTATGAGGAAAAGTAAGTGTAGTATTCAGACAAATATCTTTAAGTGATGGTAGGAGAAAAAGAGGAAAGTCTGGTGCAGCAAGGGACATCTACCAATGGATGAATCCCTTGAAACACCTTTAGCAGAATAACATAATGAGGGAAATGGTAGAGATGGAGCATATAAAAAGTATGAATTCCATGAAAACCATAACAAACACAGAACAGATGCTACATCTGACGAAAAGAGCGCTTAGTGAAATGAATTATTTTCGTACAACTAGAAAGCATTCAACAGAAATCAACATATATGGAAAATGGCATAAATAGAGAACACGAACTAAATACAGAAACCATGATGAATCTCAAAACCACAAAAAATCATTTCATTACTACTCCCAAAAATGTTTGTAGAGCTACAATTTCGGCGTTGAGGCCTCAAAAATATGAAAGTCAATCGAACCTATGTTATCCTCTGAGGAGGTTCTATTTATAATGTAGGGGATCTTGATACTATCCTCGAAACAGATCCCTCATTCTGTTACAAAATTTGGGGATTGAATCCTGAATCATCATAACAAATCCTAATAAACTTCCTCAAATGACAGATTCACCATGATTGATGCCTACAAAAGGAAATATGTTGAGATGGCCAGGTTGGGTCAAATATAACATGCATTCTATGGGACATAGGCTTGCTTGCTTTGACAATGATGTTTTAGAACTTTTCTAATGGATTTATTCCTTTTGCATACATTCTGGCGTATAGGCTTGGATTGTCCCCATGACCCTTTCGGTTCTTGACCTGTATGATCCTTTTGCATTCCAGAAACATGTTATGCATGTGTTTGGAGCTGTCAGGAGGTTTATGTTCCTTTTGTGTTTGGACCTTTATCTGGTATCCATGTGTCCTAGTAACACGGTTATTTGCATAGACCTAGAGAAGACAACTCTATTTTTTGACAATATTAAATCCTTAATGGGCTTGTCGTTCTTGTCATGTTCTTCTACTAGGACCAGGTCCTTCCCATAGGGTATTCCAACGCAACACTTCCTAGGAATCATCATCATCCTAGATGAGTTGTTAATATGCTTACAAAACAATGATGACGAAGGCCTCCACTCATTTCTTCCTGAGTCCAAACATTCTTTAAGACTGAAAATCCCACCAATGGATACTATGTATCGCGGTAATGGGTCCATGGCCTTGTCTGGAGGTTTTGGTAGGATTCTCTTCGAACCGGGGAGTCTAGGAGTTGCTTCTGTAGGGGTGTCGTGTTTTACCAAAACAAATTTGTCTTGATCAGCATCATAAAATCTTTCTAATATAATGAACATCTCTACCGTGATGGTTGGATCCACTATGGTGTGAAGATCCAGAAACTATTGAAATTATACATAATGCCCAGTAGTTAACCAAACATATCAAACATAATGCCTCCCAAGCTGAGTAGTTATTATAGCTCCTGTATTCCGACCCCCGAGATCCTTAGTAGAGCAGCAACTAATCATATTTGTTCTTCACCGGTATTCACTCCATTGGTATTCCGGGACATCCCCGGTCATGGCCTTATAATGATTCAGGAGAGTATTATATCATCATTAGTGTTTCCGTTCCACCTTGAGTCCATCAAATCCGCACACCTGCCGCCATCCAGTGGTATGATGACAGCTTGAGCAGTCACATGGGCTCTTTATCTAACTCCTATCATTGAGATGCCAACTGCATCGAGCCTTTTCGTTGTGACCTCATGGTATCATTAGAGAAAGTGACCTTCATCCTTACTCGTAATCAACCTCAAGTTATACTATGGAATGTGGAATTGACCCTTGTTGCTTCATCAATATCCTCTCATGATGATATCAATATACCCGGGTTTTTGGTGGCCCTGCTCAATTACCGTATGGTTTGTAAAGGTCATACTTTTCTTCTGTTTCCTGATCATTATGGTGATCACCATCATCATGCGTATCAGGAATCCAATCTCAAGAGTTCAGGATGCAATCTACATCATCCAGGGTTGTGACCCCTCCTAACCACTGATCATCCAAGGCATAGTCTACGCCGTCGATATTACCTGGTATGATCATCATTTTGTAGCCCTTTTCTTTCCTATATCCCATGAAATTTTCAATATGTGAAATAAATTATGACTGTATATCTCCTTCGTGAGCGATCTTGATTTTTCAATGGTGGGGCCCCTCCCCATTTCATAGCCTTTCCTCCTGGTAACCATCGTGCATGTTTCAATTGCGAAACTACCTTGGACCATCCATCTAAGCTCCATAATATCTCCACCATTTGAGGGTGTGGGACCTTCCAGACTTCAAATCACCTTGTCATCTTACCTCATGTGCATATTTCCACCGTAAAATACATCTCTATCCTAGATATGGCCTCCCCAAAAATACTAACCGTCGTGATAGGTAGACCCTACAAAATTTCATGGTCACACCATAGGTTATCCTTCCGCATAGGTTGGCCGCATGAAATCTTCTTCTACCTTTGATCTCAAACAACATCTAATATCAGTCTTTGAATAATGGGAGGTCTAACTAATTTCGTGTGATCCCAAGGCTCTTTCTTCCACGCAACTTTTGCTAGTGAGTTTCTTAATAGCCTTCAATGGGTATCCCTTTTACTTCCAATGATGGATCATGCATGCTTCTATTTCCTGTGAGTTTTCTTCATCATGGATCTGCATCACCCATATTCTCCATTTGAGGATTATGAGTGGATCTTTGTAATCTGATCCTGAGCACAAGGTTCTGATTCTAGGAATTCTTGATGTTTTCTCATGTCACAATATGAAATAGCTCCATTTGACATCTAGGATAAGGATAAGCTTCCCACCCCACCCCAAGTCGAAAGACATGGAAAGTTTTTTTTTTGCTTACACCTATTTCCGTTTGACTGATCCAGACCTTGGTGGGGCACATTGTGTAACGGTCTATGTGGATATTTTCCAAAATTTAGCATCTATGTTAATAGCGACTAAAACTTGAGGATGCTAGCCTCCCTGTGAGATAGAAAATAACCACATAGACCATGTGTCTGGTCCATTGGTTTGACCTTATTTATTTCTAAACGCCTCCCCTCAGCGTGCTCTAAAAATTGAACTAAAAGATACTTTAAAAATAAACTACAAATAAAAGCTTCAAGGAAATTCTCTCCATGTCATTTTTATTCATATATAACTACCCTACCTACTGAGCATCAATTCCCAGTCAATTCACTTCTGACTTCCATGAATCCAATCAAGAAGATGACACCATATGCAAATTTTCTCTTCATGCTTGATCCAAAACAACAATGACAAGTTGAATGGTAAGAGGTTATGGATGTACATTTGACCTTTGCCGAGAATAGCTAACCCACCCCTTTCATTCCTAAGATTCCCCACATACCCATCCATTGGGTCATGATAACCTTCAAAAAATTCTATCATGCATCTGTCATGACAAGGCTGCTCCATGTATTCATCCACTGGATCATAAGATCTAGGGCGGTCTCTTAGAACTTCAGCCATCCACTTGCCCCAATACTTATTAACAAATTTTGACCCCCCTTGCACCATGTACAACTTATCTTCAAAACAACCATGAAAGGGGGGCTCATGACTACTTGTACATGAGACATCAACTGCTTCATCCTTACTGCCAAAAACCAGAACCTGCTCCTCCTCGTGCATTTCACAGGGAACATATTCAATAAATTATAGTGAACTGAGCTCTTCCTAATATTAATATTATGTACTGGAAGAAAAGAAGGATACATCCCACACAGGACCCCCCATATTCCTAGTAGTCATCCTCATATTTATCAGACAGTGGAGGACTGAAATCTTCATCAAAACCCCTATAGACATGACTTGTAACAGGTGAGATTCTTTCTTCATTAAAAAAATTACAATATTCCTCCTACATGGTCCCAAGCTGCTTGTCTGTGTGATCATAAAGGGAAAAAATATAATTCGCAGCAAATCCTACTTGATCACCCCCTTCATTCTCCATTCCCAAAAATGCCATGACATCACTCCTCAACTCCAATTTATGTGTTGGATTAGAGACCCTTAACCTTTGTTTCAGAAAATCAAATGAGGCAAATCATAATGGAAAATGGTCACCTTCCTCCAACTGATTGTATTCTTCATTGAAATCAGGACTAAGAGAAAAAGGAGACTCTAGTTGTTTACCCCCCCCTTCTTCCATTAGTAGAGGATGCTCTGTATGTTCGTGCATATTTTCAGGTGCAATTCTAGCTTGCTCAACACTTGGGGGCCCTCTGAGGTGTTTAATTCTTATCGGAGGTGGGTTGTGGTTTACGGTAGATACCTCCATCAACCTCTCCATGGCCTCCATTATCATGCACATTCTTGCTTCTCGAGTGCTAGGGGGGAAAGTTGGGTGAGATATTCAATTTTTCTTCTTTCTTCCTCTTCCCTCCCCTTCTCTCTAGCAGCATTTAGGTTTATTTCTACCTCTATGGAATCATTCATCATGTCTGCTAGGGAGACTGATCTTCTTTTTCTCAGCCACAAGGAAAATTCGTGGAAAATTCGCTATCAAAATCCTCTGCATACTGGAGTTGAGCAGCACTAGTAGGAGGCTTGACCTGGGTAGGGATAGTATTATAAACCTTTCTGAACCTATCAAAAAAATTCTGGACAAATTCACTCTCATCCATCCTTATGGAATGGAATTGGGACAAGCACTTCCTGGGGTCTTTCCTTTCTTTCCATTGGTTCCCAAAAACCTCCTCCAAAGCTTGCTATCTCGATATGGAGTTGTCAAGAAGACTGGTGAACCATTTTCTTGCTCCTCTGGCAAGGATTTGAGTGAGAAGTTTGAATTTAACATCCTCATGGTCCACCTCTTCTAGGTTAGTCCAGTATACAAACAACCCTAAGTGTTCTTCAATTAAATAACCCCTTTCCCCAGTAAATTGCTTGAGTCTTTGGGTGTACCCCTAGGGAAGTTTATGCCGCACTATAGGGAAGAGTATAGGGGAAAACTGTTTAGCCTTTGTTGGGGTTATATAAAATCATCCAAGACGGACTGTAGAGCTGAATGATGAAGGTTGTTTAGGCTCTGGATTAAGGGAATATAAGGCCATGGCAACAAATGAGGGTTGGAGGCCCCTAATTGGGGACTCGGCAAAAGGCGTAGGGTCAGCAGTAGCATCACGAGTCTCATGAGGATGATTATTTCTCTTACGGGGATTGAATGAAGGGTTTCATCCCAAAATGTATGTACAAGGAAAAGGGATATTTTCAATTCTTAAAGAAGGATATACATGGATAGACCTTTGGTCTTGTCCTAAGCCTGATAAGCATTGGAAAACTGCTTTGACTAGTCCAGGGAAGGATAGGAAGATATTTACTAGGAAGAACAAGATATCTTGGATAAAAATAGTGGAGTACCTCATTTTTCACCATGCTCCTCCATATCCTGCTATATTGGGCTTATTCCACCCCAGTAGAATCGCCATGGAACCTCTGAAAGTCTGTGCAGCTTCTAGGTAGTTGGTGTTCCCAGTGGAGTCACCTTCAAAGGCTTTAAAGTGGAGTCGCCATAGCACATACAACCAATATGTGTATAGGACCGGCTTCTCAACCAGGTCATAGAACTAAACCATGTCGTTCTCCTAAGGAAATAATAGTGATTATATCCCCGGCAATGACACCAAGATGTTAGAACCCTGTAATTTTCCTAGGTTGCGGTTGGAAGTCACAAGGTTTACCATTTCAAAACAAAATTTAGACTGCATTCTATTCAATGAAGTTAGAGACGGCTCTCTCATGTCACAAGGTGTGTCAAATTTACATATGGCTTTAAACAAGCATGCATAAGACTAGATTTATGCTAGTAACGGAGTTGTTTATGAACTAAAAGATTGAAAGAAAAATAGATAATAAAACCATTGGGAGATGGAGTCACAATATGAACCATTCAAGGACATTATAGTAGATAATGAGAGATGATTTTCTCTTTGTATTATGACGCAAAGTAAGTGCAATATTGAGAAAAATATCTTTAAGTGATGGTAAGAGCAAAAGAGAAAATCCCAGTACAACAAGAGGCACCTATCACTAGATGAATCCCTTGCAAAACATTTAGCATAATAACATAATGAGGGAAATGGCAGAGATGGAGCATCTAACTAGGATGAATTCCATGACAACCATAACAAAAACAAAACAGATGCTACATCTAACGAAAAGAGCGCTTAGTGAAATGGACTCGTTTCGTACAACTAGAAAGCATTCAACAGAAATCAACATATATGGGAAATCGCATAAACAGAGAACATAAAATAAATACATAATCTCAAAACCATAGAGAATCATTTCATTACTACTCCCAAGAATGTTTGCAGAGCTACAAGTCCGTCGTTGAGGCCTCAAAAATACGCAAGTCAATCCAACCTATGTTCTCCTTTGAGGAGGTTCTATTTATAATGTAGGGGCTCCCAAGACTATCCTCGAAATAGAGCATTCATTCTGTTACAAAATTTGGGGATCGAATCATGAATCATCATAATGAATCCCCAAAAACTTCCTAGAATGGCATAATCACCATGATTGACGCCTAAAAAAGGAAATATGTTGAGATAGACATGTTGGGTTAAAAATAACATCTAGTGTATGGGATGTAGCCTCACTTGCTTTGATAGTGACATTTCAGCAATTTGCTAATGGCTTTATTCCTTTTGAACATATTTTGGCATATAGGCTTGGATTGGCCCCATGACCCTTTGTACTCTTGACCTTTATGATCCTTATATGTTTCAGAAACATGTTCTTCCTATGTTCACAACTGGCAGGAGGTTTATGTTACTTCTGTGTTTGGCCCTCTATCCAATCTCCACGTCTCCTAGTAACACAGTTATTTGCGTAGACCTAGAGAAGATAGACCTATTTTTCAATAGTATCAAATCCTTAATGGGATTTTCATTCTTTTCATCTTCTTCTACCGGGACTAGGTCCTTACCACAGGGTATGTCAGCACAACACTTCCTAGGACTCGTTATCATCCTATATGTAACTGGAAATATGAGTCCAAGACAATGATGACGAAGGGCTTCGCTCATTTTTTTCCCAAGTCCAAACATTCGTTCAGACCGATAGTCCCTAGAAATGGATACTATGTATTGTGGTCATGGAGTCCATGGATTTGTCTGGAGGTTTCAATGGGATGCTCTTCGGAACGAGGACTCTAGGAGCTACTTCCATAGGGGTGTCAAGTTTTACAAAAAAAAAATTGTCTTTATCAGCATCAAAAAAACTTTCTAATATAATTAACATCTCTACTACGATGGTTGGAGCCACTGTGGTATGAAGATCTATAAACAATTGAAATTATACACAGCACCCAGTGATCAAGCAAACATATCAGACATCATGCCTCCCAAGCCGAGTAGTCATTAGAGGTCCTATATTCAAACCCCCGAAATCCTTATCAAAGCAGTAGCTAATCATATTTGTTGTTCACCTGTATTCACTCCATCTGTATCTCGAGATGGCCCTGATTGTGGCCTTATAACAAGTCAGGAAAGTATTAGATCATCATTAGTGTTTCAGTTCCACCCTGAGTCCATCAGGTCCTCACACACGCTGCCATCCAGTGGTGTGTTGACAGCATGAGTAGTCACGTGGGCTCTTGATCTGATTCCTCTCATGGAGATGCCAAGTATGTCACCCCTTTCCATCCTAACCTCATGCTATCATTGCAGGAAGTGACCTTCAACCTTACTCATAATCATCCTCAAGTTAAATTATGGCGAGTGGACATGACCCTTGTTGCTTTGTCAATATCCCCTCATGGTGATATCGATACACCCTGGTTTTTGATGACCCTGCTCAATTACCATATGGCATGTAAAGACCATACTTTTCTTCTATTTCTTGATCATTATAGTGATCACTATCATCACATGTATCAGGGATCCAGTCTTGGGAATCCAGGATGTGATCTACATCATCTAGGGCTGCAACCCCTCCTGACAACCGATCACCCAAGGCATAATCTATGTCATCGATATTACCTATTCTGATCATCATTTCACAGACCTTTGTTGATGTATTTGTAACTTCGGAATGTATTCACTTGTATATTTCAGATATTGTACCTTGATTTTTATTCCGATAAGTGTCTGTAATGTATTTGAGTCATGTCATTCCCCAATGTTCCGATCGGTAGTTCATATAATGTAAACAAGTCATGTCAAGTCATTGTGGGTAACCCTCCTATTGGTCAAGGGTTAAATTCCCCGCAGTTGTGGGGCCCTAGGGTTATTAGAATATCCTAGAAAAGTTTTCCCTAGGTTATTTATTGTAAGTCGGGGCAATATTCCCCACCATTATGTTAAGGGTAACCCTCCTTATTGGTCGGAGGGGCAAAAGTCCCCACAAGTTGTGGGGCACTAGGGTTATTAGACACTCCTAGAGATGTCATCTCTAGTAAGTAATTTTTAAGTGAGGGGGACATGTTGGAGTGGGATTCAAGTGAACAAAAGAATATAAATAGAGAGTGATCCTCTCTATTTATCACACACTCACTCACTCATTGGGGCACATGAGTGAGAGAGACGTTGTTGGGACAAGAGAGAGACTACTCCTGTTGGGAGATCATCTTTATGTTTTCGAGTTTTACTTTTGGTGCTGATTCTATCTCTAAGGAAGTTGTGTGGTTTTATCCTTTATGGTTTCCCCGAGTAAAATTCTTTGTGTCTCTTGTCTCTTGTGTTTATTGTTGTGCATGTTATTCTCTCAGTTAAAGATCCTAAGATCATAATGCTAGCTTGAATGATAAAAATATAACATGGTATCAGAGATAACCTGATAAGAAGACATTGTGCAGCTATAGAAACTAGGGCTTCTTAATTTTTGAGTCTCTTTCCACAACCCATCAGCAAAAGTATGCTAGGATGACTCTCCATTGAAGGGCGCCTCTTTCTATTGAAGCAGAATTCAATTCCGAGCATTTTTAGTTTTTGATGCGGGAAATTAGGGCTTTCTACAGAAGAGGAATTTTTGAGTGAGCCCAGCATAGGATTTCTCTCCTCATGAAAATCAAAGTTTAGAGACCTCGGTCAAGATTTTTGGTTGGGTGAAACTCCTGGAAAGTCAAACCCTAGTTTGACCCCGAGCTGGAAAAAACCTAAAATACTAAAACGGATAAGTTATGGTAGATTTGCTATATCTCAAGATTGGAGAAGGATCAGGAGCTGAAAATTTTGTAGGATGAATAAAAAATCCCGATTCATATTTTATCCCAAATTCAGCCTCATATTCACTATATTCTAGGATATATGATCCCTCCAAGTTAGGGTTCCAGCCTCTTCCAAGATTCATCCCTAAACAGGAGAGCTGGGGTGAATTTCTATATCTTGGGCTACAAAGGTCCAAATGAAATTTATGAAGATGTTCCATAAATGGAATGGACTATACTTTCTGTGGTCCAAGTTTTATACCTAGAAGATGAAATAGTGACATGTGGAAGTCTGTACAACTTCGTTGTGTTAAACAGTCCTAAAACAGGGTACCTTGGGAAAACAATCATAAGTCCCAATTGGTGAAACCAATCCCAATGAAACCTATGGTGTTGGAACAGGTCCACGCTATAATAACTTAGTACGAAGTTTCAGACACATAGGAGTAGTAATTTTGGAGATATCATAGAAACAGTATCAGACATTTTTGCAGAAGAAATTGGTAAATTAGGGCTTCCTGTTCCAGGAGCTTCCCTCCACTGTTTTCAGAAAAGGAGTAAATTGGACGGCTCAAATTGAAGAGATATATATTTCTATCCGATCAGATCTGAAATATTCCAAGTTTTGGAAATTAGGGTTTCTCTGAAAAACCCTAGATTAGCCAGCTTCGGAATGAGGATGGACACCTCAAATCGGTAAGATCTAATATTTTTCTATTTTCATTTGAGGTTCTCATTTCAAAGCGATCTATCACATCAGATTGATGATAAGCTGGTGAAGTTGACAACTTCCAAGCATGGAATTATATGATCTCTCTGAAGAAAATGAATTGGATACCTAAATAAGTAGAGAGGTTCCATTTCCAGAGGGAGATGGGGCTAAAATCCTTACACAAGAAGAAATTGGTCAAGGAAAAGAAGATCTGATTCAATCATGGATCAACTTGTACCACAAGTGTCTTCCCTAAAGACACCAAAATAGATGTTTTATTCCTTGACCAAGCTATTTAAAGGGAAGAACATAAATCAGAATATGACTTTGAGAAAAGAGTTGAAGAATGTGAATATCCAGAATGAAGAGACCATACAGTCATACTTTACGAGGGTCTCTCAAATCAAAGAACAACTTGAAGCGGTAGAAGAAAAAGTGGAGAATGCAGAAGTGGTGATAGCCACCTTGAATGGTCTCCCAGGATAATGGGATTCATTCATTCGAGGAATGTGTTCCAAAAGGAAGTGATTACTTTCAGTAGACTCTGGGAAGAATAAGAAGCTTGACTCATAAGAAGAGAAGAGAAGATGGGAGCAATTGAAGACCAAGCTCTCACCATCCAAAGAAGATCCCTCAAACGATGAGGAATATGAAGAACTCAACTCTTGAAGAACCTCTTATCCACCTTAGCATTTGGATAAGAAACGATGCTTTTAGGAATGAAGAATATGATGAAGCATGAAGGCTCAAGAAGGAGTATACCCACAAAACAAATAAAAATAAGTATTTAATTGTCATTTCATGATATTATTTTGTTATGCATTTGTTAATATTCAGTTGATGTATTATGCATGATAGTATGTTTTCATTAATGACAGTATACTACTAATACGCATGTGATGGGTAATTATTTCATGGTGATATACAACTCTCCATTGCTACTTATATAGAATGAAAGCTCTTTGCTGACATATTGGATTAGTGCACAATCTCAATGTTGTCCTGGTAGAGATGGAAGGCATCTAGAAAATTTCCGTGAGATATGGATGAATGTTGTATTGGCTAAAGTAGTTGCATGATCATATATTTATGCATAAGGATTTTCCATTATGAATGTTCCTTACGAAATGTTTCTAACCATACAACTAATGCATTTGACTTGTAGGAAAGATCGCATACATAATCTCCTACAAGCAAAGAAGGATGAGACTTGTTCCAAAGAACAAGTGACGACAGTTCAAGATGAAGAACAATATGACGAATTCAGCAACATCATTGATGCAAAACCATCAAGCTATGAATAAGTAACAAGAAGAAAGACCAGTTCAAGAAGAATGATGTCTAGGATGCAATATCGATACATGAAGGGAAGTTCGTAGTTCCATCATGCAGTATACAGAAACATCGTGGGATACAAGGCTAGATTCATAGCACGAGGCTTCTCACGAAAAGAAGGTATAGACTACGAAGAGACATTTGCAACCAGTGAGAGTTGAGACACATGACAAGTAGAATCATGTGTGCAAATTAAAGAAGGCCTTGTACAAGTTCACAAGACACCCATGGGATAACACATACATGATGAGCTTGATGAATATCTTAACCTTTGCTACAAGGTTCAAGATGAAAGCCTATAGAGGATGACAAGCTCACAGATGGGTGCGAGAAGAACTTTTGAAAAAATTCAAGATAGAGGATCTTGGTATCCAGTCACCCTAGATTGATACATAGAATATTAGTAACAGAGGAAGCTACTTGTCACTCCAGTACAGAATGTTTTAGTGCATAAGAGTACGAAAGACAGAGGGAGAATGATGCTTCACTTCCAAGGGAGTCACTACAAAAGATCCTGAGGATCGACATGGTATGATAGGATGGATATATTACTGATGACTCTAGGCTTTACTGAGAGTAAAGTGGATTCCAACCTTTGCTTCAAGGTTGAAGGCGGAAGAACAATGATGCTCCTTTTATGTGTCAATGCACAATTTTCTAGGAATCAAGGTGTGGAAAAATGCAGATGGGATTTCCTTGGGACAAGGGAAATATAAGGTAGAGATCCTGAAGATATTCGAGATGATGGACTGCAAGGCCATGACCACACCTATAGCATCGAACTTGAATCTATTGAGCGATGCTTCATCAGAGTCGGTTGATGCTTCGATGTATCGTCAGATGATTGGGTTCCTAATGTACCTGATGAACACGAGACTAGATATTTGCTTTGCTATGAACACCTTGAGCCAATTCCTGATAGATCGGAGACATGTTCACTTGATTGCTGCAAATAATTTTCTGAGGTACCTGAGGGGTACACTTGATTATGGGCTCAAGTATGAGGTGAATCAAAAGATTAACCTGGAAGGTTATGTTGATTTAGATTGAGTAGGCAGTGCCATCGATAGGAAGAGCACTTCAGGGTGTTGCTTCAGTATGGGATTAGGTGTGATCTCTTGGTTTAGCAGGAAGCAATCCTATGTGGCACTGAGTATAGCTGAAGCAGATTATGTCGCAGCTTGTTCAACTAGTTGTGAGGCAGTATGGCTAAGGAAGCTATGGTATGATTTATTTGATCTCCAGTTGGATTCTACTTGTATATATTGCGACAACCAGAGTCGTGTGAAGTTGTTGGAGAACCCGGTGTTCCATGACAAGTTGAAGCATATCGAGATCAAATATCACGGTATCAGGGATATGGTGTAGAGAGGAGCGGTGAAGCTCCAGTATGATGTGATGGACAAACAGGTAGTTAATGTGTTGACAAAGCCATTGGATAGAGTGAATTTTGAATACTTCGAGGAGAAGCTTGGTGTTATCCAGATCGAGGTTCCCTATAAAGTGAAGTGATGAGTTCATGACCCATTCTTACATGGTGAGAGGATTGGTTCCTTCCATGGTCAGATGTAAGGGATGAGCCATTTTGTCATGGTGAGAGGATTGGTTCCTTCCATGTCAGATATGAGTGCTGATCCATTCTGATATGACTGTAGGATTTGTGCCTACATCATCAGATATAAGGGCTATTTCCATTCTCTGAATGGAGGTACCTGGTCAGTTACCAGGAATACTTAGTCTAGGACTGACGGCCATTTTGATATGACTGTGGGATGTGTTCTCACATGATCAAATATGAGTGCATGGCCATTTTGATGTGATTGAAGGATGTGTTCTGTAACACCCCAGTTTTGACCATGTTTGCATTACATATACATGATACATATATTGTAAATAATCATGGTGCAAAGCTAAAGGCAAAGGCCCCACCATCAATTTGGTTACACTATGTTTTGGATTGGAATTGTCACTGATGGTATATCGGGACATACGACATATATTAAGTTGTGGAATCATGTAACTATGCATTTTAATTAAATAACCCCAACCAGCTATGTTCACTGCAACCAAATTGAGAAGGTGAATGATTTCCTAAGGTTAATGGGGGGAAAATCCATGTGTCACCACTCTTTTTTCTCACCTTCCCTTGTCTCATCCAACTACCACTTTAATCGTTCTGTTGTTAGTTGGGGAATCTATTTGCTGGCAGGAAAACCACTACGCTCACGCCTTCACTTTCTCCGCGACGTGTCTTTTGGGTTGTGAATGGTCTGTCCACTATCCTGATTTTGAGATTTTCATTTTCCCTATGCAAAGCAGAGTTAAAATGGATTACAATCCATCGTGTGGGGGTTTGTTCATTCTCCCCTTCCTCACCAAATGTTGTCCTGAGGATCGGTTCTTCCTCTTATTCACGTAGAAAGTCTGTGTTTTGACTCCACCATTGTCGGACTGTGAAATGTTGCCGTGGTTTTTCAATGTGGGATATTTTCCATGGTTTCCTTGGTGATATGTCTTCCTCCTGTGTATATTGAGTATCAACTTCCTACCCACGTTCCTGTTGTAGTTGTCCAGATATTTCATTATTGATTGTGGACTATGGTTTTCTTTTGTGGTTCATTAGCTGTTGTTTCCCACACTTGTTGGTTGAGTTTCCTTTGCGATTTGGGCTACTGTAGAACATTGTGGAATCGTTTTGGCCACAATAAGGCCAAGAATGATTCAAGGGTTTGTTTTCCCTTGTCAAAGCTTTAATTGTTGGTTTGCTGCATGAACACAGTGGTTGGTCTTCGGATTGCATTGGAGTGGTGATGAGGACCCGATGTGCTTGACAAACCTGGTGTGTTTGGGAACCAAACAGATAGTGATAGAGGGCTGGCTTTCTTCTCTACAACCCCTGAATAGCACTAGAAGGGATACCAAGGTCTGAGGGACTGCGTTGCAGAGAAAGGACCGGTTTCCTTGTGTTGGGTGTGTGTGTGGATGTCATAGAAGCCAGGTTGGTTCTGGTGTAGGTGTCTTTATCTCTTTAATGAGCTCACTAGCTTAGTATTTAGCCTTTCCCAGCTCCTGGATGGCCTGATAAACCCAACTTTGTTGGCTTGGCTGTTTCGATGTTCACTTGATAAACCCAACTATGTTGGATTGGCTGAACTATGTACCCCTATTGTGTTTCTATCCTTGCTATGTGTAATCCTGTTAGTTCCTTATTCCTTGGGAAATCATGCCCGACTCGGGGGTGGTAGCGTTGCTGAGAGATTAAGGAGAATGCGAGCCTATGGTTGGGTGGAACATTGCAGCGACATAGCTGGTTGCAGGACAAGTTCTTATTAAGATAAGTATTCTTGCTTGATTTGTGTCTGCAATCATATTTACCATTGATGAATGATGATGTACATGTGAATGTTGAAATTGTATATCAATGCATGTTGTTTTGCTTCCGCTATGCATATGAATGATTAATGCATCATAATATGTTTTATTTTTTAAGTATATTGTTTCAACATTATATGTATCTATGTTCATGTTCATGGGTGCTAGATGCCTGGATGATTTGGTGTTTAGTAGCGTCCTTTTGCTCAGTCAGAGGGTCAGGGATGTTACAGTGTGGTATCAGAGCAAAGGTTGCAGCATGGACCTGAATGGGCCATGAAGATGTAGTGACAGAGCTTATGTTGCAGCATTTGGGCCTCAAAGGGCCATGAAAGATCAGTTAGCAGAGGTAGGTTGCTTACTGCCTAGAAGAAACCAGGAGGAAATGGGTGAATGACAGGAAAATTCATAAAATTTTCTAAGTGCCAGAATTATCGGCTCATCATAAAACTTAGTGAGAAGTTCTTCTGATGCAGTGGAAGAGCTAGTATGAAGGTCACCTGATGTGGGACAAACAACCTTGGTTTCGAAAAATTCCCTAAGTGCTTGGCCATCGGCACATTGGAAAACTTAGACAGATGGACCTCCGATGCAGACCCGGCAGCGGCGAAATTAGTTAGACGGATCGGCGACATCTAGTTGATCGACCACACGACGCCGACCATCGGCGATCGGTGCCACTAAGTTGAAGGGATCGATGATGACACACTAGTGGAGGTTAGTAAATTGATCGGAAACATTTAGCCATTTGGACCACCAATAGCAACGGAGAGGAAATTTTGGAAAAAACCTTACGAAGTATTGAAACCATCAGCGATCAGCAATGATTGGTTGATTGCATCGTCGATTCCTAGATGATCAAGTTGCCAACGTGGTGAAAATTTTTATGACTACATCAGAAGAGATTGGTTAATTTTACGCAACCATTGCGGCTAGCTAGAAGACTATCCTTCTGACAGATAGAGTCCCCAACCACCGATGCCGGATAGGATAGTTTCTCCGATGGCCGATACCGCGGAAGACAGAGGAGAAACATTTTCAAAAATTTTCTAAGTCACGAAAACGTCATTGCCATCGGTGACAATTAGAGGATGAGGGTGCTAATGACGAAGGGTTTTGGTGGAAAATAGATTAAGGCAGAGCCACAGTTTCGGCAGAGATCTTCCAAAGATCGCCAAAATGTTGGCCAAAAATAGACAACGTAGGTGTCGATGCGTCGGCAGAAGAAAGTAAAAAGAGAAAAATTTTGAAAATTTCTCTAAGTATGGGAATCATCAGCGAAATTTAGGTGACGAAACCGTCGATGCAGCGGCGAACACTGGAAGAAATTATTTGTTTGGATCGCTGATGCCATTAGTGGAAAATAGTTGTTGGGATCGCCGACACCGCGGAAGAATTTAGCTACTTGTCAGTCTGTTGTTGCGGCTGTCATGTGGACTAGCGCGCCAATGATTAGGAGTTCAAACCATCGATAATCCAATTTCCAACACGTAGCGCTTAGTGGTTCCAATCGCCGACAGATGTTATGGCCCGCAAGAAGAAGAAGAAATTTCTGAAATTTTTCTAAGTGTTGACTCCATCGGCGATCAGCGAAAGTTAGTTGTATTGATCGCCGATGACGTTAGAAGAAGTTAGTGGTTCATGGGCCCGCCATTGCGGAAGTATAGTGCACTAATATTCTGATGGATACAGGTTTCGACTACTAATTCCAATTAAGTTGTGCTTCAGACCGACGATCGGAAAAAGTTTAATGTTGATGAACTGCCATTGCGACCGCCTAAGGGACTACCTGTCCGATGAAATAAAGGATCCGATCGTTGATGTATCAAAGATGTATTGCCGCCTGGTCACCGTAACGATAGAGAACATAGTAACTTGGATCGCTGATGTGTATGGGTTAGTCCTTCCGATGGCCGATGGGTATAAGGTCTGTGGAGACCGTAGTGGGAGTACCACCTGCAATTGCAGCATCCTAGTTAACTATGCACCTGATGAGAAGTGTATCCGAGTGCTGATGCCACAAATATTATTTGCTCTGACCGCCAACAAGCTATGATCCATGAAAACCCTAGAAGGTTTGTTGGTCATCATTGTGGAAGCCCTGATGACTAGCCACCCGATGCATAGAGCACCCAACCGCTGATGCAGTGGTCAGTCAATTTTCTCGCTGATGCAGATAGGAAGTTTAGATGAATTTCCCACCAAAAAGCTGGAAATTTAGTGGGGAAGAGACCAAATGAGAAGAAAATTGTGGAATATTTTGGTTGAGTATAAGGTCCTCGAAAAAATATTAAGGATCGGGCCGCTGATCGAAAGAATTTGAAGGTTTGTAAAACCACCATTGTGACAGTCTAAGACACTATCCACCCAACGAATAGTAGGTTCGATAGACGATTGATGTCCATGGAACCCGCAGTGAAATCGCTTTCCCCCATTGCAGCTGCCAAAGAGAAATAAATGAACAAACCACTGATGAGCTAGGTGTTTTGACCACTGAAGTGTCGGAAATATAGTTGGGAGGAGGTCCGATTGGACCAAAGGAGATTTGGGTTTTTTGAGGGAACTTCTCAGTGATTTTTCAAGAAGTTTTCAACTATCTTTCAGTGGGCTTTCAGCAAACTGCCAGTCGATTACCAAGATGAACATGAGAGAGAGAGAAAAATTTTGTGTTTTAGCAAAATTGTTGTTTTATGAATTTCTAGAAAAAGGAAGGTAAGTAGTTATTAATTACATTAATGATATCCATCTAACAGTTTGCTACTAACACGTTTGTAGAATTATAGACACCTCCAAGAGCAGTATTCCAGGAAGAACAGTGTGGTAAAGCAAGAGGTGGTTCAGTCATGAGAACTGTTGGAGGAGCAAGTCGGTAAGTCGACTTGAACGATAGCCGACTAGTTAGAGATTAGGTTGGCCACCTAAGGTCATGTCAGTTGAGTGAACCGATAGGTAGTTATTTGTAACTATTTGTAATTCATATATATTAGGCTGTTGAGCCAGATGATAACTCGGTTCAATTCTCTATATTCTATGGACCCTCTCATGTTAATATAATCTGTTATTCTATATGTTGAAGAAACTCTTGGATGAAAAATCTGGAAGGAACTAAAGATCAACAGTTACTAGAAAAACTAATTCGAGGAAGAAGAACAAACTTGTCGGAGTGGTTTGAAAAGATCGCTGACGAATTCTATGAGGAGCAAGCAGTAGAAGGAAGGACTTTGGTGGAAAACATCAAAAATAAATTCTACATAGACCTCACCGAGAATTTTTTGTGTTCCTTCCCGACCTTATTGTTTAAGTTCCTGATCGAGAAAGGAGTGGGTCACATTGTCAAACCTCGTCCATCACTTTGTGGACCACCATTAAACCCTAACTGGGTAGAAAAACAAAAGAGGTGGAAAAAATTCATTGCCGAAAGGGAGTGGGAATACTTCCTAAGCAAGTATACAAAACTATCCGGGCTTTCTAAAGCGTCGGGTAGGCTATGGGGGGTTGGCTGGTCATATATCGGGATAAAGTGGAGTGGATTCTAGTCGACTAAGGAAAATACCAATCACCAGTAATGAGAAGTCAACCTAAAAAGGAAATCAAGAGGAAAATGTCACACAAAGGTACAATGGACTTCCAGAAAATAGAGAGGGAGAAGAGGCTACAAAGAAGGGAAGAAAATCTCTTCCGATAGCACAAAACGAAGAGACACACGCAGAACAGCAGGTATCCAATCAGGCTGAAGAAAGTCTCATTCGGACCCAAGACCCAAGGGGAGAGATAGAAAATGAAAACCCAAAGTATTCTCTCACCAAGGACAATATAACCAGATTGTCGAAGGAGATAGTAGCCTCAAGAAAAAGAAAAAAAACACAGGAACAAGAGCAAGGGAAAGGTAAGTGTAGGCTTATCATTGCAAAGTATTCAGAGGATGAGGAGGGACTGGTAGCTACGATCATTGACATAATAGAGGATGCTGCCGCAAAGAAAGTGCCAGTGGAGACCCAATTTCAAAAATTTGTCGAGGCAGGGGCACAACAAGGTCGACCAAAGAAGGCGAAGAGCACAAACAA
Organism: Pseudotsuga menziesii; assembly: GCA_001517045.1. NCBI lineage: Eukaryota > Viridiplantae > Streptophyta > Pinopsida > Pinales > Pinaceae > Pseudotsuga > Pseudotsuga menziesii. The sequence continues at coordinate 32,254 of LPNX010829504.1, read as the reverse complement.
TTCGACAGCCGAAAATGTTGTGGATCTTCTATCTACACCCCCACCTTCGTCTCCGACAAAAATAATAGAGGAGCTAATACCTCAATAGCTTTCAGTGAGTCCACTGGACTTATCTAAGAATGCTATGTCGAAGGCTGTGAAGGAAGAATACAACCGTGATAGAGACATCTATGCATACATTGAAAAACTGCCTGAAATATTCACCATGGTACAAAATCTCTCTACCGAAGCCCCTTTGTTTGAAGCCGGTGGATCCAAAAAACCTGGCCAAGTACTCCAGAGGCTAAAGAATTATGCAAATGTGACTTCGACCTTTGAGAGAAAACCTGATAAAGAGGCTGAAGTTGTCACACGTCAGATCACATCTATCACTCCGACCAACCATGAACCGACCGGAGATGAGGAAGGAGAAAACATGGAGGACATAAGTCGAGAGATCGACCAAATGTTCTCTAAACTAGCTTCACCCTCTTAGATAAACAATCCTCCACTCGACCACACTTCCACCAACCCCATCACACCTAACCATTCACCAACCCCATCACCACCACCTCCCTACTCCGAACCCTTAATTCAACCAGCTACACCAGAACCACCTCCACTGCAACCATTAGCGATAAACGCATCCACTTATGGACCCTCTACATCCAACCAACCAGAGGCACAACCAAATGCAGTAGTAATCCCACAACCCCAGCCAGAAATACCATCCATCACTGCTACCCCACAAATAGAAAATCCAGACCTGACTCTTGTAGGTACACAGGTGCCAAAACAAGCAGAAACACAGAAGCACAAGAAGAAGAAGGAGAAAAAGAAGAAGGACCATCATTAACAGACAACAATGGTCGACATCAGTCAACTTGGGTCGACCACTCTGATCAATGCAACCAAGTTGAAAGATGTAGAGCTAGGACAACTCCTAGAAACATTGGCAATTGAAGCAAAGACAAGGAGCCATCAAAGACGTAAGGAGCTTGACAACAATGAAAAAGAGCAAGACGATTTTCTCAACAAATGCAAAAGCCTTGTACAAATGGTGATACCAGGACCAACAGAGGTTGACACTGACAAACCACTAAAAATGCTTGTCAGCTGTTTGAGAGCGTAGTGCCAGTGCTGCAGGCACAAATTCAAGACAGAAAAGAGCAGAAAGAAGAAACCATCTAACTATTGATGGAGTAGCACATAGCCTTTGCAGAAGCATACAAGGTGTTGCAAGATCACATGGAGGATTCTGTCATTACATAAGAAGTGATGCGAGACTAACCTGCTTACTATGGGCAAGTCTATCAGCAAACCAGACAGACCCGAAAAGAGATCCAAGCACTAGAGAAGAGGAAAATCACTGAGGAATCACTCGGATGCACAATTGAAGATCAAATAGTGCTTGAAACAACTAAACTGTAGAAGCTCAAGTGAGAAGAACATCAATGGGTGCAACAAGCCATTCCAAACCTAGAAAAGGTAGACAACATCTTCCCATAGATGAAAAGACTATTGGAGACAGTGGAGGAAAAGGACCAGCTTATGGGTCTTGACATGGAAAAAAGAGCAGAAGTTTCCATAGTAGAGAAAATGTTGATCATATCCAGTCTAACTACACTAACCATCGACATACATAAAATTTTGCATAGTTGGATGGATTTCCCACATCAGCTGGCAGTGATAGCTAAAGCAATTGTTGAAGTCTGTGTACAGAAAATACCAACCATCAGACTTCATAGCCCATGAAGATCAAGCACAAAAAAAATGACTACTTAGAGGGACAAAGAAATTTTGGGTACCTCCCTGTTTCTTCGAGATGAAGAAACGTTTTTTTCATGGGGGAGATGTTGGAGGAGCAAGTCGGTAAGCCGACTTGAATGATAGTCGACTTAGTCAGTAAGCCGACTAAGTCGGTCAATTGACTAGTTAGAGATTAGGTTGGCCACCTAAGGTCATGTCGATTGAGTGAACCGAGAGGTATTTATTTGTAACTGTTTGTAATTCATATATATTAGGCTCTTAAGCCAGATGAGAACTTGGTTTAGTTCTCTGTATTGTATGGGCCCTCTCATGTTAATATAATATGTTATTCTATCTACTTGTTCTTATCTCTTGTCTCTGTGATGTATGTATGTTTTAGTATGTATTATTGGTAACCTTATGTGATCTGTGAGATTACAACATTGGTTCCGTTGCTGATAGTACATGTCTGAGATGTATGCACGCAGATGATATTAGAATAGGAGATTAAGGACTGGTGGGAGCATAAAGTATCAAATTATTTGCAGACTTACGCACGGATAAACAGATTGAGGACCACACAAGAAAAGGAAAGATTATTTACAGAGACACATGAGAAGTTTGTAGAATCAGTGCCCCAGCTGCTAAAGAAACTCCTCGATGAAAAATCCGGAAGGAGCTAAAGATCAACAATTACTAGAAAAACTAATTCGAGGAGGAAGAAAAAACTTGTCGAAGTGGTTCGAAAAGATCGCCGACGAATTCTGCGAGAAGCAAGCAGTAGAAGAAAGGAATTCAGTGTAAACCATCAAAAATAAATTCTACACAGACCTCACCGAGAAATTTTTGTGTTCCTTCCTGACCTTTTTGTTTAAGTTCCTAATCGAGAAAGGAGTGGGTCACATTGTCAAACCTCATCCATCACTTTGCAAACTGCCATTAAAACCTAACTGGGCAGAAAAACAAAAGAGGTGGGAAAAATTCATTGCCAAAAGGGAGTGGGAATACTTCCTAAGCAAGTAGACAGAACTATCCGGCCTTTCTAAAGCGTCGGGTAGGCTATGGGGGTTGGTTGGTCATATGTCGGGATAAATTGGAGTGGATTCTAGTCAGCTAAGGAAAATACCAATCACCAGTAATGAGAAGTCAGCCTAAAAAGGAAATCAAGAGGAAAATGTCACACAAAGGTACGATGGAATTCCAGAAAATAGAGAGGGAGAAGAGGCTACAAAGAAGGGAAGAAAGAAGAGAAAGATCCTTAGTGCTTCAGAGAGGAATGAGTACTAGCATGACCGACCAGGAAAGAGATCCACCGAAGTCGGGTCATGACCGACAAGAAGAAGGCATGGAAGAAGAGGTGTCCCCTATGGAAGAAGAATTGTGGATAGATCAAGGAGAAGCTCTCCAATTAGAAGTTTCCCAGGAGGTAAAACCTCTATCTCTGATGAATCCGAGTACCCGGATACAAGCCATTGTCGAAGAGGACCTCAGACTAGGAGCTGGTGACTTTGGTATATGGAGTCGACTAGACGATGAGACATACACTAGAACACATATAATTATCCATCGACCAGAAGAAGGAAATTGGGTCACACTTCAAGCAATACCCTCCAACCGAAGTATCCACTTAATTTACCCGACACATGAAGGAGCACCCCCCCCTACCAAATACAGCTTTGGAGAACACAGAACATTCAAAACTGCGGACAAACAATTGTAGTTGGACATGAACAGAAGAAGTCGACAATAACCGACTACTGGTCGAAGAATAAATGACAACTAAAACAACCAATGGAAATGAGATTTCTATCGATGATAGTTCCGCATACAGGAATAAGCAAATAACCCCACTACCTCCACCACCACCCCCTCCACCGCCACCTCCTGAAGAAGACAGTGATAGTGACTCTGACATGGGTCATGGGTTAGCACACATCCCTCTATATGAGGGTGATGAGGACCCCAAACGACACTAGTTCATCTGTGAGTCGACTTGGGAGGTTAACCAAGTTACAGATGAAGACAGGCAGATGGCACAATTAGCTGGTGCCTTGAGTAAAAGGGCATTAACTTGGTACATAACCTTTTCTAAAAGAACCCCCCGAGCAACCAAAGCCAAAGTCAAAGTGAAATTACTATCATTTTCTAAAACTCTAGATGCAAAACATCTGGCAGCAGAGAAGCTAAAGACAACATCGCAAAATCCAGGAGAAACTGTCTGCAATTACGATAAACGATGGAAAGACATTCTTAGCCAATTGGACTATGTTATTGATGAAAAATTATTAATCCAGTGGTTTCTTACAGGTTTATCACAGAACATTCACTGACACATAAGCCTGGAGACATTCAATACTTACGAAGATGTGCTTACAAAATCTCTCCAAGTAGAAATGGATGAGGACATACCAGCATACTCCACCGATCACAGACTAGAAGAACAACTTGAGATCATGCAAAAGTCATTAAAATAATTAAACCTCAAAAGTCAGTATATCTGGTGCATGAAGTGCTCGACGGCTGGACATTCAAAAGACAACTGTTGATAAGAAATCATCCAACAGGACATCCAATTTGTGCAGACAAAATGTTTTTGCGACATTTTCCAAGAGAATGAAGACCATTAGACAAAATATTGCCCATTCAATATGAAGAATGGCAAAGCATCATGGTGTGCATTTTGTGAAACTAAAAATCATAACACTGCCAACTGCCATCTGAATCTCAAGGATTGACAAAATTATCATGGAGTCTATCAGACCAATGTAGTTGCACAGAATAATGAGCAAAACAATGCACCAAATGATCAGAACAATCAAAGATACGAAGGTCAAAGATATGAGTACCGGTATGACAATCGATGTGGAGGCTATGGAGGTCGAGGTCAATTCTCTGGGAATCGAGACAACTGACCATGTTGGCCCATTCAATGTTTCACATGTTATAACGAGGGACACTGACATGCATACTGTTCATACAAGGATAGGACTGACCTAAAATTCTGTACTAATTGTGGTGTAGGGGATCACTCATTAGAGGATTACCCTATTATACTTGAAAAGATAAATAAAAAGAAGAATGTTAATGTCTTGTCGTGTGTGCAAAAACATGATATTATCAATACAATCAATTTACATATCGTAACCCAACAACGGACAAAAACTGGGAGTGATAACCCCCAAATAAGCAAGATAAAAGAAAAAAATGTCTACCCTGATCCAGTTAAAGAAAAACAAATATATAAAGATGCAACAAATATATTTAGAGAATTTGCTTGATAGGAAGAAGAAGATGATAATCAACATGACACAGTGAAAGAGCTAATACAGTTGGTACAAAAAGATAAAACAATATCACAATTCATCGACTTACTGTATAAAATAAAACACAACAAAAACACCAAAAAACAAACAAAGAATATCTATATCTTAAACCAAAAAGATAAAAGTGATGCCGACCCACTTGTCGACCTGGAAATTGAAGGATACCATGTCCGACAAGTTGTACTCAATTTTGGATCACAAGTAAATATTATGAATCGAGACACACGGGAATAGTTATGCAGACCTCAATTATATGAATCATGCATATACCTAAAACTGGCAGACCAAGGCCTAATTGAACCTATTGGAGTCTGGAAAAATGTCGACACAACGATAAAGGTATATCAACTAAAGTCAACTTTGAAATTATTAACCTTAAGGAAGGATCCAGTTCCTTCCCAGTGTTAGCAGCTCGACCTTGGGGGAGAAAAATGAAATCCTCGATATCCTTGGACAAAAAAAGAATCAAATTAAAAAGGAACACACAAAAAGTCATAATACCTATTCATCCATCCCAAGGAGAACCTTGGACTGAACCTATCGATGAAGAAGTTGACATCTGACAACTCTATCAGATACAAAACAATGAAGATTATACAGAACCTAATATCTATGGAGAAATTCATTTAAGCAATTAAGACTCAGTAGTATATAATTCAGATGCAGAATTATATGATTGGGAAGTAGAGAAATAAAAAACGCAAGCAATAGGGTGTTGGACTATTCAGAAAATACAGAAAAAGCCCACCCAACAGTGCTTCATAGTATCCATTGTCCCAAAAATATTTGAAAAGAAAATAAGGGAATACCCTAATCTAAAACCAATAGATGTAAACACTACACAAATACCAAGATATAAGGAAAGAGAATCACCAGTCATGCATATAGAACAAGTATCCAAAAACATCAGTGAACATGGCCGACTTCAAATCCTAGTGGAGACTTTTACAGGCCAACCTGCTAGATGGTGGGATACACATCAATCAAGAGTGCAGACTTGGACAATAGCTTGAACTTTCTTCATAGAAATATTTGGAGGGAAAAAAATAACTAATCAAGCCCAAATATCTATTTTCATTCAAGGACAGAATCCAGAAGACCATATAAGGACGTGTGAAAAAGAATGGAAACGACTTAGGCACAAAGATGAACATGCATGGCCACACCTGTTCCCATCAACCCTCTCCAACTTACCAAACAAATGGTACAAGATGGAACAAGCCTAAGGTAAAACATTCCTCTGGCATGAACTCAGAGAAAATTTTATCAAAGATCTCAACTTTATACCACAAGATGAGAATTTGGTTGAAACAACAAAACAGATTCATTAATTTATACAACCGACAGAAAACAAACCCTTAAAAGATAACCAACAGACAATGGACTGTAACAATATACAAACCGGGATAATACCACAATCAACAAGACTACAGTTAGAAAATGAAAATATAGAAGGGAAAAGCATTAGATGGAAATCAAATCATGTCGAAACGACCAAACCTATTTTCACAGTACTCAAAGTTGAAACAACCGACAAGAAGGATAACGACTGAATGACTGCAGCAGACTTCCCTGCCACATTCTCACAGTTTAAGGAAGGAATTCGAGCAATCAATGAAGCTAAAGCATCGAAATGGCTAGATGCAAAAATTAAAACTAGAGAAGTCGACATATCAAATGATGATCGACCAAAAATAGAAAAAATTAGAGACTACTGGTCAGAAGCACAAACAACAGAGACCACAAACTTACTGAAAGAGTTTCAGGATTTATTTTCTAGAGACTATAAGAATATTAAAGGTCTAGTACATGAAATGGGTGAAATGAAGATCGACATAAAACCTGATGTTCGACCTGTCAAGAAATGACCATATAAACTAGCTCACAAATGCAAAGAAATAGTTAAGAAAGAGATTGATAACATGCTTGCAGCAAGCATTATCTACCCTATTGATCAATCAGAATGGGCAAGTCCAATGGTTGTTCAACCTAAGAAACATGATCCGACCAAACTAAGAATTTGTGCCGACTTCAAGAAGCTAAATAAAGTGACACTAACGGACCCATTTCCAACTCCTTATGCAGATGAAATATTAAATGAGGTTACAAGACATGAATGCTACTCATTTATAGATGGATTCTCAAGTTATAACCAAGTGCCAATAGCTAAAGAAGATTAGAAAAAGACAACATTTATATGTGAATTTGGCTCATTTGCTTACAGGGTTATGCCTTTTGGACTTAAAAATGCACCTACAGTCTTTTCAAGGATTGTGGTCAAAAAATTCCAAGAATATATTTACAAAACAATGGTAGTATATTTTGACGATTGGACAATATACTCTACACTAAAGGACCATTGTAAATGGCTAAGACTTATGTTGGAATGATGTCGACAGATCCAAATATCACTAAACATCAAGAAGTGCATATTTTTAACTCCTATAGGAATACTATTAGGGCATATCATCTGTAAAGAAGGTATTAAAGTCAACTTTGCAAAACTAAAAATCATCCTCGACTTAAGACCCCCGATGAATCCGAAACAAGTCAAGGTACTACTTGGTCATACAGGATACTATAGAAAATTCATAAGACATTATTCAAACACAACATACCCATTGGAAGAATAGCTAAGAGATGATCAAGAATTTAATTGGATAGAGGAGTGCAACATATCATTTGAAAAACTAAAAATAAAGCTAGTCGAAGAACCTATCCTAAGGTTTCCAAACTGGTCGACTAAATTCCATGTCCACATCGATGCATCAGGTCTAGCAATAGGAGCAATCCTAACTTAGCCAGGAGAATATGGAATGGATTATCCTATAGTTTACAGTAGCAGAAAACTAAACAAAGTTGAATGAAAGTATTCGACGACATAAAGAGAAGCATTAGGAATGGTCTTTGCACTACAAAAATATCAACACTACCTACTAGCTAACCCGTTTGTCTTCTATACCGACCACCAAGCACTAAAATACCTTGTCAATAAGCCACTGCACAATGGAAGAATCTGTCGATGGATACTTCTATTCCAAGAATTTGAATTTGAAGTCGTGGTTAGACCAGGTAAGTTAAATGTCGGTCCTGACCACTTATCCCAAATAGACACAAGGGAGGAACCAAAAGGAGCTAAATATGACTTATCGGATGCACATCTATTTCGAATAGAAGCAGTCCCGGTAGAGTTAGAGGAAATAGCTCAATTTTTAGAAGATGGACAAGCACCAGAAGGTATGAGTACAAAGAAGAAACAAATTTTAGCCATGAAAGTTGCACCATATAGCATCATAAATGGATTCTTGTACAAAATGGGCTTGGACGACATCCTTAGGAGGTGTGTACTGGAACACAAAAGAAATAATATCATGCATGAAGCACATTACGGACCTGTTGGAGGACACTTCCAAGAAGACATGACTGCAAAGAAAATCCAACAATCAAGGTTGTGGTGGCCAACACTTCACAAAGATTGCAAAAATTTTGTAAGCAAATGTGACCGATGTCAACGACTGGGTCGACCCCTGCCTAGCACAGAAATTCCTTTGATATCAGTAAACCCAAGTTTGAAATTTGAAATTTGGGCTATCGACTTCATAGGACCATTTCCCATACCAGTAAAAATAATAGGTGCAAGGTACATAATAACTGCAGTTGAGTATGTAACCAAATGGGAAAAGGCAGAACCAGTTGACACATGTTCCAGTGAAATAGCTGCAAAATTTATCTATGAAAATATTATCACCCGAGGGCTCATGGACAAAACTATGGACCAAGATAAAAGAGTGGGCTTACATCGACAAGAAGCTTACCCCCGCTGTAGGGAAGATACAACACAGTACCATTGTAAATTATGTCAACGCGTCGCTCATGCCCAGTTTTGCAGGCACAAAAGAAACAACAGTAAAATCTATCATAAGCCGGTACCAAAATAGCCGATTTTACTTCAACCGACTAGTCAACATCTCTAGGGAAGTCATTTACAAACTGACAGGGTTATCAAACAAAGGAGACCCAGTACCCATCGGTATGAAAGAAGGATTGGTCAAAGAAATAACAAGGTTGGCATCGGGAAAAAACTCGAAAGGGTTAATGATTAGTCACATAACAAATTGAACACCACAGATTGTGGCCAAAATCATAGCTATTACACTCACAATGGCAGGTCATGGAAGCGACCTCAAACTGGATATCTTAGACGCAGTAGACACCATTGCAACCAATGGAAAGGTATACAGATGGGCTAAGTATGTCGTAGACATGATCAAAAAAATATATGAGAAATGCCAAGAGATGGGAGGAATTATCATGTTCCCATACCTTATCGTATGGATAGTAATGTTCTCTATTTTCCCTGAAGGAGACAAAAAATTTCAAGAACCGACAAGATTTCATATGTGGAGATTCAAACCGTTCTCCCAGAATGGAACAATAAAGGAACTTGCTAAGGGAAAGGTGTTGTTGGAAAACTGGCTCCAGCAGCTCAAACTCCACACGACCAGATGGAGGGTGCCTCAGAACATCTGATGAAGTCTGCCCAAAAAGGCCCACATCTAGCTAGAGCTTAACCATACCACGGTGTGGTACATGCAGGGAGCCAAACCAAATGCAAAGAGCCTTGACTACTATCTGACAGTCGAAGAAATATTTCGGGAGCTATCTCGACAGGCTGGAACAAAAGTGCCAATACCAGCAAGAGCAAAGGAAACAGACTTCTCGATAGAGGAGCCATTGACAGACCAGGAGAAGGAGGAGGATTATGAGCTTAACTTATACATCAGCACCTTTGTGTCAGAGGAGACACTGGTCAAAGGCAATGGCCGACTACAAATCATAATCAAGCCTTCGACAGCACAAAAGGAAGAGACACACGCAGAACAATAGGTAACCAATCGGGCTGAAGAAAGTCTCATCTGGACCTAAGACCCAAGGGGAGAGATAGAAACTGAAAACCCAGAGTATGCTCTCACCAAGGACAATATAACTAGATTGTTGAAGGAGATATAATCCTCGAGAAAAAGAAATAAAATAAAGGAACAAGAGCAAGGGAAAGGTAAGCGAAAGCTTATCATTCCAGAGTCTTCAGAGGATGAGGAGGAACTGGCAGCTACGACCGTCGACATAATAGAGGATGCCTCCACAAAAAAAGTGCCAATGGAGACCCAATTTCAAAAATTTGTCGAGGCAGGGGCACAACAAGGTCGAACAAAGAAGGTGAAGAGCACAAACACTTCGATAGCCGAAAATGTTGTCAATCTTATGTCTACACCCCCACCTCTATCTCTGACAAAAATAACAGAGGAGCTAATACCTCAACATCTTTCAATGAGTCCACTGGACTTATGCAAGAATGCTATGTCAAAGGCTGTGAAGGGAAAATACGACCGTGACAGAAACCTCCAGGCGTACATTGAAAAACTGCCTAAAATATTGAGCATGGTACAAAAACTCTCTACCAAAGCCCCTTTGTTTGAAGCTGGTGGATCCAGAAAACCTGGCCAAGTACTCCAGAGGCTAAAGAATTTTGCAAATGTGACTTCGACCTTTGAGAGAAACCCCGACAAAGAGGATGAAGTTGTCGCATGTCGAATCACGTCTATCACTTCGACCAACCCTGAACCTACTAGAGATGAGGAAGGAGAAAACATGAAGGACATAAGTCAAGAAATTCACCAAATGTTCTCTGACCTGGATTCTCCCCCTCAGATCAAAAATCAGCCACTCGACCACACTTCCACCAACCCAATCAAACCCAACCATTCACTAACCCCATCACCACCACTTCCCGAATCAGAACCCTTAATTTAACCAGCTACACCAGAACCACCTCCACTGCAACCATTAGTGACAACCACATCCACTTCTAAGCCCTCTACATCCAACCAATTAGAGGCACAACCAGATGCAACAGTCATCCCACAACCCCAACCAGAAATATCATCCATCACTACTACCCCACAAACAGAAAATCTAGACCTAACTCTTGTAGGTACACAGGTGCCAAAACAAGCAGAAACACAGAAGCACAAGAAGAAGAAGGAGAAAAAGAAGAAGGACCATCATGAATAGACAAAAATGGTCCACATCAGTCAACTTGGGTCAACCACTCTAGTCGATGCAACCAAGTTGAAAGATGCATATCTAGGACAACTCCTAGAAACACTAACAATTGAAGCAAAGACAAGGAGCCAGCAGAGACGTAAGGAGATCAACAACAATGAAAAAGAATAAGTCGAGTTTCTCAACAAATGCAGAAGCCTTGTACAAATGGTGATACCACGACCAGCAGAGGTTGACACCAAAAAACCACTAGAAAATCTTATCAGTGGTTTGAGAGCATGGTGTCGGCGCTGCAGGCACAAATTCAAGACACAAAAGAGGAGCAGAAAGAAGAAACCGGCTGACTATTGATGGAGTAGCACATAGCCTTTGCAGAAGCATAAAAGGTGTTGCAAGATCACATGGAGGTGTCTGTCATTATAGAAGAAGTGTTGCGAGACTGTCCTTCTTACTACGGGAAAGTCTATCAGCAAACCAGACAGACCCGACAAGAGATCCAAGCACTAGAGAAGAGGAAAAGCATTGACGAAGCACTCAGACGCACAATTGAAGATCAAATAGTGCTTGAAACAACTAAACTACAGAAGCTCGAGCGAGAAGCACATCAATGGGTGCAACAAGCCATTCCAAACCTAGAAAAAGTAGACAATATTTGCCCGCAAATGAAAACACTATTGGAGACAGCGGAGGAAAAGGACCAGCTTATGGGTCCTAACATGGAAAAAATAGCAGAATTTTCCATAGCAGAGAAAATGTCAATCTTATCCAATCTAAATACACTAACCATCAACATACAGAAAATTTTGCATAGTTGGACAGATTTCCAAAATCAGCTAGCAGTGATAGCTGAAGCAATTTTCGAAGTCTATGTACAAAAAATACCAACCATCAGACTTCACAGCCCATGAAGATCAAGCACAAAAAAAATGACTACTTAGAGGGACAAAGAAATTTTGGGTAACTCCCTATTTCTTCGGGATGAAGAAATGTTTTGTTCGTGGGGTAGATGTTGGAGGAGCAAGTCGGTAAGCCGACTTGAACGATAGTCGACTTAGTCGGTCAATCGACTAGTTAGAGATTAGGTCGGCCACCTAATGTCATGTCAGTTGAGTGAACCGACAAGTAGTTATTTGTAACTGTTTGTAATTCATATATATTACGCTCTTAAACTAGATGAGAACTTGGTTCAGTTCTCTGTATTGTATGGACCCTCTCATGTTAATATAATTTGTTATTCTATCTACTTGTTCTTATCTCTTGTCTCTGTGATGTATATATGTTTTAGTATGTATTATTGGTAACCTTATGTGATCTGTGAGATTACAACAAGAACCCATGATGGATATGATACTCGAGATTCTTACGATCATGCAGGAGATGCCATGGGAGAAAATGTCCGTAATAGAAATGATGACATAGAGTCTAATGGAAGGAGATTCCAAGAGACACCATTCGAGGTTGTAGCCACCATGAGAAGCTTCATTAAAGCCCAAGAAGAGAAGAATTAGTTGAATGCTGCCATGTTGCAGAGTTTGACAGACTTGCAGAAGAAGATAGATTCTAGACAAGGTACATCAAGGATAGAAGGCAGTAAGAGCAGCAGCACTAGGAGGAGGAGAAGGACTTCTAGTGGATCATCTAACTCTGAAGAATCCAATGGAGATACAAGTTCATCTTCTCGTAAAAGGGAAAGAAGAAGGAACCATAGGGATCGCTTGCAGGATGAATTTAAGAAAGTTAAACCTCCTACATTTGATGGTGAGATAAAGACTGGACAAGAGGCTGAAGCTTGGCTTCTTGGGATAAATAAGTACTTCCAAGTGTAGGATTATTCATGAAACATGAAGGAAAGAGTTTCCATATTCAATCTAAATGGAAGAGCATCCATTTGGTGGGAACACTTCAAGCAAGTAAAGAGGATCATTGAAAGGAAATTGAAGTGGAAGTAGTTCAAGAAGTATTTCAGGCAGAAATACCTCTCCGACAGGTATTATGATGACAAGATTAAATAGTTCCATGAGCTGAGATTGGGACAGCAGACCATGGATGAATATGCAAATAAGTTCTTGTAATTATTGAGGTATGTTCAAAACATCAAAGATGAAAAAGTTAAGGTCCAGCGGTTTTTAAGTGGATTGCCTCAGTCTTACAAAGACAGAATTGATTTTTATGAACCTAGAACTCTTGAAGAAGCAATAAGGAAGGCTAAGTATTTCTATGACAAAAGCAAAGGTAAACCTGATTACCATAAGGCATGGAAGGAAAAGAAAAATGAAAAGTTTGATCAAAGAAAGAAAGGTTTCAAACCTTCTAGATTCAGGAATCAGTAGAAGCATCCATCCCAAGCTGTGAGTAAGCCAGTTGGAGTGACAGGTGGAAATCCTAAAGAACCACCACAGAATAAACGTCCACTCAAATGTTGGAAATGTGACGGACCCCACTTCCGCAGATATTGTCCACTTGAGAATGAAAGTACAAGGCCATATTATAACATTCAGGAAGCAGAAACAGTGGGTCAAGTAGCAAGAGCAACCCCTAGAATTTATGCAACATTAGAGGATCTCCAGGCAGATCATCAGACAATTGTGGTTGAAGTTGCAGGTAAGATTGCTGAACAATCTGTTTCTATTTTGATTGACCCTAGTTCTACTCATAGTTACATTACTCCTAGAGTAATGGATATTTGTGCTTTTAAGGAAGTAAAGCATTGGAAATTTTGGTTAGTTCAGCTAGCCACTGGAACTAAGAGAAAATTCAGTGAAGTAGTGGAGAAATGCCCATTGGCTATGAATGGATTGATCACTTGTGTAGATCTGAATGTTTTACCGCTTGGTTCCTATGATGTTCTCATTGGAATGGATTGGTTAGAATCTCATAGAGTAAAGATTTACTGTTACAACAATACTTTTGAATACAAAGATGAAGAAGGAAACCTAGTAGTTGTAAAAGGTATTCCAAAGGTAATTTCAGTAAGGTAGGTTTAAGCAATGCAGTTAAAGAAGTTCTGTAGAGGGGTTTCCAGTTGTATGTAGCTCATATTCTTGAACCAACAGGAGATGAAACTCCTAGATTGGAGGACTATCAGGTGTTACAGGAACTCAAGGATGTGTTTCCTAATGATATTCTAGGGATTCCTCCAAAGAGGGACATTGATTTCACCATTGAACTTGTTCCAGGAGCGGCACCAGTGTCCAAGACACCCTACAGGATGAGTACACCAGAGATGCTAGAGTTCAAGATGCAACTACAAGAGTTTTTGGAAAATAAGTATATCCGACCAAGTGTGTCTCCTTGGGGAGCACCCATTCTATTTGTAAAGAAGAAAGATGGTACACTCAGGTTATGTATTGATTACAGATAGTTGAACAAGGTTACTGTGAAGAATAAATATCCTTTGCCTAGGATTGATGACCTCTTTGATCAAATGAGAGGAGGAAAGGTATTTTCCAAGATTGACTTGAGGTTTGGTTATCATCAGGTGAGAATCAAGGATGAAGACATTCATAAGACAGCCTTCAGGACAAGGTATGGTCATTATGAGTTTGTAGTGGTACCATTTGTCTCACCAATGCACCAGCTACATTTATGTGCCTTATGAATAGTGTCTTCAGTAAGTATTTAGACAAGTTTGTTCTTGTTTTCCTTGATGAAATTCTTGTTTAGTCTAAGAATGAGGAAGAACATGAAGAGCATTTGAGATTGACATTGCAATTGCTCAGGGAGCATCAATTGTATGCAAAACTAAGCAAGCATGACTTCTACAGAGATATAATACAGTATTTGGGTCACATTATCTCAGAAGAGGGTATAACAGTAGACCCTGAGAAGATTGAATCCATTATGAATTGGCCTACTCCAAGAAATGTGACAGATGTAAGATATTTTATGGGACTTGCAGGATACTACAGGAGATTCATTAAGGGATTTTCCAAGGTTGCACATGCCATCACTTCTTTTCAAAATAAGGGGGTAAGGTTCAAATGGAATTTGAAGTGTGAAGAAAGCTTCCAACAGTTGAAGACTCTTCTCACCAGTCCACCAATATTGAAAGTTGCAGATCCAGAGAAAGATTTTGTGGTATGTACCGATGCATGCAAACAAGGGCTTAGAGGAGTATTTATGCAGGACAACCATGTGATATGTTATGAGTCAATAAAGCTAAAGGAGCATGAGAATAACTATGCCACTCATGATCTAGAGCTTGCAGCCATAGTACATGCTCTCAAGATGTGGAGGCATTACTTGATGGGTAGAATATTTGAGCTCATAACAGACCACTGTGGTCTGCAGTATCTACTTGATCAGCCTACTTTGAATGCTAGGCAAGCAAGATGGCTGGAATATTTATGTGAGTTTGATTTTGAAATCAAGCACATAAAGGGGAAAGAAAACAAGGTGGCTGATGTGCTCAGCAAGAAGGTGCAGGAAATACATGTGGCATCTCTTAGTATTTGCCAATCAGATTTGAGGCAGCAGACTGTTAATCATACTGCTGGAGATGAATTGTATGAGTAGGTAAAAGACAAATTGCAACAGCAAAGTCTTGAGAAGAGGTATGAGGGATATAAATTGGAATAATATGGACTTCTCACTTATAAAGGTAGAATTTATATTCCCAATGTAGCATATTTGAGGAGAGTTGTTATGGATGAGATCCATCAAGCTCCGTATTCTGGTCACCCAGAATACCAGAAGACAATTGCTACAGCTAGAAAGAAATACTTTTGGCCAGGAATGAAAAAGGACATGGCTGAATACATTTCAAGGTGCATGAAATGTCAATAGGTGAAGGTTGAGCATCAACACCCTATAGGTTTGTTGCAGCCTTTGCCAATTCCAAAATGGAAATGGGAAGTTATTTCCATGGATTTTATTACAGGATTGCCGATGACTTGGAGACAACATGATTCCATCATGGTTTTGGTAGACAAGTTGACAAAGGTAGCACATTTTATATCGGTGAAGTCTATGCATAAGACTGATGACATTACCAAGATCTTCATGAAGGATATTTTCAAATTGCATGGATTGCCGAAGGCAATAGTTTCTGATAGAGATGTCAAGTTCACTTCCAATTTTTGGAAGGGATTGTTTGCATATTTGGGTACAAAGCTAAACTTCAGCACTGCATACCATCCTCAAATAGATGGGCATACAGAGAGAGTTAATCAGGTGCTTGAAGATATGATTCACATGTACATGATGGAAAAACCAACCAAGTGGGAAGATTACTTACACTTGGTAGAGTTTGCTTATAACAATGGATAGCAAGCATCCTTAGGGATGAGTCCGTATGAAGCTTTGTATGGAAGAAGGTGTAGGACACCAGTGACTTGGGATAATCCAGTGAACAAGATTGTTCTTGGACCAGAATTACTGAAGGAAATGGAGCAAGAGGTTGTAAAGATCAGGAAGAATCTAAAAGTAGCATAGGACATATAGAAAAGCTATGTAAATAAGTATAGGATGAACATAGAGTTAAGTGTTGGGGATCATGTCTACCTCAGAGTGAGGGCCAATAAAAGTTACTTGAATCTTGGAAGTTGTGCCAAGTTGTCACCTAGATATTGTGGGTCGTTTGAAGTGCTTGAAAGAATAGGGTCTGTTGCATATAGACTTACATTGCCTGTTAGTACTAGAGCTCATAATGTTTTTCATGTTTTTTTGCTTAATAAATATGTACATGATCCTAACCATGTGATAAATTCAGATGTGATTTAGGTGGAACCCGAGGGAGAGTTCCAAATCAAGCCAATGCGCATCCTCAATAGGAAGGTCACAATGCTCCGAAACTGAGCCATAGGGTAGATAAAGGTGCATTGGGAGCACTACGGACCTGAATAGGCTACGTGAGATATGGAGGATGCTATGTGATTGGCACACCTATTTTTTCTCAAATCTGCGGAACACTAAGACGGTACCAGTGTAGCATTTTGTTCAAATTTTGTAAAGCACTGAGGACAGTGCTATTGAATGGGGAGGGGAATGTAACACCCTAGTTTTGACCCTGTTTGCATTACATATACATGATACATATATTGTAAATAATCATGGTGCAGAGCTGAAGGCAAAGGCCCCACCATCGATTTGGTTACGCTATGTTTCGGATTGGAATTGTCACCGATGGTATATTAGGACATACAACATATAATAAGTTGTGGCATCATGTAACTATGCATTTTAATTAAATAACCCCAACCAACTATGTTCACTACAACCAAATTGAGAAGGGGCATGATTTCCTAAGGTTAATGGGGGGAAAAGCCATGTGTCACCACTCTTTTTGCTCACCTTCCCTTGTCTCATCCAACCACCACCTTAATCGTTTTGTTGTTAGTTGGGGCATCTATTTGCTAGCAGGAAAACCACTACGCTCATGCTTTCACTCTCTACACGACACACCTTTTGGGTTGCAGATGTTCTATCTACTATCCCGATCGTGAGCTGTTCATTTTCCCCATACAGAGCAGAGTTAAAATGGATTACAATCCATTGTGTGGGGGTTCATTTGTTCTCCCCTTCCTCACCAACTATTGGCCTAAGGATTGGTTCTTCGTCTTGTTCATGCAGAAATTCCATGTTTTGACTCCACCATTGTCGGACTGTGAAATGTTGCCGTGGTTTTTCCCTGTGGGATGTTTTTCATGGTTTCCTTGGTGATATGTCTTCCTCCTATCTATGTTGAGGATCAGCTTCCTACCCGTGTTCCTGTTGTAGTTGTCCAGATATTTAATTATTGATCATGGACTGTGGTTTTCTTTTGTGGTTCATTAGTTGTTGTTTCCCACACTTCTTGGTTTAGTTTCCTTTGCAATTTTGGCTGTTGTAGATCGCTGTGGAATCGTTTTGGCCACGATAAGGCCAAGAACAATTTAGGGGTTTGTTTTCCCTTGTCAAAGCTTTAATTCCTGGTTTGTTGCATGAACGCAGTGGTTGGTCTTCGGACTGCATTGGAGTGGTGATGAGGGCTTTATGTACTTGACAAACCTGGTGTTTTTGGGAACCAAACAAACAGAGCTAGAGGGTTGGATTTTTTCTCCACAACCCATGAATAGCATTGGATGGGAGACCAAGGTCTAAGGGAATGCGTTGCAGAGAAAGGACTGATTTCCTTATGTTGGGTGTGTGTGTGGGTGTCATAGAAGCTAGGATGGTTCTAGTGTAGGTATCTTTAGCTCTTTAATGAGCTCACCAGCTTAGCATTTATCCTTTCCCAGCTCCTAGATGGCCTCATAAACCCAACTTTGTTGGCTTGGCTGTTCCGATGTTCGCCTGATAAACCCAACTGTGTTGGCCTTTCTAAACTATGTACCCCTGTTGTTTTGTTATCCTTGGCTACGTGTAAGCCTGTTAGTTCCTTATTCCTTGGTGAATCATTCCCGGCTCGGGGGTGGCAGCCTTGCTGAGAGATTAAGGGGCATGCAGGCCTATGGTTGGGTGGAACGTTGCAGCAACGTAGCTGTTTGCGGGACATGTTCTTATTAAGATAAGGATTCTTTCATGACTTGTGTTTGCAATCATATTTACCACTGATGAATGATAATGTAATGTGAATGCTGAAATTGTATATCAATCACTAGTACAGGTGATCAATTTTTCCATGGCAAAACGTGGCAATATCCACGGAAAAGCATGGATATTGCCACGTCTAATTGTTTTTTGTTCCGTGGAAACTATTCCGTCATAATAGAGACGACCCCTAATTTGTGTCGCAAGAGCGACAATGTTCTATATGTCGTTAGATGTCTAAGCCGTCGCTATATCCACGCCTGGCCGTCTCTGTATCCACGCCTTGCTGTCGCTATAGCCACACTTTGTACAAGGTTTAAAAAAAAATGCAAATCCAAGACGTCGCTATAGCCACGCCTTTCCGTCACTATAGCCATGCTCCGTATAAAGTTTTTTTAAAAATGCAAATCCAAGACGTTGCTATAGCCACGTCTTTCCATTGCTATAGCCACGCCTTTCCATCGCTGTATCCACGGTTGGTGAAATTTAAAAAAAAAATACTTGCAGCCGTCGCTTAAGCGACGGTATTTGAATTTTTTTTTAAAAATAAATTATCTGGATTATCTGCATAAATGAACTCACCATAAAGGAAAGCAGTCCTGTCAAAATACTGCAACCAAAGTTTCAAGACCAGTCAGTCAATTACATCTATAATTGTATTCAATGGCTTCACATAACAGCAGGAAAGGAATATACAAACAAAATCCCAAGACATAAAACATGCAAAGCTTCCTTCTATGTAAATACCTTGAGACTGACCAAATGGATACAAACAAGCAAAGCAACTAACTGTATAATTATAATTAAAAAATATAGGTATTTACTGCATGGTTAGACCGTGTGGTACATCCCTTTGATAGTTACAGGATTGGTGAATTTGTTTTCACTGATATGTTGTACCCAAGCCTTTAAAATTATAGACATTTTGAGAGGTGTTGCAAACTAGAAGTGCTGCTAGAGCTGTTGGCTCCACGAATGCGAATGAACTTAGTAGTCATTCACACTGGTTTGTATACACGCATCAAGCTTTATTCAGCAAATATATAAGCTGCATTTTGCTAGATAACCTGATTTCTTTTTGTTGGAATGACAGGTCTGACATTAGATGCATTGCACTTAGAGTATTGATATCAGAGCTTTCTAATGATTTTTGTGTCAACTTGTTGCAGTATACTTAGCGTGATGGTAACAGCAAAGAGCTTAATCAACGGGAACTTCACAATGAGTAAGTTGTGGCTGGTCGATCTTGCAGGCAGTGAGAGAATAGCAAAAATTGATGTCCATGGGGAGCGTCTAAAAGAAGCGCAGTATATCAATAAGTCCCTTTCTGCACTTGGTGATGTCATAGCTGCCCTGAAAATGGAAAGCAGTCATATACCATACAGGTTTGTTGTTCTGATAAAAAATAAAGAGCAAGAGAGTTTTGCAATACTGTTTTCCAATTCTCTCTTCTGCACTCTATGATTTGTTCTATTGGCTTTTTTTTGTCAAGATAGAACTGATAGTAATGGTTTGGTGACAATAGGAACTCTAAACTTACACATTTGCTGCAAGATTCACTGGGTAATTGTCTTTAACCTTACCAATTATACTATTAATTTGTTTCTTTGATTGCATAATATCGACTATGGAGTGCTGGCTTCCCTTGCTTTGTTGACTTCTTTGATTTTGACCAGAATGGTCAAAATCAAGTTAAAACTTTTAACTGTATCTAGCTCAATTCAGTTGCCTCTGACACCAATATGATGCGTATTGATTTTGACTAATTATGTCCACCCAGGAGGAGATTCAAAGACTGTAATGTTTGTACAAATTAGTCCCCATGAAGATGACATGGTAAAAACATTGTGCTCACTGAACTTTGCCAGCAGAGTTCGAGGATTAGAGCTTGGTCCTACTCAGAGACAGCAAGATGCTGGTGAAGTTTTCAAGTATAAACAAATGGTATGCTTTTGTCACATTGTTCCACTACTAGGGTGTCAGTGCTATTAGAAACTAACCATTTCCTTTAGTATATCTTTTTTTTTCTTTGCACTAAGTGTTGAAATGTACACAGCTTGAGAGGATTAGCCAGGATGGAAAAGAGGCAAAGAAGATGGAAGATAGCTTACAAAATATGGAGATCAAATTTAAGGGAAGGGAACATATGTGCAGAAATCTTCAAGAGAAGGTGCAGATGGCTTGTGTTTTGCTTTCTTTAGTTTGTAAAACTTGTGATATTGACCATGCAGTATGTTAAAAATGTTAAAAATACTTGAATGGCTTTTACAGATTAAAGAACTGGAAGCTCAATTGGAAAAGGAGAGGAAGGATCGAACTATATGTGAGACCAAGCTGAGAGAGCATCAGCGCCAGTCAGAAAAGTTGCCTGAGAAGAAGGCTTCACTAGAACAAATATGGGCACTTCTTTGGGTGACATTCACGAGGAACAACCATGGATTTTCAAAAAAATGGATCGTCCTGAGCATAATTAGTCACCTATAGCAATCATAGGCACACCTACATGGATTCTGGGTACTTTTCAGCCCCTAAATAGTCTCCTACAACTGTGAATAAGAAAACAACAAAAAAATTAGGCATGTAGCAGCTTCTAATAATCAGTCCTGCGTGTTATCAACAATAGGAGGAGATTTCCAGCAATGGTTTTGAAGTTTGGGTACTTTACGGCAATGAAACAGCCCCCAAAACAACACGTGTATCCATTAAAGCATCAATCCATACCTGCATATGCACCTATAGCAACGTTTAGGAGATACGACATCTCTAGAAGATTTATTTCTCCTGTAATGGCAAGATTGTGTCATTTGATTTTCTGATTTTTCACAGACTATACTTGAGAACTATGAATAACTTACAAGGAGAATACTCTTCTTTTCTTTCCATTCTCTCAACGTCTGAAGCTGGTTGCATCTCAACGTTTCTACCTTATTGGTTACATCATATAGGTTATAAACAGGGATCTCCTCCACTCCCCATTTTTTATACACATTGTTTATACACATTTTTCCCAGTTTCAGCATACAGTGTGAACAGAAAAAAAAGGGATAAACAACAGTCAAGTCAGTCCTTCAACTGTTGTATTTGACGGTTTAAAGCCATAACATCTCCAGAAGCATCCTCATTGATAATAGCCTGATAGTAACAACCAGTTCAAAATGTGATGGTTAGTTCAAACAATACATCAGATGACTGTAACAAATAAGCATGTATTATAAATTGAAAAAAGATGTACATACATTGTTTTGAATGAATTTCGCTCTCTAAGCAAACTTGAGTGTACTCAATGTCTCATTTGCAGAACTGTCCACAATTTAAAAAGGCATTATGTTTTCACTGAAGATCCAAAATGTAATGATGACATCAATGGACTGTCAAAGGTAAATCTATGTTGAGAATATTCTATCCAGTAACAAAAAATGGTCACAAACCATATTGATGAACTGATATTTGCAATAATTGTTGTTTTAGAGTTACCACCAAGCGATTCCTGCAAACATGTAGAAGTTTTAATAATCTGCACCAGGTTGGAATGAAGGTTTAATATCAAAGAAGAATCTCACTTTCCATGAATGTTTAGTTACCTGAAGAAGAAATGTAAGCCTTGAATCTCAGCAAGGAATGTGGCATTGTTTTCCATGGGCCACATCCACTAAAATCATGATAACAAGGCTACATATAATCATAAAAACTCTTCTTAATGATATCTTTAAATAACAATTCAATTACAATGATTAGAAAAGGCTTATAAATCAAATAAATCAGCCCAGTAAATCAAATCCAAATGTGGATGAGAAATAGCGCAAATATTGCAATAGAGATGTTAAATAAAGATATGTAAAAGATCTGCATAACTACCCAAGAGTTGACAAGGATTTATTAATGTTGGCAGCTTCTTTCAAATGAT
>LPNX010829491.1:182484-197372 GCA_001517045.1 Pseudotsuga menziesii | reverse complement strand
ATCTCAAAAAATCCAAGTAAGTCGAGGGATGCCTGATTTTTCAGGTTTCTATTGCATCTAACGTGCACAAAAAGGTCCCTCATCTTCTTGCACACACCCTCGTAAGTTTTCATGAAAACCTTCTTAATTAATTTTTCATTGTTTATTTTGAAGATCAGGTTTAAAATGTTTGTTGTTAAGTTCAATTAGTGCCTGCCAATTATATCTGTGATGAATTGCATTATTGTATCGTGTAGAGATGCAAAGGTTATGTGGGATAAAAAATCTGGCAGTTCAAGGGGATTTAGTTTTGTTTCCTTCAGAAGTCACTAGGTACAAAAAGTTATAAGAGTAAAAACTAAATTGGTTATATCTTTTCTTTTCTCCTTTTGGAGATTGACGACTTTTCCATTGGTGTAGGATGTTGATAATACAATAAGTTCCATATGACAGGTAAGATTCGAGAATAATTATTGATCTTATCTTTTAATAGTGAAAGCATGCATAGATACTGTAGAATAATCGGTGTTCACAAATTTGTAGGCATCTATTAAATTCTAGGCAATGTACAAGAAGTGTCTTGTTCCAAAACTAGTGCTACGCTTCCCTCAATGATTTTTGCAAATGAACCAGATGAACCAACTTTTATGTGTCAAAGTTATCTAAATCTAGCTTACTATGACCTTATATATTTTTATCTCTTCTTCAGTTTTTTACTAGCAAATAAAACTGCATTTCATAGATTTCGTACTTCAATTGCAATTTCTTTTATTTGTTTCTGCTTTCAACTAGCAACATGTGCAATACCTAGATAGTGAAGAAAAGATTTATGTACGTATGTGAAATTTAGTTAATCTTTAGGCTTATGCCTTTGTTTTAGTACTTAATATTCCATCATGTCAACCAATTTTCAATTCATATAAATATATCTTGCAATTTGTTCTAGAATCTAGATTCTTGCTATCATCAATTGACTTTCTTGAAATAGTCCTTACCACCAAAACATCATATGACTTTCTTGTTTCAACTATCTATGTTTCCTTCTAAACACGTTATGCAATATATGTAGATTATTGCATAGTTCATGCAACAAGATCTAGATTCTTAGCCTTACTACAATAATAAAGAAATCAAAAAATATCTTACTCTTCTACCTGCAACTACAATCAAGTAGCTACTCAAATTGTTGTCAGATTCACTCAAAAGTTATATGCTTTTGTAATAAACTGTTTGAATTTTTAGTACTTTGTCAAAACTTCGGTTAAAGGAATTTGCTCATAATCTTCCATCAAATCTAATTTTCCATGTTTACATTAATCCACAGGTAAATGGCATAGCAATAAGGATTTGGTCCATCTCTTTAAAAGAATATGCCTACAATTGAATAAGACTCATTGTAATATGGTCTTGACATAGTGCAATTGGCACATAGTTACCATAGAATTAGCAGCTTTTCTTTTGTGCAATGTAGCAGTTTTATGTTAACAAGGTATTAAGCCCTCCCTACATGAAGCACATTTTTTTTCGTAAGGTTGGGCTTAGGAAATTTTAAATTTTTATTTTTTTGTTATAAATACTAATTATCTTGTCAGTGATTAGCCTGCAGGATTGTGATGTTTGCATCTCTCATTGTGATGGTAACAGGCTAACACATGTTCGCTTTATTGCTTGGGTTTGACATGACACTTGGCTGAAGCGAAGGTTCAATTCGATATTTATGTTGATGAACCTAGTGGTTAATGTGACATTGTTGTTGATAATTATACACACTAAAGTCTACAGTTTCTGATAAACATTGTGCTCTTTACATTATGATAAATTGCTTAAAAAACAATGTTCTTTGCCTTTATCAATTGCATTTGAAAATGTTATTATACA
The DNA here is from genome assembly GCA_001517045.1 of Pseudotsuga menziesii. Taxonomy (NCBI): domain Eukaryota; kingdom Viridiplantae; phylum Streptophyta; class Pinopsida; order Pinales; family Pinaceae; genus Pseudotsuga; species Pseudotsuga menziesii. Next base: position 195,515 of record LPNX010829491.1, on the reverse strand, counting down.
TATACTTTTTAAATTATTTGTCTACTGCTTCCATTATGACATATGAAACAAAAATGTTTTTTCTCATACACAAAACAAACAAACAAAAATGCACCTTTTAAATGAATAAAATCCCTTAATTTTTTTATTATGTTTTTTAATAACATCATGCATTATAAAAAAACCTTCAAACTTTATATGCATTAAAAACCTTATAACTTTATATGCATCCTCGAGGAGGGACATTGACATTCCATGACTCTTTAAACTTGAAATTACGCCTACCTACCCACATGTTGACAATTATGTGAATTCTATCACCCGGTGTAGTCTAAGATTGTCAAGATTTCCATTACAGTAACGGATATTTTTCCCTTTAAACTTTGGGTGCGCCACAAACCTCGCAATCTTTTGATATTTAAATACTGATATGAATACTCTGATCACCTTAATAATGACCTTAAACATGGATGGGTATTCCCTTTTGCAATAGATCACATCATACATAAGAAAAATATGCAAGCTAATAAAAAAAAGTTAAGTGAAATCCTCTGAAATCTAATGACTTTGTACTTCATTGAAAATGCCAAGAGTTAGGTTTGCTTTGAAATTAGTAATATCAAAGATGCTTATATTCTATTATGGCAACTTGAAATTAATTAAAAGAACCTTTAATCATATCAACTTATAAAATTCCAATCTTATCAACAAGCACGTCATGCAAAGAAAGTCTCCCCATTGGCTGTGTCTCATCCCTTTTCTCTTCTTGAAAACTAATACGCTTCGAGGGAGATCTCTTTGGCAAACCATAAAAGCTAACCTGTGCACAGGGTGGACCAGGCCCATTACTATGACCTAATTTAGGTGAAATAGTAATAAAATATCCATAATCTTCATGATAAGTACCTGGCATGGTTGGTTTTGGTTTGAACTTTGAAGTTCTAGCTTACCTTCTGGATCTGATCATCTCCTTAAGATACAATGGGTATCCAATTTCAGTTTCAGAATATGTCCTCTTGCTTCGATACTTCAGCTATGAGCTCCAAGGGTAGAGACATCAAAAGTACTAAATCACAGGAGAGTCTTTTAATGTCGCAGAGCAGTTCACAATCTGCAACGAGCTTGCAACCGGAATTCAGTATTTCTTCAGAGCTAAGCATTCAATCTCAGCCGAGTGTATGTTCAGAGAGTAGCCTCGCTTCAATCCCCTCTCTTACAGGGATCATTGGTCAGACTATGAGAACCGACGGAGGCACCGTTTATCGATGCGTAGCTACGTTCAGAGGTCATGGTGGGTGCGTGTTTTCTCTAGCAATAACCGCGGGCAACCTTCTGTACAGCGGGTCCTCCGGCAATGAAATTCGAGTGTGGAGACATCCCCAGGTCAAGGAGCTCTGCAAGTTTGGCCACGGAGATGGAGCCGTCAAGTGCATTCTTGTTTCTGGCAACAGGATATACAGCGCGCATCAAGATCATAGAATCAGAGTATGGAAACGGGCTCAGAATATGCAGCCTTCTGGTCATAAACTTGTGGCCACCATGCCGACCCTCAAGGATTATGTGATGAACACCATACCGCCTAAGAATTATTTTCAAGTGCGCAGGCACAAGAAAGTTCTCTGGATCGAACATATGGATACCATATCGGTTCTGTCGGTTGATAGAAATGGGTTTTTGTACTCGGCTTCTTGGGACAGGACGGTCAAGATCTGGAGACCGTCCGACTTGAGATGCGTTGAATCTTTCAGAGCACACGACGATGCCATCAATGCGCTTGTGGTTTCGCCAGATGGTTTTGTTTACACAGGATCGGCAGATTCCAGAATCAAAGTCTGGGCAAAGGCCCCGGGCGAGAGAAAACATTCTCTGGTTGCCACGCTTGAGAGACACAAATCTACCATCAATGCACTGGCTCTCAGCCCCGATGGCTCCATTCTCTACTCAGGAGCTTGTGATCGGTCCATCATTGTCTGGGAAAGGGACGGTAGTGCACGGCATATGAGCGTGTTCGGCGCCTTGAGAGGCCACAAACTCGCAGTTTTATGCTTGGCGACTGTTGCAGAATTTGTATGCAGTGGATCCGCGGATAATACAATCAGAGTTTGGAAAAGAGGAGAGGGGAACGCGCATTACTGTTTGGCGGTTTTAGAAGGTCACAGAGGGCCAATTAAATCCATTGCAGCGTCTGTAGATGGTGTCATGGGATGCCACGTATACAGCGGCAGCCTGGATCATGACATCAAGGTTTGGTGGGTTTCTTCACGCACAAGCTGTTCTGAGAGTGAAGACAAATATGGCTGCAATCTGAGTTCATCGAGAAAGCCTGAGAAATTGAAGTGTAAAGCTTCAGTTGAAGAACTTTCACCAGTCACTCTTGTGCATGAAGTTTTCATTTCCAAGGAACATGAAGTTGTCATTTCCAAGGAACTGGCAATATAGTGTTATATTTTTAAATTTAGAAAGTTGTATCCAAACATGATGGATATGGAAATTTTATTGACTTGATCTATTTAAATGGGAATCGAACATTCTCACATAAGATGATTTTTTTTTAATGATTTATATAAGGTTAAAACTAAGTTAGCATGGTTTTAAAGGGAAAGTAATTTTGTTTATAAAAAGATCAATTTTGTCTATAAACTAATAATTTTCATTAGTTAATGATAAGTTTGGTATATTTATTAGTTAATATATATTAATTAGTTAATGATAAGTTTGATATATTCATTGGATAAAGAAACCATTTTTATTTCTCTCAAAATCATATTATATTTGATATTTCATAGAAATCAAAATAACATAGACTATCAATTCAAAACTAAACCAACTGAACATAATTTGATCGCATTCCTTTGTTTCAAGTAGAGTTTGTACCCTCATTTGACCCTAATATCGCTTTATAGTCTTTTGACATTCACTAGATGATTGGGAAATAGGCTCATCTGTTTTGCACAAAACAAAAAAGATTTGGTTGAAACCACTAAAGGTATCTACAGGAAATTGCATTATATTGTTGGCATCAAAGCACCGCCTTGATGCTATTGTACATGAAGAGAACCTTCAAGAAGAGAAATAACTTGTTTTGACAAAGCATCCATTGCAAGGTTGTATTTGCATCGTATATGCATTCAAAAGAAATAAACTAAAAATCAAAATGGATAATATTCTTCAAAAAGATAAGGAGGAAGGTTCCAATCTGATCATATTGGCATCTACATGTACCTCTAGTATCTTGTAAGAGGATTTAAAAAACTTTGTGCATAGAGCATCCATAATCTTTGATTGTAACGTCATTTTTGCGAATGTGGATCATTATCAAGTGAATGAAATTCAGGCAGTGGATCGAACTTTGGAACAGGTGGTTCAATATTATTTGGAGAAATCCCAAAGATAAGAAAAATTGGATGAATTTGTCACAATCATATCCAGTGACAAAGAATATAGAGCTAGGTTAGTGATAAGGGAATGATTGTTGCACTAGTCCATAGCTAATTTGGAGTCACCAAATGTCTCGATGTATTTAATACCTTTCTCTAAAGCATAATTCATAAGAATCCATAAGGAATCGAACTTGAATTTATTGTTCATATCAATACATCTACCAAATTTTAATGAAATGTGATTCCGTTAAATATTTACTGGTACCAAAGCCATAGAGTCCTAGTCATTCTTGACATGCATGATCCATATGGAGATCGGTGTCCACCCATCTATTCCACTGACTCCACTACAACAAATTTGACTTTTAGGGGCGATTGTCTTCCGACTCCAAAAGTCACTTTTAGAAGCGGTTTTGGCTATGGTGGCGGTCTTTAGAAAACTGCCCCTAATAGCACCGACACTAAAAGTTTTCACTTTTAGGGGCTGTTATGGAAGAAATCAAAACTGCCTCCAAAAGGTGACTTTTAGGGGCGGTTCTAAACCGCCTCTAAAAGGTGACTTTTTGGGGCAGTTCTAAACCCCCTCCAAAATTGACTTTTGGCGGCGATTCTAAACCTCGCCTAAAATTCTCTTAGGGGCGGTTTTAACCCCCCCCCCCAACAAAAGTCAATGTTGGGGGCAGTTTATGATATGGAGGCAGTTTTGGCAAAACCACCGCTAATAGTATCGATGCAGAAATTTTTGACTTTCAGCGGCGGTTTTGGAAGAAATCAAAACCGCCCCTAAAAGTGACTTTTCGAGGCCGTTTTGGGCCACCCCCAAAAGTGATTTGGGGGCGGTTTTTGCATTGGAGGGGATCATTAGAAAACCGCCCCTAATAGCACTGATGTAAAAAATGTTGCCTTTTAGGGGCGGTTTTGGAAGAGATTAAAACTGCCCCTAAAAGTGAGATTTAGGGGTGGTTCTAAAACCCCCTCCCCAAAAGTGATTTGGGGTTGTTTTAGATTTGGAGGCGGTCGTTAAAAAACTGCCTTGAATATCACCGATGCTAAAAGTGTTGAATTTTAGGGGTGGCCCTAAAAGAGATCAAAACCACCCCTAAAAGTGACTTTTGGGGGTGGTTCTAAACCCCCTACAAAAGTCACTTTTAAGGGCGAAATTAGAGGAAATTTCAACTCAAAATGGGCCTCCCAAGGAAAATTAGTAAAATAATAAAATAATATTTATTAATTTTGGAGGAAGAAAAGAAAAAAACTCAGTTTGTATTTTCAATATATCTCCCTGTGTTTTTACTCAAATTTCAATTGGGAGAGCTCATTGGATGTAGAATTAAATTTTGCATCCAACGAGTACCCACTCGGCATACGTTTGACAGGCCCTGCTGCCCCAAAAACAAGAAATACCTGAAAAAAACGTGATGATGTACCCACTCGGCATACGTTTGATGGGCCCCGCTACCCCAAAAACAAGAAATACTTGAAAAAATGTGATGATGATGTCATCATCACATTTTTCCAGGTATTTCTTGTTTTTGGGGTAGAGGGGCCCGTTAAAAGTATGCTGAGTGGGTACTCGTTGGATGCGGAATTTAATTCCACATCCAACGAGCTCTCCTGATCGAAATTTGAGTAAAAACATAAGGAGATATGTCGAAAATACGAACAAAAAAAATAGTTTTTTTTATGATACCTATCCCCAAATTTGTATTAAAAAATTGTTTAAGACCTATACGGTATTTCAAATTTAAAGCAATTTCATTGGCTAACACATGATGACATGGAATTTGAATTAGAGTTAAAAGGCCCATTTTGAGTTGAAATTTCCTCTAATTAGTATAAACCCCCCTCGTAGGTACCTACGGGGGCAGTTCAAAACTGCGCATAAAAGTCCCTATTATAAAAATTTGGTGGCGGTTGCAAATCCCCCTCATAGGTACATACTGAGGCGGTTTAGAACCCCCTCATTCGTACCTATGGAGGCGGTTCAAAACCCCCCTCACAGGTACCTACGACGACAGTTCAAAACCCCCATAGTAGGTACCTATGGAGGCGGTTCGAGACCCCACCCCCTAAAACACTTTACAAACTATTGGGGGAGGTTATGAACCCCCCTCGTAGGGACATATGAAGTCAGTTTAGAACCCCCTTCGTAGGCATAATTTAAAACATCGATATTGCAATATCTTTAGGGCACAAAGGAATCGAACCTTCAACCTCCTGCTTATAAAGCAGGTGCTCTACCATTGAGTTAGAACCCTATAAGAATTGGGGAAAAGGGAAATATTAACACAGAAACATTTTTCTCATCGTTCCTCTGTCCCAAGGATGTAGGAAACACGATCCTAACCATTGGGGACAAGTCCCCATGGAGCACTACTAATATCTTAAGCTATTAGTCACAACTCACTAATACTCTGAAAGAAGCTGGAACTAAATTAGTAAAAAAAGGGCAGGTTCCCAAAGAATTTAATATGTAAAGGTCAAGCATGATTAGTTACTTAGTTGCAATATTTTATTAGAATAGTCTTAGAAAATCCAGGAGACTCCATCCACTCCATGGATTTCCTACCACATGAATCAAACAATTAAAATTTGACAACATATGAACTAGCAGCATGAACATTAAAATAAGGAAGAAACCCGATTAGAAGAATTACATGTACTTGTGGAGTCTGGACATTGATTACATGGATCAAGATATTAGATAGTCAAAACGAGGTTTTGATGATTGAAACACAATGGCCAAAATATCATAGTGGCTATTATGTAATATATATATATATTTTTATAATTGCTAGCATTTAGATTTAAGTCAACAGAAACATACTTGCACACCTTCCAATCATGCACCCATCCATCAGACACTAAGATGTGAATGGTGATCCAATTTATTATAAGGTGGCCAAATTGTAGATTTACTGCATTGAACGTTATGAAATTGGACTCAATCTTTCAGAAAGGGTATTCACCAAAGTAATGGCAATAAATAAAGCACTCCAAGAAAATAGAAATTAAAGCTAATATGAGCTCCATGTGACTTTATCAAATGTATCATAAATCAGAGATTTAATATTTTGGAACATAATTTGCAGTGAAACTATGCCTTCTCTAATTCAGGACAGCGAGAATATTTTACATCTCAACAATCAACGATAGAAAAATACCATGGAGTGCTTTCTATTTTCTATAAAATAATAAGCTAAATACACGTTAGCTACAAAGTACACATAGCCCAATAGGTTCGCCCATCCAATTCTCAGTAGTCACCAATGTATGTTATTGCGTATTGTTGAATGTATGTTTGAGACTTTGGAACTCTATATTGGTGTATGTATAATACAGCCATGTCATCAGATTGACCAAAGAGTCTTTAAGGAAGAAGATATCAATTTTCCAAAAGTGCCTCCCAGCCATATTTGCACTACTCCAGTAAATTGCCCGCCTAAGGCAAATGAAGGAGAGTTTGAGGGTGAGACAAATTGTGTTGTGCTCGGTGATGTGTCCTACATCCTCTGGTATCATTTTTTCATGGTTTTGGTGAAATGAAAAATCCACCTTGAAAGTGGCACAATTTGTGTAAGTGTAAATTTTGATGGTAAAATTGCATAAGTGGCCTCTATAATTTATATTTGATGTATTAAATTATTATGAAGGTACAGTCCTCTATATTGTTGATTGGTTCACCTAACCATATCATAAACCTGTCAAAAAGGTATCTGAGGATGAAGTTATTAATTTTCCAAAAGTGCCTTCTTGTAGGTTTTGCACTATTTTTGTACTGGTAAATCTGCCTAAGTTGGCTCAAGAAAATGCACGCCATATCTTAGGTGTTAATGATGAAATTAATATGAGACTGTCATGATGTAGCCTGTTGATATGTGCATCTATCCATGGTGTCAGCTTCTGTTATGGAGATCACACGTGTGGAAAATAGGTTTGCCAATTTGGTTAGAAAAAAACTGAATGTTCTTTTTCCAAAATAAAAAAAAAGGGTGAGCTAGAGGAATTAAATACAAAAAAATGCCCACACCATAATTCAGGTTTTGAGAAAAATGCCCGTACCATGGTACTAGGATTCAGCTTGTTATAGTGGCTATCCAACCATGGTCTCAGTTTGACTTTATCATCTATGAGGAGAAAGTTCCAGGTATTATGAGAGTGTGATAAAAATATTCTGAGAGTGTGGATCTCTAGAGTGTTGTATGATGCATCCAACCATATCTAGAAGGCTATAATAAGAGTTTTTTCAGAAAGTTTGAAGAAAGCATAGAAGCATCTTCACAATAACCCACATGCTAGGAAATGTATATTATCATTTCAAACTTACAAATTTCATATATAATGACAAAGTTATTTGATAAGTTTGTCATTGATTTTCTTTATCAGCAAACTTCAATAAGTTTAATTCCTTGACAATCAGTGAGCTGATTATTCAGGTTCTCCTTCTCTTTTTCTATCTCAGCTAGTTTAGGACCTTGTATTAGCTGGGTGGCAGGTATGAGAATCTTCTTTTTCAATAACTGAATCTCTTTTTCTTTCTCATCTAGCAACCTTTAGGTACAGCCAGCTCCCTTATCAGATTGGCCTCCAGTAGCCAACAGCCCAGTTTACAGCTTCTTTATTTGAGTTTGGTGGACCTTATTTTCCACCTTTTCTTGCCTCAATAAGTTCTCGCATTTACCTTTGAGGATCTGTAACTTGGATAATGCCAGAGTGATCTTCAGCAAGTGAGTAAACAAGATATCTCATGTCTACTTGTGAAGATGAATCATGTCAAGTATGGGGATATCATCTAGGTTCATTTTTACTTCAGCAACTGTGTTCTTGCTTTCCAAGGCCAAGTTCAAAGTGTTTTGGATACAATTCTCGACTGAAACCAAAGACACATCTTGATTAGAAATCTTCCGTACTTCATAATATAATTTCAGGCTCCTTTGTGAAGTTATGTCTTTGATTCCTTTGTACTTATCCACTAACTCTACTTTGTTCTTTGACTGGGAGGAGGAATCGAAAGGAGTACTATCTGCAAATGTATACTCTTCTACCTCAAAAAGAGGGCCTGATATCGTCATTTTCCTTTTCCCTTTGTCTACAATTGTATCTAGGACAAGTTGTCCTTCAGTTTCAACCTTTTGCCTTTTCAGATTTTTAGCAGTGCCCTCCTCATCGATATCCATTGCCTCAGGAAAATCTCTTTTATTCTTTCCTTTTGATTTACTGTCCAATGGAGTAATGCTTTCAGCTACAGCAAATAGCTTAAAAAATTTGGGGGTGGGGGGTTAGTAAAATAGCCGGAAGACAACTTTAGGGGGGGTCTTTCAAAAACCCCCCCAAAAGTCCTAAGAATTAGACTTTTTAGGGGGGTTTTGTTGGCCGAATACACTAACCTAAGCCAACAACTGAAATATAGCCCACACACTTGACTTATTGCAATCTTGTGTATGTTTCGAGTAACTGTCTCTAACAGGATCAAGGCCCTGCTGCCTGTAAAATATGCTCTCAAAGTAGACAGTCTATTTTAGGTGTAGAGGGTAAGTTTTACTTAACCAAACCTTCTGAAAAATTAGAAAGATTCAACCTAATGACTAACTAATGCTGAAAACTATCTTAAGCTAAAAAAAATAGTAGCTCCTAATTCTATCCTATAATGACTTAAATGCAAGCTATCTATCTCAGCTAAGAGCATGAATAGTTACTTTGATAATAGGTTTCAATATATAAAGTGATCTATAATCTTGCATTGTTAGAAAAGCCTACAATCAACAAGAATAAATCTAAATCAACTCACAATAAGATAATATCTCATCACAAGATAATTTAAATAGAAGATAAAACCTGTAATCAAATAGGTCTAACACAGTGTTGAAACATAATAGGTACAATCAGGTACTAACATGAAGATGAAACAAGGTCAGCTCACACAGTTAATACTTCATGTAACACAATTTCATAATCAATTGAAAAATCATGAAGAAACTCATTCACTTTCAATATAACAACGAATCATTCATATTTCAATACCATGTACTCATTCGAAATTCATAAAAAAATGATTTCACATATCCTATAACGATATATATATATATATGTGTGTGTGTGTGTGTGTGTGTGTGTGTGTGTGTGTGTGTGTGTGTGAACACGAAATTCAACAAAGGAGAAACATTGTCAGAACAGTATAAAATAACTGTAAGACTTAGCTAAGGTCCTCAGTATTCTGTAGAATCCAGTAATCTTTAGAAACAGTTCTAAAGAAACACAAGCACAATAGAATAATATTATAGCACTATAAAATATATGTTCTCCACAAGTCTTAGGAATCGAATCCTTTACTTCTGTTTAGAATTTGTTTATAGAGGGAACTACAAACTGCAACTAATTAACTAAAACTCCTATTTCTAAGGTAATATATGGATTTTGTCCAAATATGGGTCAAAAAACGACTAGAATCATAGGCATGTCATTATTTAACCATCGGGAGAGAATAACGCGCCCAAAAATGGTTAACTTACTGGATAAATCCAGCGTAATATTCTCCAAAATGTGTTAACACTATATTGGATGATACATGCTGGTAAATGCTTAGAAACAGAAGTGTAGAAACATCATAACAACAAATCAATTTTATTCCCGAAACAGCTTCCGATGAGTAAATACACTTTAAAACCTTATGGCAAACAAGATAAGATAAATAATTCAGAAGTGATGAAGCTTTATTAGGTCTCCTATATGAATTGAACAGAAACAGTTATCACACCATGTTGTAGCTTGCTTGGATTAATAGTAATAAATTCATTTGATTTTAAACATGCCTAAATGATAAATGGAATGAAATTAGGAGCTACTAACTTCTGTAATTATAATTTTCCAGATGATCAAAAGAAATGAGGGATTAAGATCATTAGAGTCAAATTTCACATAAGCTGATGCTAATCCTTGTGAATCGATCAATCAATTAAGCTTCTATTGGGAGTACCTTGAGAATCAAAGATTCTTAGGGAACTCCTAGAATATCCATGATGAGTGTTGATCCAGGTGAAAATATCAAATGTTGATCAAAAGATTACCAATTTTCAAATTATTCGAGTTCAAAAATGCTCCGAAGGGTGTTGCTTACCAACAGGTTTTTAAGGACCGCCCCTAAAAACCTTAAAACTCTTTTTGGTGGGGTTAGAAAAATCGCCGCAAGCCACCTTTAGGGGGGGCCTTTCTAACCCCCCCCCCCCCAAAAAAAAGCCCTGAGAATTATACTTTTGAGGGGGGTTTTTAAGGACCACCCCCAAATACCTTAAAAACACTTTGGGGTGGGGTGGGGGGTAGCACAATCGTCACGAAACACCTTTAGGGGTGTTTTTTCTAAAAACCTCCCCAAAAGTCCCGAGAATTACACTTTTGACAGGGGTTTTTAAGGACCGCCCCCAAATACCTTAAAAATTATTTGGGGGGAGTTTTATCAAAACCGCCGCAACAGACCTTTAGGGGGGGTCTTTCTGCAACCCCCCCCCCAAAAAGTCATAAGAATTATACTTTTGAGGGGGGTTTTTAAGGACCCCCCCCAAATACCTTAAAACCCTTTGGGGGGGGGGGGGGGGGGGGTGTTCAGCAAAACCGTCGCAAGCCTCCCCTTGCAAATGTCTTGAGAATTAGACTTTTGAGGGGGGTTATTAAGGACTGCTCCTAATAACTTAAAACAATTTTGGTGGGGGTTTTAACACAACCGTCGCACACCACTATTAGGGGGGTCTTTCTAAACCCCCCCCCAAAAGTCCTAAGAATTAGACATTTGGGGGGGGTTGTAAAAACCGCCGCCAAAAGTATTGAGAATTGGACTTTTGGGGGTGGTTGTTCACAAACCGCCCCCACAAGTCCTGAGAATTGTGCTTTTGGAGGGGGGTTGTTTAAAAACCACCCACAAAAGTCCAATTTTCGAGACTTTTGAGGGGGGGTTTTAAGAACCACCCCCAAATGCCTAAAAAATGTTTTTTTGGGGGGGTGGGTTTAGCAAAACCGCCCCCAAAAGGGTATTTTGTTGTAGTGCTCAAAACAATTATCCATTGTGGTAGTTTCCTAGTAATTTTTCTTCAGTTTTTTGGGTCCTAAACTTATGGGGCTGTTTTAAGGCCCTAAACGACATTTTTTGGTAATTCGAGGGGCCGAAAGTTTGTCAAAAACATGCATTTGGCCATAGTCAAAATATTTAAAGATTGAATAGACATTTCCAATGGGATATCAAGCTCCCAAATTTAAACTTGGTTTGCCGATGAGCTGGGGTAAGAAACCCCTTCCAATCATCATTTTTTATATGCTTTCCTTTGTACCACCGCTCACCTGTCTGTGGTAACCCAATGGCTTGACAAATAAATTCCTCGGTCAGCTTTAGTTCAATATCCCCAACCTGTGCATTAACCCCATCAAATGACTTTTCAAATGCCTTGGATACTGCTACATTGAACCCATAAAACTTTTGTAAGAACCTTAGCCACCCAACCTTTAGCATTACCTCAAGACACTCAAGAGCAACATGCAGATACTCATCACCTATGAGTTCAAACCTAGACACCGGAGCCATGGAAGCGATTACACAAACTTTGAGGTTTTTTGAAAACCAAACTAAAAAATACAGTCTATTTATCCACAGTTCATGCATTTCCATCAATGCCCCAAAATGCCCTATTTTATCAAAGCACTATGAATTTCCCTGCAAGTTCATCATAATGCGAGTTGACAGATAAATGAGATTATGAAAACAACTTACCAGATCATGATGATTTGTAGGGAAGTCAAGTGAGCAAGTTATTAAGTGTGATGTTTGTATGATGAAAAATTGACAGATGGCAACCTTCAAGTGACACGAATATCAAAACCCTAGTTTCAATCATATCCTTAGCGTTGATCGATATTTTCATAATGTTGTGATGACCCAAGAAAAAAATCATCGTTTCAAAACATGATTGAATGGTTACAAAGCCCCAATCCTTCATTCATCGAATAAAACCATAATAATGTAAACAACTAAGGATATAATTGATGAACTTAGGATCAAGGTTATTATAAAAATGATCGAGAAATAATTTATAATGTAACCAAACCTATATCAAAACTCTAAAAGTCATCTTAGCCCCTCATGGCAAACTTTAACACTTACTCACTTCGGAAATAAGAAATTCGAAATAAGGATAAGCGTATAGTAATGTGTGGCTCATGAAAATTATATTAAATACACTTTAAAACCTTATGACAAATAAGATAAGATAAATAATTTAGAAGTGATGAAGCTTTATTAGGTCTCCTATATGAACTAAACAGAAACAGTTATCACACCATGTTGTAGCTTGCTTGGATTAATAGTAATAAATTCAATTAAATTAGGAGCCTGAATGATAAATGGAATGAAATTAGGAGCTACTAACTTCTGTAATTATAATTTTCCAAATGATCAAAAGAAATGAAGGATTAATATCATGAATGTCAAATTTGACATAAGTTGATGCTAATCCTTGTGAATCGATCAATCAATTAAGCTTCTATTGGGAGTACCTTAAGAATCAAAGATTATTAGGGCACTCCTAAAATATCCATGATGAGTGTTGATCCAGGTGAAAATATCAAATGTTGATCAAAAGATTACCAATTTTCAAATTATTCGTGTTCAAAAATGCTCCGAAGGGTGTTGCT
>LPNX010829491.1:85244-180627 GCA_001517045.1 Pseudotsuga menziesii | reverse complement strand
TCTCTTTCATTTTGTTCACACATAAATCCATATCAGTGGTATCAAATCAATTTTCTCTTAGAATGTTTCTCATTGCATGTCCTTGACTAGGTCAGGGTATAGAGAGTTGGGTCTCAAACTAGTTTCACTTGGGGAAGATCACACTTGCTGCCCCAAAATACCTCCCATGGTGAAGGAAAATAGAGATGATGGAGTAATATATCCTGCCAAGTTGTTGCTCAAGGAATCCCTCGCGTGACAAAGGAACAAGATGATGGATAATTTTTCCTAGATCCTTCAACGAATGTGGACAATGGTAGATGTACCTTCAATGAGTAGTCATTTCAGGGATGAAAATCCCTTCAAGGTACAAGTTAACTTTAATATTTCTTTATTTAAAATCCAAGTCAATGTCAATGTTGTAGATAAGTGGTTTAATGTTCTAGAAGGGTATTTCTCTATCCACAATTTTTCTGATAGGGGAAAGATCACCTTTGTGCTCCTTAAGGCAGTCCCCCATGCCAAAAATTGGTGGGATTCCTATTGTGGGTAAAACTCATCAGACGATTCTAGAATGTTCAAGGCCAATCCCACTTGGGTCTCTTTCATAGATGTCGTCAAGGAATAGTATTACCCTGTGGGAAAATATGATGACTAGTACACAAAATGGACCTTTTTGCATCAAGAGAGGTACCAAATGGTGTCAGAGTACACCAACAACTTTCATACCTTACACACAAAGCTGGGTATCAAGGACTCCAACACTTGGTACTAAAATATTATAGTGGTCTGTATCGCTACATCCAAACAAAGATGTACTTCCTGGACATCCCTTTACTAGGATCTGCCTATCGGTATGCTGTCAAAATCGAGGAGAAATTTCGGCAAAAGAACAAGCAAGAATTTGCACCTACGAACCCACCGCAGAAGCAAGGAAAGGGAAACCCTAGCTCACAGAACACAGGACAAGGAAAGGACAACCAGTCCCAGCCACAAGAAAAAAATGGTAATGTAAAGACCAAGAAAGACACCTGGAAGTGGTGTGAGTTCCACAAAATCCCCTAGTATAACACTGATGAATGCCGCTCAAAGTAGTCATTGGTGGTCAAGATCAAAGCTTCAAAATCAAATCCTGATTCCAATTTAGAACCCAATGTCACCGTCGTAGACTAGGGGAAGCAAATCATTGATGCAGAACCGAGTGTCGCCGTTTCTACCAAACAGATTCAACCAGAGGAGCCTCAAGAGTCAGAGGCAGAGGAATGTCTCTTCCACTCACATATGTGGGTGAATGGAATCTCGTTACATTTTTTTGTTAACTGTGGCCACCAAAAGAACCTAATCTCAGTAGACGTCATCAAGATATTGAAGCTTCTGACAACACCACACCCACGACCATACAACATCGATTGGCTAAGCCAAGGATGAGGTATCTGCATTAGTCAACAATGCCACCTACCATATGGCATCAAGCCTTTCAAAGAGGAGGTACTATGTGATGTGGACCCACTTGAAGTCGGTGATGTTCTTTTAGGACAGCCATATATGTGGAAGCATCATGTTGTATATGAATCACGACCTTAGAGTTTCATTGTCACTTTGGGGGAACAACTCTATATGATACCAAAGACAGTTTCATCTGCCACAGTTTTGCAGAGAAAAAAGATAATCACCCACACCAAGAAATTCTCCCTCTTCACAATTGCCTTTGAAGAAGAACATCATATCACAGAGATCTCCAAAACCTCTACACATGGTTTCTTTGCTGAGCCAAAACAAGAAGAACACCAAGTTATTGTTTTCTCATCTATCTGAGTACCTCTATAGTGCAATGCTACACATCCAAGGTGCTCATCCAAAAATAAATCATCTAGTAGATTGGTTTAGGAAAAGGACAACACAACAACCAAAATTGTTGAATAGCTCCAGTTCATCCTTCAATGACAATTACATTCCTCTCGGGATGTCAAAGGAACAACTCCTTTTCACTTCAGTGAATGCCACACCAAGATAACAAATCAACACACAGTTCGAGATACGATACGGGATTTGATGAAATGGATACTATTTCTTCCTAAGGGGGGAGGATTAATCCGAATGGAGATCGATGGCCACCCACATATTCCACTAGCTATAAACAATTGTCCATTGTGCCAGTTTCCTAGTAAATTTTCTACGGTTTTTTAGGTCCTAAACTTTAAGGCTCGTTTTCAGTCCCTAAACGACATTTTTTGGAGATTGGGGAGGGGGACAAATATTTTCCTATGGCATGCATTTGGCCTCAGTTGAAATATGTAAATCTAGTATAGACCTTTCCAACAGTCTATCGAGCACTGAAATCGAAGTTCATATGCAAAAGTTATGACCCCAGGAAGTTAACTATTCAACTAACCACCTTGGGGCCGCAAACTTTATGACAATTCATCTTCTAGGGTTATGTTTTGGAAATTTAGGGTTCTTTCCCTGATTATTTTATAAAGATTCCATTTCAACCTCATTTTGTATTCATATATTCATGAGTGAGCATAGCCGTGACATCTCTTCTCAGAGATACAACTACCACCAATTTAGCTGCTTTTGTTTTACATTTTGTTCTGTTTCATTCATTTAATAGAATCTGATTTTACTATATCACTATGTATATTTCCATATATCTATGTATGTGAGTATATATATCCTCTTTCATTTTGTTCACACATAAATCCGAATCAATGCACCATCAAACTTGTACCCCAAGGCATCGACATATTGATCACAGGTTCCTTGAGGATCCTAAGTTTGGAAGGATGCATCGAATGAGATCCTTCCTTGAAGGCCATTGAGAACTTTGTAACAACTAACTCAGGAGTGTTGAAATGTTGTAACTTCAAATGATAATCTAAATGTATTTTACTGATCTACCCCAAGGGAGATGTTCTATTCCTCCATCAAGATGTTATTATTGTAATTGGTCATCATAGAATCATGAGGTAAAGCCTCCATTGTAAGTCCGGTCAATAGTACCCTAATGAATATAATGTAATGTTGTTTTGTGATTTACTAGGTGAATTCCTCCCAACCAGTTTAGTGGGGCCGACTTGTTAGGGTAAAAGTCAAGTGACAAAAAGAGTATAAATAGAGGAGTTTTGTTCCTCATTTGAACACATGAACTCACACTTGCGTAGTGCATAGGAGAGAGAGAGAGAGAGAGAGAGAGAGAGAGAGAGAGAGAGAGATCAGCAAGGAGGAGAATACCCATTTTGTGGTTTTATCTTATACATCTATATAGAGGAATTTTTGTTGGGTTTTCTTCCCCTTGAGGGTTTCCCACAATAAATATTGTGTCTATCTTGTGATTGTGTTTCTTTCTGTGATTTTGCATATGCTATTCTTGTGAATTTGGATTAAAAACTAATGATATCTAGCTAATGATATGAAATATTAACATGGTATTAGAGCTAGCGTGAATAGAACAACTTTCATGAGGTGAAACTCTCTCTCCTCTCCCTCGAGAAGAAATTAGGGTTTCTACAAAATTTGGGATTTTGAAGTTATGCTTGCATACAAATTTGTTCCTCCCTAGAGCGAATCTATTGAGCCCTAGATCGAATTTTTTGAGTGGTTGAATATCTAGGAAATCCAAACCCTAGTTTGTCCCTGAACAAAAAAACTACAGAAAACTAGAACAAAAAATCTACAGAAACTGCAACCCCGCAAACAAATTTTGAAGGGTGAATATTTGGGATCTCCAAAAACCAAGTGGACCAACCGACTCGCCTCAGTCAAGCTCATATCTTGGTAAGTTCATCTTTTCATTCTGAGAAATTTCAATTTTTAGTGACCTCCTGGATAAGATGGCCCCAAGCACTAAGCTTAAGGACAAGCTGGAAGGCATAGAAAACTTCCTAGCATGGAAGTATAGGATTTCTTAGAGAGAACAATCTTGAAAAATACATCAAGAATGAAGTTCCAGAACCTAAAGAAGATGAATCTAAGGAGAAGCATCAAAAAGACCTAATCACGGAAATGAGGATCATTGCTAATTCTATAAAAAATCACTTGATCCCTCAAGTGTCATATAAGAAGAAACCAAAGAAAATGTATGATTCACTTTCCATAATGTATGAAGGAAAGAACATAAACAGAAAGATGAATTTGAGAGCTCAGCTGAAGGGTACAAAGATGAGTAAAGGAGAATCCATTCAAGATTACTTCACAAGGGTCTCCCAGTTCAGGGAACAACTAAGCTCCATTGGGGACTCCCTTGATGAAGATGAACTCATTATGATTGATCTCAATGGCTCACTAGACCTTGGGATTCATTCATACAGACTCTGTGTGCCAGAAAAGAAAGTATGAAGTTTGACATTGTATGGGAAGATTGCATCCAACAAGAAGCTAGAGTAGCTAATAGAGAAGCTCTACTTAAAGAAGATGATCAAGCTATATCCACCCATACTAAAAGATTAAGGCAATCAAACTTCAAGAAGGATAGTCACAAGGAGTATAGACCTCTAAAGAAGTTTCAAAGGAAAAGAGAAAACAGTCAGAATAAAGACTAGTCCAAATATCAATGTTACAACTGTCATAAGATAGGACACCTTGCCAGAGAGTGTCTGTTATCAGCTAAAATAGCACTTCTCCATCCGAGTGCTGACATTCATTATGTCGGTACACAAAAGTACAATTAGGATTGAAGTGGCCAAAACACTATAGATGCACATGACCTTTGATACATGATCTCCAATCCAACTTGATATATTTTTATTCCGAGTTTAGGGTTGCACAGACTATGTGCATTGCAACCCAGGTGTACATTTCGTACACAATTTACCTTCTAGAAACAAGTGTGTCATATGCACCTTGCTTATACAAACACTTGCATGTACCTTAATTCGACATTAAAAAATATAAATCATGATTAGATGAGTTTAGTTGGTCCTTAATCCATAACTATCCCAACTGTCTCAACCATCCTAACCTTCGAAACCACTCTATTTCCCAATGTATAAATAGAGGCCTTGGGATGGGGCTAATCAATCAATTCGAGAAGAGAAACGTTATGTTGGTTGTATACCTTCAGAGTCTTGGGGTAGCAAAAATCAGAGTCCTGAGTTGCAGAGGAGTCCTTGTGTCAAAAGTTGGGTTGTATTCTTACCTATTCATTTTTTGTTAATAAAGAGAATTCTTCTTCCAATTTGTGTATTATGATTTTCTCATGTATATGGATTAATGAATGATGTTATTTATATTATTAATCTATGTTTCATCTATCTTCTAATATATATATATATATATGTATGTATGTATGTATGTATGTATGTATGAGATATTGCTTGAAGAATTTGCTCTTTGCAGGTGAAGAGAAGCATCCCTAGAAGCTTTGGAGAATATTGAAGCAAGAGAAGATCAAGCTTGGATCAACCGTCATAAACCGGGTAAGCCAAACTCTCTTCCTATTCTCATTCCATTTTCTGTAAAAGTTGATTGTATGCAAGTCTAGTAGTAATTTGGTAGCCCCAACTCCTAGGTTACAAGGGTGTATTTCCCTATACAACAGAACAGGTGACTCCGCTAGGGAGTCCAGCCTGCTATGGGTTCATCATGTAGGTTCCCTTTGCCAGTCTTTGTTCCGATTCTGATTCTAAGTGTGGTCCTTTTTATCTTGCTTTTTATTTACAGTGTAGTGTGCCCAAAATTCTGTGCTAGTCTTTTTTCTTTGAAAACCTTTTAGCAGTACATGCAGGTTTCTTTGTGCATAGTCACGTGTATGACCTTGTATGCGTGGGTTTCTGTATAAGAAAGTTGTGTGGTACGCAGGTTTCCTGCATACATAGTCTCATTTTTCCTGTAGCATCCTAAAAGTTGGGTAGGGTTTTCTTATCCCTGTCTCTTTGGCTGCATACATAGTCTCATTTTTCCTGTAGCATCCTAAAAGTTGGGTAGGGTTTTCTTATCCCTGTCTCTTTGGCATTTTAGTTGTTTGGAAGTCTTCTATTTTTGGCATGACTCTGTGAGTCTGAAGTCTGTGCGTCACACCATTTGCTTGTTTTTCAAGACCTTGAGCCTTTTGTTTTAATTTCTTTCATATTGTGAAGTGAAGGTGGGCCTCCTGCTTTGTCTGTAAGTTTGAGTGCTTGTGTCTAGGTCAATGATCAAGGATTTAGATACTTTATACTCTAGGTTACGTTTGTGGTGTCAGTTTGTCACTCCTTCTTTTGTGAATCTAGTGGACTCTTTGGGTTCAATAGTTTCTCCAAGTCAGGTTTTTTCCGAGTCTTCTTCATGTTTGGTTGAAGTAGGTCATTTTAGGTCCTTTATGCCTCATTTCACTTTTATATGCTTTGCTTATTTGAACTTGCTCAAAACTTGCATTTAGTTTCATTATAGTTTTTGAAGTTTTTGAAAATAGAAGAAAAACATTTTATACTTTTGCATTTAGTTGCATTTAGTCGTTTCTTTTCAGTATTTTTCAAACAAAATTCAAAAATTATAAAAATAAGTCTTAATTTTCTCGCATTTAGTTTTAAATTCATTAGCTTCTATTTGCAAAAAAGAAAAGAAATTTGGTCTAAGTAGTCACAATTTACTTTAAAATTTGCTTTATACATCATTCTACTTTTTCTTATCGAGTCCATAACACCACATTATTTCATGCCATTTGCCTCTAACTAAAAACAACATTCTAAAATGAACGATATAATTTAAAATTTATTAGTAAGTTTTATTTTATAGGCTCCTACACCAACTAGATTATTCTAGACTTGTGGATAAGGGAGTTTCAAATATCCACAAGTGTTTAATTTCAGACATAGTTGGACAATAAATAGGTAAACCCTCTTCTATGTTGATTGTATCTGGGAAGCTCCTCTCAAACAAGAGTTAAGCATGACGTCGCGTGGAGGCTTGGACTGAGGAGATAACCCTCTAATTCTTTGTCAAAGCGTAGACCAAGGTTTTTGTGCATTTGGGGACTTCTGTCAATACCACTCTTTAGGCCCCATGCGGTGTCGGTGTTGACAGGGTTTCGGGATTTGGTACCCTGCCCATGTGTATGAATCAGGCTTGCGACTATCCCCCCAAACTCTCAGTATATTTGTGGTAGCCTTTAGTCTCTATGACATTAGGGTTCATACACAAGTATACTAGAAGGTGTTTTTTGGTCTACCTTGGACGAGCTTGGAAGGTAACCCCGGTAGAATGTGTGGGAGGGAGGTTGGGTGATTCCTCTGCTTGTGCCAAAGAACATCTATAGGGACACCATGTAACTGTCTATAATCTTTATTCTAGAAGGAACATCTTATACATGTTTCTTTGTTTGGCTTTAGGAATTTTTTAGTGAGTGTTGTGTGGCTTGTCTGTACTTAGTTTTCCTTGAGGTGTGCACTTTGTACTTTTGGTTTCCTATCAACCTCAGAATTTGTCTTATTGTTTGAAACTATGGCTAACACCCCTTTGAACACCAACCAAGAGACCCCCATGCTGGGAACTCCTTGTAATATTCATCTCAGAGGGAATGTTGGTGTTCCTTTGATGGCCACCTAGAATTTGCTTAGATTCACCCTAAGGCTACCAGTGTGGTTGTTTTCCACTCCAATTGTCTTGAATGCTCCTGATGCTTCTCAAGTAAGCTCCTTATATCAATGGAATCAATACACTGCTTCCCCTTCACATGTAGCTAGTTCTCTTCCTCCTTATACCTCATGTGGTGAAAGTATTGATACTAGTAATCGACAGTCTGAAAGGAGTAAAAGAAGGAAGAATAGGAATACGACACATAAGCAAGGGGAAACTTGTTCAACCTCTGCAACTCAAGTTGAACCGCACCACCCAGTCTTTCTGGTTCATGCTGGGGGGCACCCATCCAACCTCTGCAAGTCATGTTGGATCTAAGGACTTAACCTATGCAAGTCAAGTTGATATTCACCATCCAGCCTCTGTTGGTCATGAAGGTGGGATCCTTCCAACCTTTCTAGGTCATTTCAGATTGAATCACTCGGCCTCTACAGTTCGTACTGAGGACACCCATTCAACCTCTAATGTTCAAGTTGAACCTCCCCATCCAACCTTTGGAATTCATGTTGGATCCATCCACCCAGCCTCTAAAGTTCATGCTGGGAGCACATACTCAAATGCTGCAAAACATGTTGATCCTAATCATTCAGCCTCTACTATTCATACTGGTGGTGCCCATCCAACCTCTATAGGTCATGTTGGACCCAGTCTCTCAGGCTCTACAAGTCATGTTGGGGGCAGTCTCTCAACCTCTATGGATCATGCTGAGAGAAAATAGTCGTCCACTGTTAGTCATGTTGACACCATTGAGAAAATTGGTCATTTGAAGTGCAAACTTAAGTTCCCTCGTAAGTTATGTGAGGGAGATCATCTTACTCACCAGTGCCCTACTATCACAGAGGTACGAAGAGTGTGGTCCAAGACTCAAGGATTCCCTTCTAGGCTGAACAACCTATAGTTTCTCAACAACCTACTCAACCTTTTGTTGGTCAAGTGGTCAAACCAATCCCAGATTTGGTTCACTCCACTCTTCTTTGAGAGAGTGACCCTTATGTGATTGAACCAATTTCATCTTTGGTCAATCCCACTCTCCCTTCGAAGAGTGATTTTCACGAAGCCGTTGAATCAATTCCACTATCGATCAATCCCACTCTTCCTTTGGAGAGTGAAGTGTCTTCTAGTCACATTTTCTTCACTACCAGTTCAGAACTTACTAAACAAGGGGGCACTGAACTCATTTCGGATCAAACCCCACCAAGCTCTCAAATTGCTTCCTTTGATTGGGATAGCCTAGTTGAGCCGCTCCTTCCTTCTAATGCACCTTTCCAAATAAAGGTCAAAGTTGAACAATACATGATTGCTCATTGTATTGTTGATGAAGGAGCCTCAATTAGTATCTTGTTTGCTCGTGCTTGGCGAGGCATGGGATCTCCCAGCATTGTGTCGACAAGTAGTCAATTACTGGCATTTGATAGAAGAACTAGTATAGCCTTGGGAATTCTTGCTCAAACACCTGTTACTTTTGGTGGGAAGGCCATCTTAGTTGACTCCATGGTGATAGAAGACCCCTTGGACTTCAATATGCTCCTTGGGTGTGATTATTTCTATGCCATGCAAGCTATGGTGTCAACATTCTTTCGTGTGATGTATTTTAATCATGGCCCAGAAATTGTCACTACCGAACAGTTGGATTTTATTGATACGTCTCTTGACCCAACTAGAGAGCAAGTTTTTCCTTTATTGATTCCCATTGTTTCTATAGACACTACCCTGCCACGGGTGAGCTATGTGGCCTCATGTCCTTTGTGTTTAATTGCTACTGAGAAGAAGCCTCTGTTTTCATGCTTACCTTCTCAAATTTTGGTCCCAGTAGTTGACCATGTGAGTCATCCTATACAGACTGTGGAGCCTGCTCTCCACTCTGTCAGTCCATTTGAAATTTTAGACATGTGTCCTATATCAGATGATCTCCTTCCTTCAGATGAAGTCTTCCTAGAGTATTTGATACAGTCTGACCTTCTTATGGATGTCGGTTCAGTCGTGACTAAGTCTAACCCTGTTTTTCTTCATAATCCTAATCTTCTCATGGATCGGTCTTCTTATGTTGGTATTTTTGAGTTTTTGGAATATTTCTTAGAACAATAAGTCAGTCATCCTGATGAGTTTCATTTTTCTTATGAATTTTTCAACTCCTATGATATTGAGTTTGTTCCTGCAGACCCTACCTCCCTTGTTGGTATTTTCTTTTCTTCTAAGATTGATCTTACTGATTGTGAACCCTCAGGCCTTGGAAATATAGAGTCCTCTTTCGTCGATTCTTCCTTGACTACACCTTTTGTAGAATATAGCAAAGTCACATGTGTTTATGCCAAAGTAACCTACATCAAATCTTTTCTTCTGAATGTGATTCTGATGTTGTTGTTTCTCGTAGATGGGATTTTTAGTTGGAATCGCAACTGTTTACTGGCCTCGCCTTCTTTTTCAAGTTGTAATTTCATTTGAAGGTATCATGCTCATGCTTTTGATCCTGATGATAGCTTCCAGGCTTTTAGCTCGTTGTATAATCCCTCATCTATGTTCTCATCATCAGTCAGCCTTGTATCATCTTGCCTTTGCAACTTAACACCTTTTACCTTGAGGATACATTCCCCAAGTGTCTTTATCCTGCTCATGTTCCTTGAATTATGCATAGTTTTGTTCCTTGCACTTGGAACTAGTTTCGCTTGCCTCTGACACTGGTCTCCTTGCATTTAGAGCATTCTTTCTGCTCTCCTTCAAGCACATTAAAAATAGTAAGAAGGTCGCAAGTTGACTTTTCCAGACTTGTTAAAACTTCACGAGAAAGATATGGAGTTTATTTAGGCCCAGTTCTGACTCCTCAAAAAGACTTGAATGCCGAGTAAACTTGTCCATTCAGACTCGTTAAGAATATGTGAACGGGCATCCACATTGGTGGTAGGTTATCACTTTATTTGACCATGTGGAATAATATGAGAAAGGAACACTCTCTTTTCTTCGAAATTGAGAAGAGTATTCTCAGGCATAGGTTTATCACTTTTTTGGACCTGAGAGACTAAACTTATGGAAAAGGAGCACCCAAAATGAGCTTAGTTTTCTCTTTTTCGTGCTCTGGACCCAAACTTGAAAAATATTTAGAGTGTATGTCTTTTTCATGCTCGTTAAACCCTAAAGAACAAAGCATCGAGTTTACTATTGTAAGCCCCATTTCTCGTAATCAAATGGATCTTTCCGAGTGATATTGCCTTCCTGCACACTCGTTAAACTCAGGCTATATGTATTGATGTATTTGAAACTTCGAAATGTATTCACTTGTATATCTTATGTATTGTAACTCGATGTTTATTCCAGGAAGTGTCTGTAATGTATTTGAGTCATTTCATGCCCCGATGTTCCTATCAAGATATTTAATCATGTAAACAAGTCATTTAAAGTCATTGTGGGTAACCCTCCTATTGTTCAAGGGTTAAAGTCCCCTCAGTTGTGGGGCCCTAGGGTTATTAGACTATCCTTGATAAGTCCACCCTAGGTGAGTTATTGTAAGTTGGGGCAATAGTCCCCACCATTGTGTTAAGGTTAACCCTCCTTGTTGATCGGAGGGGTAAAGTCCCCACAAGTTGTTGGGTACTAGGGTTATTAGACTCTCCTAGAGGTGTCGTCTCTAGTAAGTAATTGTTAAGTGAGGCTGACATGTTGGAGTGGACATTAAGTGAATGAAAGAATATAAATAGAGAGTGAGCCTCTTTATTTATCACACACACACTCTCTCACTGGGACGCATGAGTGAGAGAGAAGAATTTGGGATCAGAGAGAGATACTACTGATGTCAGGAGATCATCTTTATGTTTTTGGGTTTTACTTTTGGTGTTGATTCTATCTCTGAGGAAGTTGCGGGGTTTTCTCCTTTATGGTTTCCCCAAGGAAAATTATTTGTGTCTCTTGTCTCTTGTGTTTATTGTTGTGAATGTTATTCTCTTAGAAAATATCCTAAGATAATGCTAACTTTAATGATAAAAATATAACAATATGTTGCTTTTGAAGGAGTGATGGGTAGGTGGTAATTTAACCTTTTTCAGACCTTCCTAACTAAATACGAAAAAGGTGTGCCTTACTTCTTCGGAAGCTAAGAGAGTTCTTATGTGGTATGTTTCATACTTTTCTAACCTCAGGAGACTAAATTGGACGAAAAATCACCCCCTTGGAGTCTTCTTCGAAGTTTTTAGACACTCTAAAAATGAAAACACCAATGAGCATGTACTAGTTCGGGCTCGTAAAATCCACGAATTAGTGACTTTATCAAGCATTATTCTCTCCCCTCTTCAAGCTTGTCAAAAATGAAGAGAGGCCTGAGTTGAATTTCCTGGACTCATTAAAATTTAACACTAAAGATAAGGAAGAAGTATTCTTTTTGGGTTACATACGGTGGCAGCATATCCTCCTTAAACATATCACTCTCTGAACTTTTCGATACTCATGTCTTAGTGTACACTTTCAGCTCAGCTATTACTTTGAGTTTCTTACTCCTCCACTTGTTCTTTATACATGGGGAATCTTATCATGTATCCTACATGACAGATAAGTTTAGTTGTTCTATCTGCAAAGTTAAAAGCTGCCTTGGGTCATCTCTGTGTCGTGCTCACTGTTCATGGATTTATCCCTGCATCTAATTATTATCCTGATTCCATCATTATCCTATCTGAGTATCATTTGTGTCTACCTTCCCGTATCCAGTTCCTAGTCACTCTTGTGATCCGTTGGAGGATCTATTTCCTTCCTCATCATAGTGTGGTTTCTCATCAGCACTTCTTGAAGACGAAGACCTAGAGTTTTGACAATGGTACCTTAGGTTTCACTATCATTATTGGTGAACTCCTTTGCTTCAGTTTGTCAATTTCACCTATTGATTGACAATATGTTGAGTTCTTTCCATGTTCAACTTCAACACATCTATTCACATGGTAAGGATTGTACTAGTTCCCTTGGATTCGATGTAGACCTTTGGTTAACATTTATAACCTAAGTTGCAAAAGGCTATGTTATGATCAGTTACACAACTTCCAAATTTTGAAGACTTATCATTGTATATTGTGGCTTCGATCTACCTTTGTAAAATACGTGTTCTTGTACTCATATTATATGATGTAATCAAGTATTGTAAAGGACCTAGTGTTCCAGTATATTGAACATGGCATCCTCAAATATGATTTTATATATGACATTGATATGTATTTGTTTCAGGTACTTCCTTTACTACCTTAGACATCTGATTTCTGCAAGATAAAGATTGTAATGTATTTCAGCCATCGCTTCCCTTTGACCTCACACATTAGGGGGCATCTTTTATCAGCTAAAATGGCACTTCTCCGTCGAGTGTTGATATTCATTATGTCAGTACACAAAATGACAATTAGGATTGAAGTGGACAAAACACTATAGATGTGCATGACCTTTGATACATGATCTCCAGACCATCTTGATATATTTTTATTCCGAGTTTAGGGTTGCACACGCGACTATGTGCATTGCAACTCGCGTGTCACACGCGACTATGTGCATTGCAACCCACGTGTACATTGTGTACATGAGTTACCTTTTAGCAACAAGTGTGTCATACATGCCTTGCTTATACAAACACTCGCGTGTACCTTAATTCGACATTAAAAAATATAAATCATGATTAGATGAGATTAGTTGGGCCTTAATTCATAACTACCCCAACTGTCTCAACCATCCTAACCTTCGAAACCACTCTATTTCCCAATGTATAAATAGAGGCCTTGGGATGGGGCTAATCAATCAACTCCAGAAGAGCAAAGTTATGCTGGTGGTATACCTTCAGAGTCTTGGAGCAGCATAACTTAGAGTCCTCAGTTGCAGAGGACTCCTTTTGTCAGAAGTTGGGTTGTATTCTTAACTATTCATTGTTTGTTAATAAAGAGAATTCTTCTTCCAATATGTGTATTGTACTTTTCTCATGTATATGGATTAATGAATGATGTTATTTATATTATTAATATGTGTTTCATCTAACTTCTAATATATATATGTATGAGATATTTCTTGAATAATTAGTTCTTTGTAGGTGAAGAGAAGCATCCCTAGAAGATTTGGAGAATCTTGAAACAAGATAAGATCAAGCTTGGATCAACCGTAATAAACCGGGTAAGCCAAACTCTCTTCCTATTCTCATTCAATTTTCTGTAAAATCTGATTGTATGCAAGTCTAGTAGTAAGTTTGTAACCCCAGATCCTAGGTTACAAGGGTGTGTTGTCCTGTACAACATTTTCCATTGAACAATAACAACAACAAAATACATCATGCCCATCTAGTTGAAGATGAGAATGAATAAGAAGAAGAAATACCTCGAAAGATACAAGTGAAAGAAGAAGATGTAGAATAATATGTACTATTCTATGCACTCTCTGGGTCTGTAAACCTGGATAAGATACATTACTTATTGATAGTGGTGCTTCAAAACACATGACAGGGAAGAAGCAAACTCTGTCAAGACTTGAAGAAAAGAACTCTCCTTAGAAAGTATCATTAGGAGATGACTATTAATATCCCATCAAAGGCATTTGTGAATCAAGCTACATGCTTGATTCTGGAACCTCCATGGAGATGAAGGAAGTACTTTATGTACCAAGTTTGAAAAAGAACCTACTTTCCATCTCAGCACCAGATAAGAAAGGATATAGATTTGCTTTTATAGATGGACAAGTACTCATGTGGGACAAAGTAAAGACACTTGAAGATGTTGTGCCCATTGGTGAAGAAGAAGTTGGATTTTACAAACTCAAGGGACATCCAGATACATCCCTTGTCCATGAGACCACTAGCTCAAGTGAACTATCACACAAAAGGATTGCTCACATCAACTACAAAGCACTACCCTATGTGAGAAAGGTGGTAACGAGTTTACCAGATCTGAAGATTGATCATGAAGGAACTTGCAAAGGATGTGCAAGAGGAAAGAAAATCAAGAATCCATTTTCTAAAAGAAAAACAAAGACTAAAGGTACATTGGAATTCATTCATTCTAATGTATCTGGTCCCATGCCCTCCATATCTATATCTGGATATGAATATTATGTCACATTTATTGATGACTATTCAAGAAAGACATGGATATACTTCTTGAATACCAAGAGTGAAGTGTTTGGGAAATTCAAGGAATTCAAAGCCTTGATAGAGAACCATTCATAAAGAAGAATCAAGACACTGAGATCAGATAATGGTGGAGAATATACTTCAAAATAATTTGAAGCATTCTGCAAAGAAGATGGAATCAAGAGGGAACTAACTACTCCCTACAATCCCCAATAGAATGGTGTTGCAGAAAGAAAGAATAAAATCATTATGGAAGCAGTGAAAACAATGATTCATGACCAAAACCTTCGCATGCATATATGGGCTGAAGCAACAAGAATAGTTGTGTATGGGCAGAATAGATTATCTCATAGTTCTCTTGGATTCAAGACTCCTAAAGAAATGTATACAGGAAAGAAACCTAAAGAGATCCATCTCAAGATATTTGGTTTTCCAGTATATGTAAATATTCTGAAAGAGAAGAGAACCGAGTTGGATCCTTCTGGAAAGAAGGGATTATTCGTTGGATACTGTGACGTCTCCAAAGCCTTAAGGATATACATTTTAGGATTCCATCATTTATAGATTAGTAGGGATGTGACATTTGATGAAGAAACAAATCTTAAGAAATCCATAAGGTGTCATCTTGAAGAAGTACATGAAGAGGATGTACCTCCCAGAAAGGTAGAAGTTGAACCCTCTCTTGAAATAGTAGCATCTAAAGATCATGATATGCTAGAACCTTAGGAACTCCCTACTATGGATATATACTGAAAGATACAAATTGCTCGGGTAAGAGAAATCATAGAAGAATCAGAGAATTATGGAGCTCCATAAGGCTCCACAAGAACACACAAGAGCTCAAAGTCATTCTCCAATTATGTAGCTTTGATGTGTGATCATCTAGATCAAGAACACACCAACTACGAGGAAGTTACATAGAAGAAAGAGTGGGTGGAAGCAATGATGGAAGAATACCAGTAAATAATGAAGAATGATGCTTGGGATATAGTACTGAAACTAGAAAATAAGAGTGTGGTCTCTTCGAAGTGGATCTATAAGATAAAACGTGCAACTGATGGAAGTATTGAAAAATACAAGGAAATATTTGTGGCCAGAGGATTCTCTCATAAAGAGGAGATTTATTATGAAGAGAAGTTTTCTCCAGTAGCAAGGTAAACTTCCAGCAGAACCATCATGGTACTTGCTTCCATGATGAGGTGGGGTCTACACCAAATGGACGTAAAGAGAGCCTTCCTAAATGGTGTGATTAAGGAAGAGGTATACATCGAACAACTAGAAGGATTTGAAGTCAACGACAGAGTGAATCATGTATGTGAGTTGAAAAAGGATATGTATGGACCAAAGCAAGCTCCAAGTGTCATGTCCCCATCCATATGGGTCTACTAGTTGACAATGTTTCACCCACCTACTAGTTCCCTAGTTTGGGGAGGAGGCATTTAATCTTGCAAAAAGGGAGCTATGGGACCCAAGAAAACCTTATTTTTTAATTTAAACATTAATTTGGGTTGTACAAATAATAAATATGGAGAAAATAAAGTGGCATTGCTTCATTAGGACATTTGGAGGTCCATGGAGACCTTGGGTGGTTAGATTCTTCCTTACACATGTCATGACTTAACCCCAAATTTGAAATTATGAGTGATGGAATGTTCTTGGAAGGTGAAGAGGTGTTAAAAGGCATATCACGAGCCCAAGGATTCGGATGGGTGAGAAGGAGTAACTCCCCATAGAAGATGAAGAGTCTAGGAAGAAACTAGGTGCCACTTGGAGAGAGATTCACTGTGTTGTATGACAACAATGATGAAAGATTCTATGAAAAGCCAGACCTGATTGCATACCTATGACAATTTGACATGCCAATGCTAAAAGTATCCTCCAATAGGGCACACTTGGGACCAAGTGGCAACAATTCGAATTTGGAGGAAGATGAAGGGCCAAGGAGAAGAACAAGTGTCATGGCTGTTACTAAACATCAAGGATGAGTTGGAGGAAGCCTATGGGAGTGAATTCAACCTTAGAGGACCTTAGGAGGGTTATGACAATATGTCATGAGGAATGAGAATGGGTTTTTGATCATTTGTGAATTTTCCTTTGGCATTTTTGAAATAACTAGCTTTTCCATTACACGATGAGTGCTCACTTACCCTGTTAGTGAACCAATTTTGAGAGAGTGAGATTCTCATCCAAGTTGGATATGGGAGAGGCCACCCTGACCTCTCATGTGGAGATTCATGGAGTGTTTTGCTGTAGACAAGAGGCTTCTACTATTTATGACCCATATTTCCTCCCATTCTCTAAATTCCCACTTTCATATTTCCATGTTTTTCTATGAAGGCACACTTGTGTGAATGGTGGTTGCGCCTCATTGATTTTATTTGATTCCCAAGCA
This sequence comes from Pseudotsuga menziesii, assembly GCA_001517045.1. NCBI lineage: Eukaryota > Viridiplantae > Streptophyta > Pinopsida > Pinales > Pinaceae > Pseudotsuga > Pseudotsuga menziesii. Next base: position 163,633 of record LPNX010829491.1, on the reverse strand, counting down.
AGGATGAATGATTCATGGCTCTATAATACATATCCCATATTCTCTGTAAGTCGAAATCAGAAGAAATACATATGCAAATGTCCACATTTCCAAGCATTGTTGTGACTAGTTTCCATGTGATGATTTCCCATTTCAATGGAGTTAGTATATCTTATATATGTTGCCACTTTGATCAATGCTATATGTTGTAAGTGAACTATTACAATGTTGTTAATGGTATATATTCATCGTTCTCCATTCTGAACCATTATATACACCATTATGAGTTGAACTTGAGCTTTTATATGTTATTTCCCTCAAGTAAATATCACCGAATTTATGCGTTCGAATATAAAGATTTATACACAACATACATAGAGTAGTCCATATACCGTCAATGAAGGCAAATATGGTTTTAAACTAGATTAAAAATATGATAGGAATAGTGACAATGTTTTTTTAAGAAAATCATAATCTCCATATTTAATATAAATAAAATTACTTCTAAATTCACAACATTAATCTATATTATTATTTTTTTAATCAATTAAAAAAAAGGTAAGTTCATCTCCTTTGTCATTATGTTCTTTGGGTTAAGTTCATCTCCTTTGTTATTATGTTCTTTGCACAAGTTCTTCTAATCAAATTGTTAGCAAGAAGAAGTATTACAAAACTTTTAGTACTTCTAATCAAATTGATAAGAAAACTTTTAAAAATCACATTCTCTTTTTTCTAATTAACTTTTTTCCCACAAGTTAATCAAATAAATATTAATATTTAGGTTAACACTTTCGTATATCAAATTCCTATTGTATACTTTAATCTACTTATTATTAAACTTTTGATTATAATTTAAGATACAATGTGGACTCAAAATCAAATTTCTGTTATATGCTTTAATCTACTTTATAAATGGCAGATTAAATTTCTATTATAATTTAAGATACAATCTAGATTCAAAATCAAGTTTATGTCATATGTTTTAATCTACTTTATAAATGGAAGATTATTACATTTTTATTATTATTATTAGTCCCTGTCATCAGCTAGCAGGGACTCTATGAACGGCCTTGCCATCGTTTTCAATTACCCTACACAAAAAACAAAACAAAAATGAATTATTAGTCCTAAGTTTGCATTCAATCATTTATAATGCAGCTATTTTATCTAATTATTAGTCCCTGTTTATTTGACATCTATTTGCCCACCGTTCTCTCAACCAATTGGAGAATTGAAACTCTTATTTGGCCTCTTCTCGAGGCAGGTATCTTTTTCAACATCATGATATCCTAAGTTTCAGTATCAGCTTGGTAAAAAAACGACTGATATGTGTTAATGCTATTACTCCCTTAACATTAGTTTACAAGTAATTGTTAACATTAAATGTTTGTTTGATGCAGAGAAATACTCTTCCACCCATCTCCTTGCTCTTCGGTGCCGCCTTGCTCTTCGGTGGAGAGAAACCTTACTCTTTGATCAACCACCTTACTCTTCGGTGGACAGCAAGAACAAAACAATGTCAAGTGGTGTCGAGACATTTTGTCACCCCTAATTCATGTGAAAGAGCTTCAAAAACACGAGATTATGCTACATTTCACAATTGAGAAAGAAAGATAGAGAATTCCAGATGTTCCAGCCATATAATTTGTTCAACGCACATCGAAAAACATAGAGAGAATTATATTGGATTCTTCCAGGGCTGTGTATGAGAGCTTCTATTTGATTGGCTAGTGAGCATCTTCTGCATAGACGGCCAACAAAGGTATTTCATATTTTTATCTTCAGCTAGTGTTTTTTTCAACTATATTTGGCTTACTGAACTTCAAACTAAACTAGGAAGCTGCTACTGCTTTGGACAGTCCGCAATAGAGACCCTGCAGGAAGCTCATCCTGTGACTAGACAAGGATAGCTTCAGATATACTAGGCAAGACATGATTTCTAAATCGATAACAAAAGAGATTAAGTAACGATGGTGGGTAGGGAGGTGTACTTATCTCTTGCCATGCGTGAATATCTCTTTCTGCATAGGCAGGCATTATATCAGAGCATTCTGGTAAGGACTGCACAATAGGGTGGCCTTTAGTCGAGCGCACTCCGCTACAAATAAAGCCCCTTTTCACTAGTATACTGGAGGAATGAAATGAAACGAACGTCCATGGACATACTTGAATGCTACCTTACTATTGACAGTTTTAAATAAAATTAGATTTTCATTTGTAAGGACAATATGCTCGACCTTCGACTGTCCTATACTTGTAAACACTAAATAATGGCTTTGAGTGTCCCACTGCAGAAGACAACAAGTAATTGGAGTGTGCAACTATTTCCTTCTACAGAAAGACAATTGGAAGAAATGACATCTCAATTTCCCCCAGTACCGGGAAGTTGCTTATATTTTCACTGCAGTGATAAGGTGATTATACTCTTAGGAGTCTACGCAGATAAATAAGGAGTAAAGCATTATACCTCCTATGATAGCGCTCCAACCGTTCTTGAGGCAAGTGCTAGCAATTGTTCTTAGCCCTAGAAAATTGATTCCTTCAACTATGTTCCAAAACCCTAAAATTCCATGTTCTGGAATATCATGTAAAAGCACAAAACATGCACATATCAATGTTTTGTCTTCTAAAAACGTACGAATGCACCTAATATATTGAGGATGGATAAATCCATCCAAATGATGCAAATTCAAGTTAAGCAAAAAAACAGTATTTCAACCGAATAATTATTACTTTAGAAATTGTTTATACAAGTATATTTTCGTACAGTATCAAAACGCCATTTATGTAGGCCACGTCTTATATAGCTGGTTTAATAAATGACAAGAAAAAAGAATTTTTTTAACAAATTGTACCACCGATTTACAATACCTGCTCGAAGGCAAAGTCAAGTTAAAAATATATGCCAAAACTGAATAATCACTTTACCATGCCTTAAAGACATAAAATTATTTTGTAGTACCTGTTCTTAGCCCTAGAAAACCGATTCCTCCACCTATGTTCCAAAACCCTGAAATTCCCCTCAGCTTTTGCAATTCGTATTGAAGATTGCCAGAAACATGCTGACCCTAGTGCCAAAACTAGGCATATGATCAGTAAAACTACAAATAAAAAGCTAGTCTCCTAATGTGTTGGAAGTCTCCAAAACTATAAGGATCGATGTCTGGTTGGGACATGATCTAATATTATGATGCTTTTCACTTACTTTAACTTATCTGAATAGCAAGCAGTTATATATGTATTTACAGTTCAGCTACAAAGGAACGAATACAGTACTTACCTCAAGCTTGAAATAAAACATATATAAGAGATTAATTATGTTACCACACTATGGCTCAATAATATCAGTGAATCATATGATAACTCTCACAAATAGCGAAAAACCACTCAATTGCTTCTTTGTAGCTGAAACTCTTAGTCTAGCGATAACCCCATTCTGTTGTTGGATGCCTCCATCAATACAAATTTTTACATACTTGGCAGCTCCAATGGGCGATAGAAAAAGGAAGCTCGAGCTGGAGATCTCCTAATTAGCATGTCTGGAATGGTTCTCCGAATCGCCATCATGCGCGATACGAAGGAGAGGCCTATTTTATGGGTCATAAACCCTACCTTGGGACTCTCTAAAGAGGGCCTACATGCAGCCCGGGTGGCATACATGCAACCCGATCCCTACCGATGGTTCGGTGTGGCCTTAGATAGGCTATCGGTATAGGAGGTTCCTGGTGGAGTTGGTGAGGTGAGCGCGTATCTAACACGTGATTGGTGGAGCTGGGCAGTGGCGGAAGGACCAGTCAGGTGGAGGAGTTGACTGGTGGAGCTGGACGGTAGCAGAAGGTCGAGTTGGGCAAGACGCATGGCCCTAATGGACACTCCTGCACCCATCCTTAGTGCATGCATATGTTGGTTAACGGGCTCGAGTACCTATCTCCACCTCCTAAGCATTCATGAGGTAAGTGTAGAGTGCACACAGCATCAACGCACACCCTTTCCGTATTGTCCCGTGGCGACTTCATTCCTTATTGGAACATTGTATTGGGCACATCATATTGGTCATGTCAACTCTTGTGTTTCCTCTCGCCTATGACACGTCTGTCTCTCTTTCCTGTCTTGTATTTGACCTTTGATTCACTCAATGTGTGTGTATTCCTTCCTTCTGCCCGTTGTCTTACTTGTATCTCCCGTGTGCTGTAGCGTATTGTGTTGGGTTTAATAAATAGAATCCACTAACTCAAAACAAACTATTCACTGCATGAGCCACTTACACTATGTGAAGCCATCGTTCACAACACAAAGAATCAATTAAAAACACACATAATCCATTCACAACCACTGCACATAGCCGTCGTCATTTACTGTAATATTATCCTCCCTCGTAAGAGATCCAATCAATCCTTTCTCAGAAGCCTCAATAAAGTCCCTATCTGAATACTCATTCATTTCATCTGCTCCTAAACTAGCATATTGTAAGTAATGCAAATTCTTGTATTGAGACGTGAGAGAAATGAAGTGGAAAGAAAGCTAAGCATCGAGTGTGTTGACTTCTAGGATTGATTCCCATCTATCAGCAGCGAGACCGGCTATTAGCTTCTGTCTATATAAATGACTCAAACTTAAATTACTAAAGCTTATAGGTAGGAGTATCCAGCCCGATTAGCCAAGTCAATAAGTTCCAATTGAATAGCGCAGTAGCCATGTGGTTTTATAGCTTTAATATGTTCCGTTACAAGCACTTTTTCTTAGAGTCTATAACAAAGAAATTTAGTCATTGCTAAATAGCTTCATAACTTAGGGTAGGGACTTGTTTCTTAACAACCTCCCTTCTTATAATATATGTTTCCTTTCAAAAAGCTCCATAAATATAATATGAATGGAAAAATAACTTAGAATTAAATTCAAATCAATAAATTGTTACACAATCAAACGCATAGTACCCTTTTGTTTTTTTCAATAAAATTGAAATATGAAATCTACAAATAACATATACATTTAAATATAGTTTTAACTTATGAGATGAAACCCATTGTTAAACAATATAGTCAATTATTATTTATTCCTTTCATTTTAACTTATAAATGATTCAAACAACTGTATTTAATTTTATAAATATGAGTTATATTGATTTTATATTATTTTATTTATTGTTATTGTATTTTAATAATAAAGGTTTTAATATGTGTTAATTTGGTTTTAATTATGTTTTTTTATTATATTTAAGCTATTGTTAATTTGGTACCAATAAACAATAATTATATCTAAGAGATGTTGTAATGTTCCTACCTAACAAAATAATTTAAAAAAAAATTTGAATTATTGGCCCTCCTAAATAACCCATGGTTTTATTGTACATGGTTTAGAAGGGCCTTGCAAATGGTTTTAAAACCATGTGCAAGTCCTCCTAAACAACCCATGGTTTTATTGTGCATGGTTTAGGAGAGCTTGCAAATGGTTTTAAGACCATATGCAAGGTCTCCTAAACAGCCCATGGTTTTAGGAGGGCCTTGCACATGGTTTTAAAAACATGTATGGGGAGAAGTTGTAATGTTCGTTCTTAACAAAATAAAAAATAAAAAATAAATTTATATGTCGGCCATAAATAATATTAAATATTAATAAAAATATTATATGTTGACATTAAATAAAAGATGTGGCTATATATAGGACACACCAAACATAGGTCATTGAGTATAATACTTAAGAAAATGTTTGCACTTGGAGAAATTTGATCCCTGTGGCGGCTTGATAGAGCCTAGGATTTGGATCTATGTTGGTTTTAAATTATGAGATGAAACCCATTATTAAAAAATATAGTTAATTATTATTTATTCCTTTAATTTTAACTTATAAATGATTCAAACATCTGTATTTATTTTATATTTAATTTTATAAATATGAGTTATTTTGATTTTATATTATTTTATTTATTGTTATTGTGTTTTATTAAAAAAGGTTTTAATATGTATTAATGTGGTTTTAATTATGTTTTTTTTTAATATTTAAGTTATTGCAAATTTGGTACCAATAAACAATACTATATAAAGTGACAAAAATACAAAAAATTATGTTAAACAAACCTTGATATGGATTAATAATGGAAAGAAAAATCTATAACATTAAAAAAGAGAGCATAAGATACTATTTTGAAAGTAAAGTATTAAAAAACAAAAATTATGAATGAATTAATGGTGAAAAACATTAAATGTATATATCAAGACATAGTGGTTTGAATAGTGGTAGCATGTCTCCAAGAAGACTTGTGATGGTTAACATTCAAAGCCACAAGAAAAGCTTAAAACTTCATTTTATAATAATGTCAAAACCTTAAAGGAGAAAACCCTATCCTTAGCATGATGTTAGGATTGAGTGGAAACATTTAAGTGTATGGATTTGAGTTGTTTGAAACAAGGGGATCCCTTCTAAGATTATATCTTTTTTCTCGGTGCTACGTTTTGGGTGTCTTCTTTATCTTTTTAGAAATAAAATAAGTACATTGAAGTCCCTAGTTATTGGGTATAAAGCCCTAGAAATGTGCATGGGAAAGCCCAAACAATAAGTTGGAACCTCAATACCCAAAATTACTAGTATTAATAACATTTATGAGATGGCTTTGGATGAACACTTGGATTAGTCCTTCTATCTTGAGTAGCAATGGTCCCCGTTGCATCACATTCTTGTACCAAATTAGGGAGCTTTTGTTGGATTTAGTTCATGGTGACATTCCCCGGTTTAGACATTTTTCTTATTAGAAAACCCAATGCAATTTTATGTTTTTCTAGCAGGTGATGTTTAACTTGGTGTTCATGATCTAGAAAATGTATCTTTATTAATGTAGTTAGGTTTAGAACTGCAGTGACCAAGTTATCGTCCACTTTCAATTGTCCAACAAAGGTGGAAATTATGCTTGAAGCAACTCCAATTTAAATAAACAATGTAAGGTGAGGAAGGGTGGAAGATTCAATTCAAAAGACCACATCGAAGTGGCTCAAGCTTCCCATGAAATATTTTGAATCTCTTTCTATAATTGCAACCATTCCTTAATGTCACTAACATGGAACTTGTTTGGAACTCAATGTTGGTCATATTGTTGCTAGTACTTGGCATTGACACTCTACAAAATATCATGAACTTATTGTTGGATGTGTTGCATCCATTCAATGAATTTGTTTGCTCAACTTTCCTCATCTAAACATGGGAGGACACTTCCTATGCTAATGCATTGAGAAGATGTAGATTAATGAAGTTCAATAGTTGGATTCATCCTAAACACACCAAAAATGGACTATGGTCAATTGAATTGTGAAGGCTCTCTTGTAGTTGTAATGAACACAAAGAAGGATTTCATACCTTGTACATGGATGCTTGAGAACATTTATAATCATCCTGTTGACTACCTATATATTTCCATTATTATGGGATTGACGAGAAACCAATTTGGTTAGTTTGGTACCCATTATCCACCAAAGGCTATACCAAATGAATATTTACAATCATCTTGTTGACTATATTCTAACATCGACTCTAGTTCAACATTAGAAGGTGAATTTTTCCTCAAATGTTGACGGAAACGTCAAATTTTGGGTTTGATTGTAGTATTGATTAGATATAAATGGAGTCAATAATTTTACAAATTTGAGCATATTAACACTTGACTCTTATGATTTTCTCATTGGAATAGAATATTGGTTAGGTGCACATCATGTTGTTTTGGTCTTTTATAACAAATCGTTTACTTGTCCTGATGAAGGAGGAAATAAGGAAATGGAATGTATTCCAATGCCTATTTCTATAAGGTAAATTACAACTTTGCAATTAATGAATATTTATGAAAGAGTGACAATTATATGCATCATAGATCAAAGAGCCAACAAAAGACAAAGGTCCAAACCTTATGAAGTTTCTAGTATTTCAAGAATTTGTAGTTGTGTTTGAAAAGTATTTGAACTGACATAAAAAATAGACATTAATTATTTAATTGATTAGGTTCCTAAAGCTACCCAAACCTATAAGACTCCATATAGAATGAGTACATCATAATTGAAGGAGCTACAAATGCAATTAGAAGAATTGTTAAAGAAGTGGTATATATTCCCAAGTGTTTCTCCTTGGGGATCACAAATACTCTTTGTAAATAAGAAAGATCGAACTTTGAAGCTATTTATTGATCTAAGACAATTGAACAAAGTCACTTTGAGGAATAAATATCCTCCACCCATAATTGATGACTAAGAGAAACACAAATATTTCCAAAGATATACTTGAGGTACGATTACCATCAAATAAGAATAATGATGAAGATATCAACAAAACAACTTTTAGAAGTAGATACAGATACTATGAGTTTGTAGTTGTGCCATTTGGTTTGACAAATAGACTTGGAACTTTTATGTTCTTGATGAATTGAATTTTTAGATTGTTTTTGGACAAGTTTGTCATTGTTTTTTTTTTATGATAGTATAATTTATTCAAATTTAGAGGAAGAGCATGAAGAGCACTTGAGGTTTGTATTTTTTGTAAGTTAGTGAGAAACCTTGTATTGCTGAAAACGAAAATAATGTTACAAGCATTTTCTGCTACATGCCCAAAGGTCAAGTAAGGCAGAAAAGTGTGGCTGACTACCAGAAAAAAAACCTATAACACTCAGCCAGAATGACACAGCGGAAAAATAAAGCTAGATCCAAAAAGGATCTTAGTAGAGGATAACAGAAGAAGAAGCTATGACTTGGAGATTACGAAGAAGATGGCCTCGGCCCTAAATCGGGCTGAGTCTCAGGTATTCCTTTTTTCCCTTGTTTTTTCTTGACTTGAATCCATCCCCCTAAAGCTGGGGACACTAAGGCCAGTTGTAGTGGGTCACTAGAATCATGGAGGAGTTCCTTATCAGAATCTGAAGAGGAAGATTCATGATATCGTTTTTGCCCTTGTGGAAGGCCAGTTTTCATGCTTTCATCTTCTTGAAGAGGTCTGTGCACCTCAAGAGGAGGTGGAGTGGGCCTCTGATCCTATTTTTCTGGATGTGAGACTTCATCAAGCTGATCATCTTGATTGTTTTCTTCATGCGAGGGATTCGAGGATTACCAAGTTTTGTCTTTGTGAGCCTTCGTTGTTTTTTGTTGTTGGGTCTTCCTTTGCGGGCATGCATTGAGAAGGTGGCCTGTGTGTCTGCAGATCTTGCACTTGAAGGTTTTGTTTTCATAGTCTAAGGCCTAACTCCAGATGGAGCTACCTAGTTTCAGGTTGATATTTTCGGGAAGCCCTAAACTGATGGCAATGGTGGTGCATATGCGAGCAAAGGTAAAAATACCTTGTGTTGAATGAGAATCATCAGAGGACAGATAACAACCCAGAGCGTTACATATCCCTTTGAAGACCGATTGAGTCCAAAAATGGATTGGTAAGTTTGGAATCCGTAACCATATGGGAAACTTCGTCACTACCATAGTCAGAGGGTTAAACTTAGGGAACCACGAGGTTATAAAAATCCCTGTAGATCCCCAAAACCAAGGCTCTTTACTCATAACAAAAAGAAGATCATCCAGGGAAGGAGAAATCACTGTAAAAAACCCTTTAGAGCAAGTAAGACCTGAGATTCATCCGACTAGTTTGAGCTGATCCACGCGAGGAGATATTTTGTTTTTGGCCATAATCCATTAAATCTGCATATTAGGGTCTGCTCCTTGAACTGGAGAATGTTTAGAATGACTTCTAGTTGCGTAATTTCCAAGGTGGGAACCTCCTCAGATTTATCTACAATGTAGAGAGCCCCGCTCATGTTGCACCCTTGAAGGACTTAGGCTGAGAAGCAGAGGGTCTGTTGTTTCCTCCCCATAGGCTGGCCACCATGGAGATGCAAGCATCCTTTGATATCCCAAGGTTGTGGAGTTGCAAGTGGTCTGAGAGTTGTCGTCCTGCAAAGACGAGCCCCTATAGTCCTGAAGGGGTTCCTTCTACCTGTTGAATTAAGGATTTCAATTGAGAAACTAAGATTTGTGGGATCACTCGCAACCAGAGAGATGCCCCCTTCAAATATCTTACGAAAATAAAAAAAGCTTTAGGGTATTGAAGAGTCCTCCTAGTTTTGACATCTCTCAAGAATGTTAGATCTGTTGGAGCTGCCAGGTCTGAAAGGGCTTGATATATGATCCAGCCCCCACTGCTTGGATGGCTTGATAAAGAGGCTCTGTTTGGCTGCACAGCCTAGAGGCTTCTTGGGCTGGGATCAGTGCTAACCTGGTTCATGTGCATGCTTCCTACCGGAGCTAGTAGACAAAAGCTGCGCGGAGGGACACGAGGAGAAGCACCTAACCATCGGAGATCTGCGTCCATCGGGGGCGATGGTGGAACACCTACGGCTTCCAATGAACCAAACCCTAAATTCTCCATTGCGGAGATGTCAACCTAGAGAAAAAAATCAGAACCCTTAAGCATAGGGCCATTGAAAATCCTAACGTAGCCCAAGGCACTAAGGTCTAAAACTTGCTCGCTAATGGCCACAACTGGCCTCAGCTGCTGCTCAGGCGTAGGCCTGAACACTCCATAAGGCAAATTTTGCAATGAAAAATGTGAATCCTGAGGGATGTTCAGGAATAAGACGAAACATCCGTTCGCCATTCTAGGGTTAGCAGCCTTAACCAGTCACTCGGAATTGACTTGAGGTTTGTATTAAAGGTGCTAAGAGAACATCAATCCTACAAACTGAGAAAGTTTTCCTTCTACTAGAAGAAATTTTGGTATATTATTTCTAAGGAAGGAGTAGTCATGGATCAAGAGAAAATTGAAGAAATAATGGGATGGATTACACCCAATCATATATGAGGTAATTTATGAGACTTATTGGATATTATACAATTTTTATAGAAGGTTTTTCTAAGATTGCACATATAATCAGATATTTACAAAATAAATGAATTAAATCTGAATGGACACCAAAATGTGAGGAAAGCTTCTAATTATTAAAGAAATTGCACGCAGTACACTAGTTCTTAAAATTATCATTCCAAATGAAGATTTATTGGTATGCATTGATGACCATAAAGAGGGAATTAGTGGAACTGTCATTAAGAACCAGACAAATAATTTTTTCAAAATCTAAAACACTTAAGGAGCATGGGAATAATCATGTCACATGGATGATTAGAGATTGGTGCCATGTGCAGGCATTAAAATGTGGAAACAATATGTGATGTGAAAAAATATAGATTTAAGAATGTGTCATAATGGTTTAAAATATCTTTTTGAACATTAAATTCTAAATTCCAAGGAAACGAAATAGATGGATTTTCTTTGTGAATTCATGGTTTTGATCAAGCATATTAAATGAAAAGAGAACAAGCTTGTCGATGCAGTTAATGATGTAGATAAAAGAATACGTGTAATGCATGATATAGAAATTAGCCCTTGTAAATTAGAATTGTTAATCTTATTTTAGATGAAAATTGTAACCAAGTAAAATCAGGATTAAAAATAAACATGAATATTATAAGATCGAATATGACTGAATTCTTATGCATCAGAATATAGTGTATGTTCCTAAATCTTGTGAATTAAGGAAATTTATATGATGTGAGACACATAATGCTCCATATGTTGGACATCATGGGTACCAAAAGACAATTACAATAGTAAGGAATAAATACTTTTGGCCAACAATGAAAAATGATATTGCTAAGTACATAACTAGATGTGACCTCAAATATTTGGTTGGTAAAATAAAAACTTTTGTAATTTAAGAATCTACTTATTTTGTCAATATGATCATGAACATCAAACTTAATGAAATGAAATTTTGGTAAGTCTCGATGTGGTCTTCCTCTTCACCTAGATTAGCATTGAAGAAACTCTCTAAATTATCAACAAGATCACAAACCAGGAAACCACGAGGTTAATAAAATTATCTCTAAAATCCACATTCTTTAGTTTCAAAGGGAAATATATTCAAACAAACTTGTGATGTGGTTATGGGATCCCCTCTTTTTCGTTATTGCTAATTTATTCATGAAGGATTTTGAAAGCAAAACCATTATTTCCTACCTTCAAAACCCAAACTTTAAATTAGACTTGTATGGTATATGATACATTTGTTACCTAACCCATAGCCTTGAGAACTTGAACAAATTTATACACATCAATAAATGTTGTAAGCACATACAATTTATCAATAAGTTAGGAAGTTATTAATAATCTTCATTTCTTAAATATAAGATTCAATGTGAGAAACCATATGGCTATGTAGCACACTAAGTGTAATGTAAAAACAACAACATATTGAGAAATACTTTAAAAAAAATTCAAAACGATTGCAACTAGAATAATGGGGGTTTTCAATACTCTTGCAACTAAAACTCAAAGATTGAGAAGATCATTAAAAACGTTAGTATGATATCCTTGTCATGGATGATACTCAGATCTAATGGTTTTGTACTTCATTGAAAATGCCAAGAGTAAGGTTTTCTTTGAAATTAGTAAATATCAAATATGGTTATATTCATGCAACTTGAAATTAATTAAAAGAACCTTTCATCATATCAACTTATAAAATTCCACTCTTATCAACATGTAGGTCATGTAAATAAATTATCTTCGTTGACCATGTCCCATCCCTTTTCTCATACCTGCTTCTTTGAAACTAATACGCGCTTAGAGGGAGATCTCTTTGGCAAACCATCTGTACATGGTGTGGCCCAGGCCATTACTATTACTCTCACGGAGCGGACCAGGCCCATTGCTATAAAGTAGTGGCCTGATTTTGGTGAAATGGTCATAAAATATCGATAATATTCATGGTAAGTACCTTTCGTTTTATTAGATTCCATAATTTTCCAATTTACAACATATCTAGCTCTTCCACTTTTATTAGATTCCATAATCTTCCAATTTACAATACATCCAGCTCTTCCACTTTTATTAATTTCCATAATCTTCCAATTTACAAAATATCCAGCTTTATTTAGATTCCATATTTCATGATTTTGATTTGAATCTTCCTGGTTACAAATATTTGATTCCATTTTTTGTGATTCGACCTTCCAAAAAGCGGCTGCGTTATCTGTAATATTTTATTTTATATATCAAGAGGCTGAGTTATTTGTAAGATTTTATTTTCATAGCAAAGTCTTTTTATTAAAAAATAATGAATTTAGTATATTTTATAAAAAATTAACTTTACTTATATATTAAGAAAAATTAATAAAAAAATTTGGACAAGAAAAATTAATAAAAAAATTTGGACATCTGGTAATGTGTACTAGTTGTTTTAATAATAGTTTAAATTTATCTTAAGCTTAGATTTATCAAGTATATATAAAAGGATCATGTTTTTAAGCTGTAATTTTTTAATATAAATTTATTTTATATATAAAAATTTCCACCTCAAGAAATTTGATATTTTTGTTTGATAAAGAAAGGTTTTAGATTACATGGGTTTTTTAATTACCTTTTTTTTATTAAAATAAAGTTACATTTTTTGACAACATCTCCTCTATATCTTTCATAATAAATTGTAAAGCATGCAAAAATCTAAATTCAAATCCTAAACACAAAGAACTAACCAAAAAAATTATAAAATAAAATGACAAAACACATAATAATAATAATATACAAAATACCATGTATATATAATAACTATACGAGTTAAGTGGTTGGTAGTTTTTTAAAATTATAAAACCAGCATAGATCCAAATCCTAGGATCTATCAAGCGCCGAGAGGGATCAAATCTTTGGAGGTGCAAACCTCTTGTTAAGTATTGCACTCAACTATCTTTTTATTTAAGGTCCACAAATAATACTTTTTATTATTAATATTTAATACTATTTATGGTTGCATATAATATTTTTTATTATTTTTTATTTTGTTAGGAAAGAACATTAGAACATCTCCTCCATAAATAGTTTTAAAACCATGTGCAAGGCCCTCCTAAAATCACTGGTTGTTTAGGAGGCCTTGCACATGGTATTAAAACCATTTGCAACTACCTCCTAAACCATGTACAATAAAACCATGGGTTGTTTAGGAGGCCTTGTACATGGGTTTAAAACCATTTGTAAGGCCCTCCTAAACCATGTGCATGACCAACATTTTTTTTTGCCGATAATTCAATTTTTTATTTTTTATTATTTTGTTAAGTAGAAACATTACAACATCTGCCCTATATTGTGTTGTTTTTCTCACAGACATTTTTTATGGCCTATAATTAAATTTTGTATTTATTTTTATTATTATTTTGTTAGGTAGAAACATTACAACATCTCTTCCAAATTAGGTTGTTTTTGTGGCCAAGATTTATTTTGGAATATAATTAAAAGTTTTGTTTTTATAGTCGACATCTAGGTAACTTTACATAACAAGATCTCCCCCATACTAGGCTGTAGAGGGCCTCTTAACGCAATAACTATACTAGTTAAGTGGTAGTTTTTTTTAAAACAAAGATATGACATTGATATTTTTTTACAAAAGAAAAAACTATATTTGATATGAATCAAAATCAAATATGTCATGTTCTATTGGGTCTCACTCACATTGGTTGAAGGAAAATTCTACATAAAATCAATGGATGATGTTTCCTACTTTCAACTTGGTCACTTAATATTGGTTGAAGGAAAATTCTACATAAAACCAATGGATGATGTTTCCTACTTTCAACTTGGTCACTTAATAATACTATTAAGTTGACACTTTTTGAGTGGTAAGATCATTTACTTAATCTCCAAGCGCGTGTACTTTTAAATATATAAATGACTCAAATATCCTAGCACTTGTAACTCTAAATATATAAGGGAAGTCACCTCATGTTGACGTAGTTCCCAATACTAGGAAGTGAGTTTACTATTCTAATACTTCTAAGCAAAAGAACCCCTCACCAATCACCATTGTGCATGAGGTTGCCACTTACCATGTTAAAATAAGAACCAATAATAGAGTGTTATACAGAGGAAGAAGTTGTCTTGAGAGACAATATGGCAGCTCAAGATTGGGCTGAAGATGATGGGGGAAGTAGCAGCAGTGAACCTGTTGTAGAACAAAGGGAGAAAGCTTTGGAAGTTCTTTATACTTCTAGGAAAATGAAAGTTACAGTGGAGAAGGGAATCCAAAAAAAGATGTTTCAGCAAAGAAGTAGACTGGATGAGGAGATAGATGATTTATGGCATCTAAGGAAGAGATGTAATAGGAACAATGACAGTGAGGTTCAGAAAGTCATTTGGATGACTGTGAATGATTGTAATGTTCCGTTTTTTATAAAAGGGAATAACTGAGGACTAATAGCACGAGGAGAATAAAGGTACATCAATTCAGTATTATTAAGTCATCAGTGTAGAAAGAAGGCCATCAGAGTTCATATCATAAAGCATGCAGAGCATGCAGGCCTTGTTTAGTAAGTATTAAAGTCAACATTAAATTATAGTTGCATGCATGCAAAAGTGAAGCATAAACCCTAAAAGTGACATGCAAACCATAAAAGCATATGAAGATCTATTTAAGAAGGGTTATGAGATTAAAGGAGATATCTATTGTTATTGTTGATTGTTTTTGGAGTTTCGAGCAGCGGCACAGTGTGCAACCACGACAGTTGGGGTTGGAGATGGTGTCTTCAGCTAGCAAGGGTTCAACAGTGAGATATCTGCCCTAGTCTCTTATTGGGATAGATCATCCAGTTTTATCCATTGAATCCATCATATACTACAGTGTTTGGAGATCCAGTACATTCCAAAGGGTTATTAGTAGATCCACGTTTTGCAGCCGGAAGTAGGAGGGAAAACACATAAGGATTCACTGGGACCGCAAAACCCAGTCTGACCTTCGCATGTTAGCTTCCTCTTTCTCAGCAAGACTATCCTATAGTATGCAGTGGTTATTAGCCATCAGTTTGCTCACCTGGAGAAGCTATCAACCAAACATATCAGTTGGGGGTGTGAGCAACAGAAATGCTAATCAATTCACTAGGGAACTTAGAGGCATCCAAACCTTCGGATGTGCTAGGCCATCTCTCTGACATCAGCAGACAGACAAGCTCAGAAAGTTCCAACCCGAATGAACCTCTCCTCCTACAAAAACATCACCTTCAGTCTAGAGGGTTTTTACGGTACTACGGGGTGGTAACATTGAAGGAAAAGAGCATTATTAGACCACCCATCCAAATCCTTATGCATGCAACTATCTCTGGAGTCATTATCAGCTAGAATATTAGTGGTAAGTGTTAATTTCTCTTTGCAAAACCCTAACCCTAATTTAGCTATATTTTAGGGCATTTTTGCATGTCGAGCTTGCATGCATAGTTATTTTGCAAATTTGTATTTGAGTGTACGAGTCCGCGCTATCATAAAACATTAGAGAATATCAGTATTCAAGATATTATAGTGGCATCAGAGCATATTCCTGGCCAGTTGTGGGCATGCAAAAGTGTAAATGAATTCAGAAGACATATACAACATTACTTACCGGAGACAGAGGTTTAGAAACAATGATAGAGGAGAAGAGGAGTTAGAGCACATAGAGTTGGGGGACAGAGAGTGTCAATTCGGAAAGGGAAAAGAAACAATGGTCGATGATGATAAAACAACTTTCAATAGTCTCATATCAGCCATAAAATAACTCACTACTGGAAAGAAGAAATGATGAGTACCTTTAGGAAAATGACAGAGAAAATGGGCCCACCCCACATAGTCCCTTGTTTCCCAATAGTGATAGGGTATCCACCAGTAGTAGTGGGGAGAACTTACAAACCAACATGCAGAGCCATCCCCATATATACAATAAGCCTTCCTGACCTACCATGCCTCAATTCTTAGATAGTCCAGCTGTAATGCCTCTAACACCAGTAGAACCAGAAGAATCCATGAGTGCCTATCTGAGAGAGTATAGAGCTTTAGGATATGACTTCCCTTCAACCATGACCTTCACTAACTTATGCCACTTTAAAATTAAGAACAAACCTATATCTTACAATAGGCCATTCACCCAGAACTATGAGTTACAGTGCACCGTAGGGAAACTGACTAGCCCTACCTTTGAGGGTACTCAGGGTGGCCCAGCTCGGAATTAGGTGTAGAAGTTGGATACATACTTCCAGCTCAAGCCCATGATTGAGACAGATGCCATTAAATTGGCTACTTTGCATTTGGATGGAGAATCCCATGAGTGGTGGTACCACAGGTTAGTGACACTGGGTCACAATACCATCACATCGTACCCAAATTTTACATAGAGGCTGATTGAGCGGTTTGATCAGAAGGACCCTAAGGTAAACTTTAGAGAGATGACACAACTCAAGAATACAGGTAGTGCAGATGCATTTATTTTATAGTTTCAGAGGATAGCAGTACATGATGAGGATGTGCATAAGGAGATAGCATTAGAGCCATCTTGTGAGTCTAGCGACACAAGCACATTCGCTAGTCGGATTGTGGAAAAGTTGTGTGATGAATTGGAGTTGGTACACTCTTCATCACCTACAGCAGGGCCCAGATAGTTATGATAGGAGAAATACATGAGGTACAAGGTAATGAGCATAGTAGTTGAGACAGTGAGCAGTCACACATGGAGGTTAGGGAGAGTTTATACAGTCATGAGATACAGCTTCCAGATGATAGTCACTGAAAGAAGATTGAACGTGTTAAAGAAAGCATTCTAGCAATGAAAGAGAGGACCAAGATACTTCGGAACACCATATTACAGCGAGATGTTGAGCTTACAACTCTTCGAGTTGTATGTGTTGAGTCAGCGGTCAAGCTTTCTAGTATTAAAGAGAAGTTGGATTACTTGACGGGGAAGCAGAAGAAACATACTATTGCATTTCAAAACAGTCTTCTTCAGGAGTACATAGACAATGCTTGTGGTAGCTTGAGTCCACATTTGCATAATGGTGGATGGTTTTTATAGGTTGGCCAGGATCGAGAAATTGGGAAGCAGTATATGAGCATTCCAATTGAAATCAGAAGGGTAGAATTTCATCTTGGTAAGATTATTCCTTGTGATGGTGCCTATGGACGAGGTCCTTTTCGAGGGTTGGATTGGAGAGAGATTAAGAGTTGTTGTCCTATTGAGTGGGCGATTCTTGGGAAGACATTCCTAGCCAAGGGTATAGTCCCACAAGAGCCTTTGGATATTTGGGATGAACGATGCATAAGTTTGCATTGGGATCTAGGTGGGAGACCTTATGAGGGATGGATACAGTGTTTACAGATGGCGTTACTTGGGATTCCACAGGATGCTCCTAGTGTCGATACTATGTAGGGTAGTGGTGGATGCATTTTTACCTCTGTAATTCTCAGATTGATTTGGGACCCTAGTATTATAGTGACTAGCATTTTAGTGATTTCTATAGGATGATTTCAGGAGGTCTCGTGTTATGGTACCTCGTTTTCACCGTGTTTAGTCACTCTACATATAGGAGGATTCCGTGGGAAATTTTTTGATGGTATCGTGCATTGTAGTGCTTTGAGTAGAGGGTGCTATAGATCTCCTCGGATAATTTGGGACCCTAGGATCATCCCTAGATTCAGTTGGTTCAGTTTGAGTGATTGTGGAGTTACATTGGCATTGCTTGAGGACAAGCAATCTTTGGCGAGGGAGGACTGTAATGTTCTGTTTTTTATAAAAGAGAATAACTAAGGACTAATAGAACTAGGAGCAGAAAGGTACATCAATTCAGTATTATTAAGTCATCAGTGTCGAAAGAAGGCCATCATAGTTCATATCATAAAGCATGTGCAGCATGTAGGCCTTGTTTAGTCAGTATTAAAGGCCACATCAAATTATAATTGCATGCATGTAAAAGTGAAGCACNACATGCAAACCCTAAAAGCATATGAAGATCTATTTAAGAAGGGTTATGGGACTAAAGGAGATATCTATTGTTATTGTTGATTGATTTTGGAGTTTCAAGCAACAGCACAACGTGCAATTGCGGCAGTTAGGGTTGGAGATGGTGTCTTTAGTTAGCGAGGGTTCGGTAGCAAGATATTTGCCCTAGTCTCTTATTGGGATAGATCATCTAGGTTTATCCATTACATCCATCATATACTACAATATTCAGAGATCTAGCACATTCCAAAGGGTTATTAGCAAATCCACGTTGCAGCAGCCGAAAGTAGGAGGGAAAAAAAATAAGGATTCACTGGGACCACAAAACCTAGTATTTCCTCCACATGTCAGCTTCCTCTTTCTCAGCAGGCCTATCCTATGGTATGCAGTGATTATCAGCCATCAGTTTTCTCACCTGGAGTAGCTATCATCCAAACAGATCGGTTGGGGGCATGAGCAGCAAAACTACTAATCAATTCACTAGGGCATGTAGAGGTAGCCAAACCTCTGCATGTGCCATGCCATCTCTCCGGCATCAACATACAGACAAGCTCAAAAAGTTTCAGCCATAATGGACAACTCCTCCTACAAAAA
This sequence comes from Pseudotsuga menziesii, assembly GCA_001517045.1. Classification (NCBI taxonomy): domain Eukaryota; kingdom Viridiplantae; phylum Streptophyta; class Pinopsida; order Pinales; family Pinaceae; genus Pseudotsuga; species Pseudotsuga menziesii. The sequence goes on along the minus strand of LPNX010829491.1, from coordinate 144,267 downwards.
CGTCACCTTCAATCTGGAGGCTTTTTACGGTACTGCGGGGTGGTAACATAAGAGGAAAACAACATTATTATACCACCCATCCAGATCCTTATGCATGTAGCTATCTCTGGAGTCATTATCAGCCATAATATCAGTGGTAAATGTTAATTTCTCTCTGCAAAACCCTAACCCTAATTCAACTATATTTTAGGGCATTTTTGCATGGCGAGCTTGCATGCACAGTTATTTTGCAAATTTGTATGAGATTGAGTGTGCGAGTCCACACTATCATAGAACATTATAGAATATCATTATTTGGGATATTACAATAGCTAGAATGGTGGATAAGGAAGCATAGTTTCTTGGTGACAATCAAATTTCCTTTCATTGGCTAAAGGAAAATACAGAGGAAGAAGTTGTCTTGAGAAACAATATGGCAGCTCAAGATTGGGCTGAAGATGATGGGGGAAGTAGTAGCAGTAAACCTGTTGTACAACAAAGGGAGAAATATTTGGAAGTTCTTTATACTTCTAAGTAAATGAAAGTTACAGTGGAGAAGGGCATCCAAACAAACATGTTTCAGCAAATAAGCAGACTGGATGAGAAGATAGATGAGTTATGGCATCTCATGCAGAGATGTAAGAGGAACAATGACAGTGAGGTTCAGACAATCATTTGGATGAATGTGGAAGACTGTAAAGATAATTTCATAGTTGATGAACAACAACAATTACAAAGCAAGATGTGGGATCCAGGAGGTCTGAAGATTAAAATTACATGACCAAGAGGGCATGTTTTTTTTTAAATATCACAAGGATGGTGATGTCAAGTGAAAGGTGAACATGATTGTTCTATGGAGTTAGAACATGTACCAGAAACTTGTTATGGAAAAAGTGCTAGATGGTATGGCTAAAGGGACTATTTGAGATGAGAACACTGCTCGAACTTACACTTTAAGTATTTGATGCAAGCTTACAGAAAAGTAGTAGAAAGAGAGCTCATGGACAGGAGCCCATGAAAAGTTTCAAGCTAAGGAGTTTGATGCAGGAGCATCGTGGCATGCCAGCAATGTGATGAGTTGGTCACATGTTGTGGCATATTTTTTGGTTTGTTTGTTTTGATGAGTCATAGTTTGTTAGTAGGGTAGGAATGATGGAGGATCATGACTCCCTGCATGGAGATCAATCCGCAGTTTGTTTTGTTGAGACAAAGTCATTTTCATCATGCTGTGTAGTGGTTTGTTTTTCGGTTGTAGGGGCACTCGATGGGTGAAGTAACAGTTTAGGTTAAATAGGCAGATTAGAGAAGTAGAGGGGGTTCTATTCTTCAGTACTGTTCTTCAGGGTTAGAGTCCCATTTGCAGAGAGACAGACAGACCTGCGTCTGGTTCCACTTGTAAATATTTTGGAAAGACTGAAGAAGGAGAGCCGCCTTATCTGTGTGTGTGTTTTCTTAATAGGAAGAGTAGTTGTGTGTTTGCAGTATTATTAGCCTCTATGCATTTACTATTTGAAATGCATGTCTGTGTAGAGCCAACTTCGGCGGTTTTCTGAACATTTGTGTATTTCTGTGAAATGGTTGATTCACGCATTAAATCGTTGTTTGAATAGTTGAAATAGATCGTAGATGCATGCATAGGAGTGTTAGGTTAATTAATCTTAAAGATTGTAGGCTGGATTGATTGATTCTCTGATCAATCGGTGCAACATGCATATTTTCTGCATTAACAAGTTTTCGAGACAATGAACAATGGATACCTTTCATTTATATCCATTACTATAACTTAGATGTTGCATTCAAAGGATACATTTAGTTTATATTCATGGACTTATGATTTATGACTTATTTGATTAGTTGGGTATGATTACCATAAAATAAGAATAAATGATGAACGATGTTAGAAAGACACCTTTTAGAAGTAGATATGGACACTATGGTTTTGTAGTTGTGCTATTTGGTTTGACAAATACACTTGTTATTGCTATTGTTATGTTTTCTATGAATGTAATTTTTTAAATAATTTTGGATAAATTTGTTATTGTCTTTCTTAATAATATTATCATTTACTTAAATTTAGAGGAAGAACATGAAAAGCATTTAGTGATTGTATGGAAGGTTCTAAGCGAACATCAAATCTATGCTAAAATGAGAAAAAATTGTATATTATTTCTAAGGAAGGATTAGCCATGTATCAAGAGAAAATTGAAGAAAAAATGAGATGGATTACACCCAATAATATACCAATATATTAGATACAAGGTGATTCATGGGACTTGTTGGATATTATAAAAGGATTTTCCAAGATTGCATATCGAATCACATTTTTAGAAAAGAAATGAATTAAATTTGAATGTATTGTGAGGAAAGCTTCTAGTTATTAAAGAAATTGCTCATTAGTAAACTTGTTCTTAAAATTGTTATCCCAAAGGAAGATTTATTGACATGCATTGATGACCATAAAGAGTCAATTGGTGGAACTCTCAATAAGAATAGATATGTAATTTGTTCAAAATCAAGAAAACTTAAGGACCACAGGAAGAATGTGCATGCATAAATTTAGATGTGGAATGATTATGTGAATGGAAGAAAAATTTAACATTAAATTCTGAATGCCAAGCAAACAAACTGGTTGGATTTTCTTTGTTAATTCCTGATTTTCATAACAAACATATCAAAGGAAAATAGAACAAGCATTTTGATGCAATCAATGATGTCGTCAATAAATGAATACATGTCATGCATGATAAGGCAATTAGCCATTGTGAACCAAATTTGAAAATTACAATTGTTGAAGCTCTTATCTTAGATGAATACTATATTCAAATAAAACAAGGATTACAAAAGAAATATGAACATTATTTAATGAAACGGGGAACCAAGACCTGAAATCCATAAGTGAATAGAAGATAAAATATTACAATGATGCTCTCCTTTTATAGGGCTTGAGCATGCATAGTGAAGGGTTACGCCCTTTCACCTTATTAATTAATAATTTATTGTCTATAACTAATATATTTAATATTCATAACATCGCCACTCCCTTTTAAGGGAGCTTTGTCCTCAAAGCGATGGTAGTGAGGGGTGTAGTTGTCTAAACTATTATGATTCCCACGTTGTGTCTTCTTCATCAATATTTTTCCATTTTATAAGGTACTCTTAAACTACTCATGTTCTTAATCTCTTCTCTCTGGTAGAAATTATAGATTCTGGCTCGAAAATGCACATGCCACGTAACTAATCTTCTTATTGATTTGATATGGGCCATAAAATTGAGGAGCCAATTTATTCCTTCCTCCTTGTTTAAGTGATAACTGTTTATAGGATTGTAGTCTTACAAATACCCAATCTCCAACTTCAAATTCTCGTTCTATTCGACGTCAATCTGCTTGTTGTCTCATTCTTTTCCTGGTGGTATGCAGGTTCTCTTTAAGTATTTGGACACCCTTTTGGTTTTCTTATAGATGGTCGTTTACTGATGTGACCCTTTCTTGGTTGGTAATGAGATCCTTCCATTTTGGGGGTTCATATCCATAGAGGGATTGAAATGGTGGCATTTTCGCAGATGTATGATAGGTAGAATTATACCACCATTCAGCGAGATGTAGCCATTGTAACCACTTATTTTGCTTGGAAGTTACAAAGCAACAAAGGTAGGTTTCTAAGAATTTATTGAAAAATTTTGTTTGGCCATATGTTTGAGGATGGTAAGTTTAACTCATGTTAAGTGACGTCCATATTTGTTTGTAGAACTCTTTCCAAAATTACCTTTAAACTTGGCATCTCTATCACTTACGATAATCTTGGGAAAACCATGTAACTTCTAGACATTCTTACAAAAGGCTTCAACTATTTCTTTTGTAGAGTTGGTTTTCTTCACTCCTACAAAATGTGCATATTTGGTTAACCTGTCTACTACTACTAGTATTTTGTATTTACCATATGATATGGGTAAACCTTTAATGAAATCCATTGAAATTCCTCCCAGTTATGATTTGGGATATGTAGTGGATGGAGTAACCTCGGACTTGAGATATTCTTAGTTTTTCTTCTTTGACAAATGTCACATTCCGCAACATACTTTTGAATGTCGACATTCATACCCTTCCAAAAGAATTATTGCCTTCCATTATAGTAGGTTTTAAAAAATCCTACATGTCCTGCGGCTGGGTAGTCATGTGATTCTTTAAGCACCCTTGTCTTAAAACTAGAGTTGGAACTTAAGTAAATTCATCCTTTGTGCCATAAGAGGTCATTCTTCCATTCAAACTTCAGATACTTATTTATGTCATTAATTATGGAGAAAACCTATGGATTTTTGGCATATTCTGTTCGAATTTCGTCCAAAAATTATGAGAATAACATTGATACAATATAGTTTTGTACCTCTTCATATTTTTTTGATAGGGCAGCCACTACTACATTGTCCTTCCCCATTTTATGTAATATCTCCATATCAAAGATAGAGATTTTCTCGGTCCACTTTTGTTGTCCGTTCGTTAATTTATTTTGTTGTATTAAGTGTTGTAAACTATTGTGATATATTCGGATCATGAATTTTCTTCCAAAAAGGTATTGTCTCCATTTATTTAATGCATGCATGATAGCAAGCATTTCTTTGTTATAATTCGAATGTAAGTATTCTCTCTATTTTAACTTCCTTCTTTCAAAAGCAATTGGGTGACCTTCTTGCATTAAGATGGCTCCTATTCTGAATCCTAAAACATCACATTCAATCACAAATGGGTTTGAAACATTGGGTGTTTCCAAGATAGGAGTTGTAGACATAATTTGTTTCAATGTCTCAAAACATTTTCCTGCCTCATTATCCCATCGAAAGGAATTCTTCTTAAGAAGATTTGTTAGCGGTATTGTTAAATGAGCATAATTTTTTATGAACCTTTGATAGTAACCTGTTAAACCTAAAAGTCCTCTTAACTTGGAAACATTTCTTAGTTGGGGCCATTCATTAATTGCCTGAATCTTCTTCGGGTCCACCTTGACTCCTTCCTTTGAGATAATATGACCAAGATACTCCACTTCTTGCTTTCCAAAAGTGCATTTCGATCTTTTTGCATAGAACTGGTTTTCCTCTAGAAAGGACAACACGTGTTTCAGATGCTTCAAGTGTTCCTTCCATGTCTTGTTATATATAAGGATGTATTTAAATAAAACTAATACAAATTTTCAAAGGTGTGGTTGAAACAACTCATTCATGGTTGCTTGGAAAGTGGAGAGGGAATTTGTTAACCCAGATGACATTACCTTGAATTCGTAGTTCCCTTCATGAGTTTGAAAAGAAGTCTTTGCAATGTCTTCTAATATGACTCTGATTTGGTAGTATCCTGATCTTAAGTCAAGTTTTGAAAAATATTTGGCGTCATGAAGTTCATCCAACAGGTCATCAATGAAGGGGATTGGAACTTGTTTTTTACTGTTATTTTGTTTAATCCTCTATAACTGATGCATAACCTAAATGATCCATCCTTCTTTCATACTAACATGAGTGGGGATGCATATGGATTTCTTCTCTTCGTGATGACACCATAGTTTAGTAGGTCTTGGAATAGTCTTTCTATTTCCATCTTGTGGTGGTGTGGATACCTATATGGTTTAACCTTGACAGGATTTGATCAAGTTTTAATCTCAATTATGTGCTTAATACTTCTTTCTAGTGGTAACTGCAAGGATAGGTTTTGAAATACTTTTTTTTGTTTCTGGAGTAATTATTGGAATCCTTCTTCTTGGGACTCATTTTGTTCTTCGTCTTGTCCTTCCATCTGATGACATTGGATCACATAAGTTGATGCTCCTTTTCGAAGGATTTTTTCCATGTGTTGCGATGCGACTACTTGTGTCTCGAGTTCTTGGAAACCATACAGATACTTTTGTACCTACCATTTGAACTTGATGAAGTGTTTTTGGTGATTGAGTGAGTAGGTGCCCAACTTTTGTAACCATTGGACTCCTAGAACAATATATACCCCTCCCAACGGTAAGGTGTAGATTTTTTATTCTAACTTAAAATCCTATATCTGTAGTTTCACATTGTGGCATTTTCCAACTTTTTCAATTTTCTTTCCATCCACGACCATTACCTTCATGTCTAGACTTGGATGCACGAGTAAATTGAGTTTCCTTGCAACCTTTATGTCGAGGAAATTGTGGGTGCTTCCAGTATCTACTAGTATTTTAACATTATCATGTTTTATATGCCCTTTAGCTTTAGTGTATGTGGTTGGCTAATACGAGTCATGGATGCCAGGGATATTTTGGGTGTGTCATAAAGTTCAGCTGTTGATGCCACCTCGACATTTGGTATGTCATGCATTTTTAATTCCTTTTTTATATATGATTTTAGTCCTCCCAAGTAGTTTTCTAGTCATTATTTGTTGGATAGCCCAAACACTCTAGTAGTGAAGGTTTCCCACTAATGGGTGAACTCTTTGACGGTTCCCCTTTGTTTCAATCTAGTAAGCTCTGAGAAGAATTCATCCTCGGTGATTCATTGAAACCTTTTTAAGAAGTCATTCTTGAACAGATTCCAGGTGTGTGAGAAACTTTCTCCCTTTGACCACATATACCAATTGTAAGCATATCCTTCGAGGTGCATTTATGTTGTCATGTCCCCACATTTTGACCACCAAAAGTGTGGACCTTACTAAACACCTAGGGGGACAAAGAGGAATTAATTAATTAGCATAGGGAAATTTTGCTGAATAATTATTATTAAGGCATGTACTTGATTTTAATTATTTCCATTAATTAATTATTGTGCAAATAACATGTGGAATTGAGCTTTCCATGTCAGGAGGGCCCAATTGGAAAGCCAACTCGCCAAGGATAAAACGTGGAGACTCTATGAAAAAAGCAAGTCAAAGAGAAAAGGGAAAGTGCCCAAAAGCTATGAAAAAAGCAGTCATATAAATAAGAGGGAACAATTGACAAAGGAGGGCGCAGTTTCCCTTTGGAGAATCATAAAAGTTGTCATAGGAAAAGCAGGAAACTTTTGACAAAGAAGGGTGAATTTTCCTTTTGTATAATCAGTCACAAAAATAAGGGAAAGCAGAAAAGTTTTCATAGATAAAAGCAACAACTATTGGCCTAAGGAGGGGGCAATTGCTAAGTTTGATGAATGACATGGGTAGGGAAACAACTCGCAAGGGTCTCTACTTGCTAATTATTCAAGGGGGGTGCATATGTGGCTAGGGTTAGGGTTCTATGAGGATGACTTGTTCTCACATGTCACCTACCTTCTCAACAAGTCACCATAAGATTATAAAAAGACAAGTGGAGCTCATTTCATCAGTTTGGATTATTATTGATTCATGTTTATGTGAAGCATTGCTTCAGCTAAGTGTTGTGCCTCAGTCATTGGGTGATGCACCCCAATTCCTTCCTTCCCCGTTATTCTTCCTCCGATTCTTTTCTCATTGCAGGTGTAGACCACGTGATGGTCAAATCATAATGATCATATCGGTCACTTATTGCAGCCATAATATTAAGTAAATTCGAGCTCCAATGAATCCCAAGCTTCATCTATGCTCTCATCCCTTCTGTTGTCATGTTTTGGGCCTCTTGCCCACCATTTTGAGCCCTCTTATGGAGTGGTCAGTCAATATATTTATTTCTGATGTGTATCATCTGATAAAAAAAAAAAATTTATATTTTTCATATTGTAATCTTACTTTCCAATCAACTCACACAATTAGTTTTCCTTGTATGAGCTTAATTTGCCATGGAAAGGAGGGATTTGATCAGTCTACTGCAAGAATAATGAGTAATGGCCATGAGATTGATTATGAGTGGTGAGTATGTTGATATAAGTTGTATTAGGTTCTTTCAATTTCATTTATCGGGTATGATACATTTTTGTTAATAATTTCACGCGTTTCTATGCACCCTAGCTAGATAGCTAGTTAAACTTGGCTAGTCTAGTTGTTTCTTCAATTCCGTGAGTTCTATCCACTCATTTTTTATTCTAAAAGTTTCTATGTGTCACTGACATACCGCTATATCCACGTACTCTTAGAATGAAAATTAGCTGAGGCCATGTCGTGTTTTGGTAGCCTCCATTGCGCATGACTTCTCTAGTCCAAAATTACCTAAAATATCCAATTCACTCCTAAACTCCCCAATATGCTCTAGAACCATTCCAAATTGTGCCAAAAATTATTTTAAGCTATATAAATGTCATAAAACATCTATATTCCTTTCCCCAATCCCATGGTCGAAAGGACTGAATAAATCCTCGAGTTTCACGGTTAGGTGACCCAGAAGCGGGGGATTAAGTTCCGCATAGAAGACTCTGAAACCTGAATGGTAACCAATATAAATGTGTTAGTGAAGGTGAATTCAATTTTTTAAAACTTACCTTGGTTTATTCCCCCTTCCATCTCCCTTGGATACAAATTTCTCAGCAAAATACCTTCATTTCCCTAGTCAAAAATTTTACTAAGTGTCTGCAAGTTCATATCAGAAATTTTAATTAAGTTTGCATCAATATCAGCTATCAGATATGTATATCATATCTCAGAACATTACAGAGCTATGAGTTCCTTTTGTGAATAATCCCTTTTAGTTTGAGTCCTTCCAGTCAAAACTAGTAATTTCATAGCACCTAGTTTGACTATTTTATGCATCAAGTCTGTGTCTAGAGTTAGTATCTCTAAAATCGGTTTCAAGGATACTACAGTGGTATCAGAGCACTTTCCTCCACTCCATGGAAATAAGGCTATCTGTTGACCAATTTTGCAGATCATCAATTCAAGTTGCTATCATGAGGGTTGTACTAGTAGTTGAAGATGATTCCATTTGATCAATTTGTCGAAGAAGAAGAGGTGATCTATGTTAATGATTGATTGAAAATTTCAAGAGACAAGGATGGTTACTTCTGTGACCATATGGAGTATGAATAAATCAATGTTGAACTACCCATGGATAATCCTAAGAAGGATTTAGAAAACATGATAGATGCAATTGAAAACTTGCCCCACCACTACAAAGAGTATCTTTCCTTGGGGGAAGAGATTTGTAAATCCATTCCTTTCAAAGAGTATTTTTATTGAAGATTTAGATTTGAGCCCAAAAATGTAGATGATTACTCTATCAAGAGAAACAAATAATCCATAGAGGAACCAAGTTTTTCCACCTCTCTGAGCAATGAGGAGGAAGAAGGAACAAAAAATAAAGATTCTTCAAATCCATCTACATCTTCAAGCATTATGATATTTTTTGGGTTCTTTTCAACAATATTTTCCAAGATTTGTCACCTGAGTACCACTCAATATGGAGAAACATCAAGCTTCTTGAAAGAATATGAAAAGAATCCATTTGCAGATGAAGACCCAACAGTAAAAATTCTGGTTGTTGGTAGTGTGGAGAATGAATGCACTTCCAATTTCTTTGTGGGTGATCTGTAGATCACTGATAAGGATGTTGGCTCATATATGGGTGGAGAGACACGTTTTGGATCATATCACATTTTGGATCATATCCAAAAGGATATTACAAATCATAATTATAGTCACCTTTGGAGCCACATATGTAAGAAGAATACAAGGCCACAGCTCTTGGGTGTGAAGCAGAAAATTTGGTGGAGGAGCAGGCCGCCATAGCATCACTTTGGGAAGATGGTATTGTTAAGAACATGGATAATAAAAGTTTTGATTTTTGCAGCAGTTATGTAAACTTGCAACCATCTGATCCATGGGAGGATGGAAATACTTCACTTGCATATGAGGAATGCAATATGAAGGACAATTGTGAGGGAGATGAATTTGCTCCTAGTTTTTCTGTTAGTGAACCCAAAATCAATGCAGAGGAGGGTGATATTGTCAATGATGATAAGGGGTATTCAGATCCAAAATAAGAGTGTATATTAGATCTAATATCATCATATGAACTTCCTAATGAAGTGGAAGACAAGCCCCCTCCAGCTAGGTGTGAACTAGGAAATATTAAGAAGAAAAATTTGATGCAAAGGGATGAACACATATCAGATTTTTGGACTCTCTTGCAGCATAATGAAGTTGCATTCACATCAAAGGAAAGGATTAACCTCAATGAGAATCAAAATCACTCTATCACCATTGTGGAGATCTATGATCCATCTAGTATTGCAGGTGGGAAATCAGGAAGAAAGATTCATAAAGAGAATTGCAAGTCACTGTAAGATAATTGCAAAAAAGAAGAAGGGTGTGATTTTCCTCAAGAACCCCACTCATTTTCTTGGCCTTTGAAGATGGATGAAAATAATATTCAAAAGGATTTAAACCTTATCCAAGAAACACATGCTTCAGTAACATACCAATGTTGGATAGCTACTTCATTGGAAGATCAATCTTCTCTTGAAGCCAAGGAGGAGATGCGGAAGGCATTGTCTACAATATAAGGGAACTTATTAAAATTGCTTTTTGATAGAGATGATTTATTTGAGCTTGCTGATGTGTTGCATGGAGCATCCTTGAAGGATGGAGAATAAATTTGCAAGCTCACCCAAGATTTGTTGACCAACCAAGTTTCCTTGAAGAGCACTGAATGTGCACTCCAAGAATGAAAGATGGATATAGAGCAACTTCATGAGAAGTTGCAAAGACATTACCTACCCTCTTACACACTATTCAACCATCTTCACAAGGATGATTGCATTCTTGGAAAGATGGAGGAATCTCATGAGATGGTGGATCATGAGATGCACTTGGGTTTGTAGGTGCTTCAACACTATGCAAACAAGTTTGATGAGATCCAAGCACTTGGTATTTTCCAGAAAAAACTGGAATCGTTTTATGGAAAGAATATCTTCCCCATGAAAGAGTCAGATGAAGACAAAGATGGGGAAGCCATAAGTTGGGTGGGTAAGTATTGCATAGATATGATTCATAGTTATACCCATACTTCTATTTCATGCTCATCAAGTGGGGATGAAAATTGGGAGAAGGAATTTTACTTGTTGGTGCAGCAGGAAGAGATAGAGGCTTTCCTAGAGATTCATGATGACTTTTTGAATGCACCATCACCCTCCCATCAACCACATAAGCACATATTGCTGTCACTCAATTCCATTCATACACATGTGGATTGGGTTGAAGATTACATGTCACACATGGAGTCTTATTGCAGAAAAATTTCTACACATGATCAGTGGAAGGCAGATAAGCAAGCAAACTGTCAAGAGAAGTTGTTGAGGAAAATATCTTACATAAGGTGGTCTTTGTGGAGAAAAACCACATAGTTGGATATATGCTTGAATCCTTTGAACGGTGGAAGAGAGTTGAGCTATTGGAAGTGTTCACATGGACCTTTTGGTAGGAGTGTCAGTACTTTCTCAGGTTGGATGAGGGGACACTTATTTGTATTTCTTGCTTGCATTCTTGGATAAAATTGTGATACATCATCTTATTGTGAGAAATTTGGGAATATATGGTTGTGGAAGGATGCCTATAATTGTCTTGAGACATGGGAATCACACCTATGACATTGCAACAACAAATAGGGATCTCTAGTGCTAGTATGCATTAAGTACACAAATAATTTTATGTTGGGTGGAGAAGACTCACCGATCTCCAATGTTGCAGGGGGAGTTCTCAATTTTATATGCGGAAGCATTATTTCCACATCATGATTTTTATATTCTATGATGACGAAATTTTGTTGTTTTTACTGATGAGTGGAATGAGTTAGAAAATACCTTGAGACCCTGACATTCTTGGGAATGACATATTTCCAAAGGGAGCAACAATATTTGGATATTTACAGTTAAGGAAATGTGACCCAGGAATTTTTTTGTTTCATAAGTTGTGTTGGAAGGAATTATCACTGAAGGGGGTGCAATGCAAACAATGGGACCCTGGAATTGCTAGTTTTTTAAAAAACTTTACATGCTGGCTTGATGGAGCAAGGCAACGTTTTTTTTGCACATGAGTTCACGCTCCAATTCTCCTACATAGTGGACCAATTTGCAGCACTCTAGAGTGCTTCTACTTGAGCACAAGTAGATTTGGGAGGGGAGGACTGTCATGTCCCCACATTTTGACCACCAAATGTATGGACCTTGCTAAACACCTAGGGGGACAAAGAGGCATTAATTAATTATCCTAGGGAACTGTTGCTAAATAATTATTATTAAGGCATGTACTTAATTTTAATTATTCCCCTTAATTAATTATTATGAAAATAACATGTGGAATTGATCTTGCCATGTTAGGAGGGTGCAATTGGAAATCCAACTCGCCAAGGAGAAAAAGTGGAAACTCTTTGACAAAAGCAAGTTAGAGAGAAAATGGAAAGTGCCCAAAAGCTATGACAAAAGTAGTCAGATACAAAAGAGGAAACAATTGACGAAGGAGGGTGCACTTTCCTTTTGGAGACTCAGAAAAGATGTCATAGGAAAATCATGAAAATTTTGACAAAGGAGGGCACATTTTCCTTTTGGAGACTCGGAAAAGCTGTCATAGTAAAAGCATGAAACTTTTGACAAAGGAGGGCGCAGTTTCCTTTTGGAGACTTAGTCAGAAAAGAAGGGGAAAGAAGAAAAATTGTCATAGATAAAAGCGACAACTATTGGCCTAAGGAGGGCACAGTTTCTAATTTTGATGAGTGGAATGGACAGGAAAACAACTCACAAGGGTCCCTACTTTCTAATTACTCAAGGAGGGAACATATGTGGCTAGGGCTAGGGTTCTATGAGGATGAATTTCTCTCACAGGTCACCTACCTGCTCAACAAGTCACTAGAAGATTATAAAAATGAAAGTGGAGATAATTTACTTAGTTTGACTTATTATTGATTCATTTTTATGTGAATCATTGCTTCAGCTGAGTGTCGTGCTTCAGTCATTGGGTGATGTGCCCCAAATCCTTCCTTCCTCGTTCTTCTTCCTCCCATTCTTTCTCATTGCAGCTGTGGAGTGCATGATGTTCAGATCATAATGATAATATAAGTCACTTATTTCATCCATCATATTCATTAAATTCGATCTCCAGTGAAACCCAAGCTTCACCTATGCTCTCATCCGTTATGTTGTCAAGTTTTGGGCCTCCTACCCACCATTTTGAGCACTCTTATGGAGTGGTCAGCCAATATATTTATTTATGATGTGCATCAGATTATAAATATTGTTTAATATCTCTTTCATATTTCAATATTAATTTCCAATCATCTCACATAATTATTTTTCCTTGTATGAGCTTAATTTTCCATGAAAATGACGGATTTGATCAGCCTAGTGCAAGAATAATTGAGTAATGGACATGATATTGATTCTGAGTGGTGAATATTTTGATATAATATGTATTAGGCTCTTTCAATTTCATTTATAATGTCTGATACATTTATTTTAATAATTTCATGTGTTTCTTTGCACCCTAGCTAGATAGCTAGTTAAAATTGACTAGTCTAGTTTTTTCTTCAATTATGTGAGTTCTATCCACTCATTTTCGATTATTCAAGTTGTTGTGTGTCACTGAAAAACCCATATACCCATACATACTATCATACCAAAAATATTTTGAGTTCGTACAGTGTTTTGGTAGCCTCCATTGTGCAGGACTTCTCTAGTCCAAAATTGCCTAAAATCCCCAATTCACTCCTAAACTCCCCAATATGATCCAGAACCATTCCAAACTCTCCCAAAAATTATTTGAAGCGATATAAATGTTATACAACATGTATGTTCCTTTCCCCAAGCCCCTGTTCGAAAGTACTGAATAAATCTTCCTAGTTTCACGGTTGGGTGACCCAAAAGCGGAGGATTAAGTTTCCACATAGCAGACTATGAAACCTTAATGGTTCCTGATATAAATGTTTTAGGGAATGTGAATTCAATTTTCTGAAAATTACCTTGGTTTCTACCCCCTTCCCTCTCCCTTGCATACAAAATTATGAGCAAAATACCTTCATTTCCCTAGTCAGAAATTTTACTAAGTGTGTGCAAGTTCATATCAAAAATTTTAATTAAGTTTGTAGAAATATCAGTTATCATACATGTATATCATATCTCATAACATTACAGAGCTCTGAGTTCCTTTTGTGAATAATCCCTTTCAGTTTGAGTCCTTCCAGTAAAAACTAGTAATTTCCTAGCACCTAGTTTGATTATTTTCTGCATCAAGTCTGTGTCTGGAGTTAGTATATGTTAGTCCTAGAAATATCAACTATTCCTTTTTCTAATATTTTACTTCAAGTAATTCTCATTCCTTTTCACTTTATTTTATTTCTTTGATTTTCATTATTCTTAATTTTTATTTTAAATTTATTTTCAAAATATTGGATACATGTAGGATTAGACTTAGCTCCCAGATTGATAAATGAGTGAGTGTGTTTTATAATCGAATCAAATGAGAGTTAGATTTTGAAATAATTGATTGGACATGTTGTATGCTCTAATTCCATATCGTAGTGCATTCATTATGCTCCATCTATATGCATGCTGCTAGATTGCTTGGTTAATGCATTTGGCCTAGGCACTAAAGATTCTCGGTTCTACGGATCCTCCATAATAGTGACAAAGTAATGGCCATTCAACAAGATTAATTGGAGATGCAGTTGCACGTTTTTAAGTCGAGTAATGTAGATGGAATCCAGCTTATGCTAGAACTACAATTTTATCGTTTCAAGCACCGACCCACGTTTCTATCCATATAGGCCTAGAACCAATAGACCTTACCATATCACTGGACTGATATTGAAGCAGAACTGTTAGAAATCAAGCTGCGGACTAGAGATAGGATGGTGGATGGTTTGATTTTATTGTAGGTAGAGGGTGGACCAAGATCTCCTTTGAGTTGCGGCCGAGATAATTACAAACCCTAAAAAATCATACATATGGAGTATTATCTCTAAACAAATATGCAAAATCAAACAATGATGACCATTTTCAAAATGCATAGAGATCAAAGAGGGTTTTAGTAAATAATTGCTAAGAAAAATGCCCCCCGAAGAGAAACAGTTAGAAAAGTGACTGAAGTCCCAACTCCTTCAACTATGGTATGAGAGTGTAATGTTTCAAAGACTTATGTACAAGAATAAGAACCAATACCGTCGCTACCTTTACTATCGAGCTATGTCTAAGGTAAGCATAGATTTTAGGCTTGTTGAAACTACAAATTTAAAACATATACTGAATACGTATACAAGGTTCAAAGTTTTTTGCTCAAAATTTCAAAGGGACAGTTCTAATACTTAATGGGTTCGTCTTCTCTATAACCAAAGAATCCATTGCACAAGCTATCGATGTTGCTCCTGAGGGCTAGATATGGTTTATGAGATAGATAATTGATGAAGACTTTGATGATTTTTTGCTACCCACGCGTAGAATCCTAGATTGGGATCAAGGTATTCCCAGAACTTATTTGTTTGAGCATTGGAGTAATATCCTGTAGATTGTTCAAATATACGTGACCTGTGAGGGGATATTTTCCACCTTCTACTTCTGTCATATGCGGTTCTTGCAACATATATCAGAATGTTGAAGCGAGATTTACAATAGGTTAATAAAAACTATTCAAAGTTGGTACAAGTGGCAGAGGAAGTTCAGAAAGAGGTTAACTCAGCTACAGAAAGAGTGCAATAGATTACAAAAGAAGGCACACGCACTAGATGGCCTTGCTACGCTGGAAAAAGATGTTGGGAGACTTTAATTTGAGATTCAACTCTAAATGAATAATACACATGTCATATTTAGTTCACGCTCTTTCTATTTTTAGTAGGCTTAGATCCAAAGAAGGTGGATCTAGGAACAACTCAGCTAAAGCCCACTTTTCCTATATATTGTAAGTTTTTGTTTTGAAGTGGAAGGACTAATGAGGGTCGAAGTTTTACCAGTTGCTCATGTTATAGTCTGATAAATATTTTGTTAGGCGAGGATATATTTATGATGAATGAATTTTGATTATTGGGAGCTAGGTTTAAAACTATATATTGTTTTAATGTTCTGTAATTTTGTTTGAATTTTTAAATGCACTTTTTCTTTACATGGATGTTTTCTTTATGAATGCATGTGCAGGAAAATGAATATTATTGCAAAGTTGATATTTGAAATGTCTTTTTAAATATCCGATTTCCATATGATGCTACAAGATTATAATTGTTTGTTGTCTCTTCTTGTACCCCTTATGATTGAATCTATGTTCTATCTTTGATTGTGATTCATTTTATCTTTTTATTAAAGCCTTGTGTATACAAACATCTGATGTTTTCATATCCTTTTACCAGACTGTTCATGATATTTTATGATTTTATTTTGTATCCCTCTCATTATCCAAAATCAACATAAATTATCCTTTGAACTTAGAGGTGCCTAAACTTTGCTACCCTGCAGTCTAGCTGGAAGACTTTAGGGAAAACATATTTTGGCGACCATACTGGGGAGCGAAGGAGCAAATTCATCTTCTCCAGGGTTCTAGCATTTAGTAGATACTCTTCTTGATGTTGAACAATAAGTGAACATTATTTTGACTGCAAAATATTCACCGGACGACTCCACGATTAGAGGGATCCACTGGAGGAAGGAAGCCTGTAACATGCCCCAATTTGCAAAAACAATTTAATATTATTGAGGAACATTATGTTATATTTTATGCTAAGTTTGTAATTGATGACCAAGTGGGGTCAAGAATAATTAATGTATTTTCAGAATATTTTATTTATAAATAAATAAATGATGAGACAACAGCTTAGGGAAGCTGTTAAAAGAGTGTTAACTGGTCACTTAGTGGAGGAGACTAGGTGGAGAGTATACTGACAAGTGGCAGCATCCTCAAACTACTTCTAACTGTTGCAGCTGGAAACTTCCCTTTATTTGTGGTCAAGATTCCCCAAGAAAGTGGAATTGGAGTAGGTGGCTCATTAAGTAAAAACTGAACCAGAAGACCTAGGCATTATTATAAAATTTCCCATTGAAGACAACTAAGGCTGCTCATTTTGGAAAGGTGATCATTCAGTGTGAATGAAGTGCACATGAGAAATTCGATGGAGGGGACTAATTGAAGTGAGTTTAATGGGTTAACTGCTGAGAACTAAACTTATGCAGCTCTTAGGTTGAAGTTCTTACTGCCGTAAGCAGGTTTGGATTACTGTTGTAATTTGACCAGTCAGGTGACAGAAGGTCTTAAGGATACATCCTTCACCCAATAGTTTACCAGGAGGACCAAGAAACAGGCTCGGGGGTCCTGAGGAAGTGCAGACTAAGCTTTCTCTAGGAGGTGGTTGGGAGGAACAACCTCCTTAAGCTGTTGTCACCTCATCATTTAACAGGTTTTTATTATTCAGGTTATTTATAATTTGTTTATCATTTTCAGCAAACGATCATTAGTTTTCAAAGAAATGCATGTTATTGTTTTGGTTAGGGTTTATACAGAAAATAATGTTGTGTATTGATAATATTAGTGATTAGTAGATTATGTTTAGAACAATAGGCATATTAGTAAATGAAAGTAATTAGAAAGAAATTACCACACTGTATTTTTCCATGCCTTAAATAGGCAGTACTCTAGTACAATGAGTTTATCAAGTAGATGTGAAGATTTGTTTATCAACTCTGAATGAAAAAAATGTAAATGACTTCTTTTAGAGTTTGTATGTGAATCATTATAGAAAATAACAGTACTTGCTCTAGCTACTGGAAGTATCTATATTAACTAATTATCTAGAAAAGAATTGAATATATATATAATCATTTATAGGCATACTATTCACAGAAGCATTTCTAGTACTAATAATTATTACAACATAATAGATGGAGTTATTTAAATAAACATAGGAACAATTAAAGATAATACTAGGATTTTAACCAAGATAGTAATCCTTAAGACTTGTTAATAAATTTCTTCAAGTTCAAATTTTACTATATGTTTGGCAATTCAAATGCTTAGGGTTTACAAGAGGTAGGTTTAAATCCTTAAAGACAGACTTTCACTATCTTAACCATGACATAACTTTTAGCAGCTGTAATTATTTATTACTAAAAGTAATAATAGGAAAACAAAACTAAGAGCCATTTCTATAGAAATCCATATCATTTCGGAACTGCAGGTTATTTCAAATAATAACAAATTTTAAAGAGAAACAGATTGTTGTATTCACCTAAGAATACCGTCAAAATTTCAATAGTAACAAATATTATAAAAAAATTTACTGAATGTTTTTAATTTAAATTAAATAACACTGTAAACGAACTAAATAGAAACAAAATAGCATAAGAATAATGGCCCACGGCCTCTTATAACCCTATTGAGGCTTAAAGCCTGTACAAAAACAAATCATTTAATTTCTTGTAAAAACAGTAAGACATTAAACCAAAAATTATATTTTACTAATAACCTTGCCAGTTTACAAGTTTCAACTGAGTGAGCAGTCATCTCTTTTCATTTAAAAGCCACTGAAAAATCTTAAGTAACCAGGTAGAGGTCGAATCACATTATCTCGGCTTAGAGCCGAGTTCAAAGAAAAATATAAATAAAATAGTTTTTACATCATTCAGGCTGTAAAGGATCTACTAAGTAAAACCTAGGTCACAGCTTGTTGAGGCGTGGAAATTCGCAGGCAACAACAGCAAGGGATTCTCCCCAGTCAATGTTCCCAACTAGCCTGTGATTGTTTGGTATAGGGAATCCGTCCGGTTTGCGGTCCAGCTACCGTAGGTCAAGTAACAAAATAAAAAGGTTTTACCAGTTGTGGCCCGGTCCACTGTGTATATTTTGTGTTTTTAGTTTTAAGTATGACATGCAAGTGCCTATCTAAAATACAGATTGATTAAGAAAGCAAGGAGTGGGCACAATGTGATGCACAGGTTCTTACCTCTCATCTTAGACTCTCTTGCCTCTGAATCACACACAACAAGGAATTAAAACTAACTACCTAACCTATCCCTAGGGAGCAAGATTATTATTGATTAATGAGTAATGTATTTTGTGCATGCATTATGAAAAATCACAAATAGTTGATACTTCTTTCAAAACACATGAACATATAAAGATATTTGAACAACCAGATAGCCAATTGTTTATGAACAACATTCATTGCTCATAGTGAAAATTTTCATAAAATAAACCAGAGAACGTTCATGCAAGAACATAGGTTCAAAGAGTTACAATGATCTCACAGTTAATGGACACAAAGCTGAAAACGAAATAGTTCCTCTTCAACAAATCCATAGCATAACATTTGAACATTCCACCAAGCTTTCTCCACTAGGCAAACTTTAATTATCTATTGCAAAAGCAAATAGTTCTTCTTACAACATGTCTTCACTAATCTCAATGGGAAAAAGTCCTCTTTCCCTCTAACTTTCCTATCTTTATACAAAAACAACAAAACCTTTGGGTTGCCCCACCCCATGACCTTCTGGATTCCCTGACCATTCTAATCTCACAGTTTTGTCAGTTTACCAATGTGCATGATTTAGGCAATACGTTACATTTCGGATTTAGTCTTATGAGTACTTCACAAAATGGGACCAGCTCGGTAACTGCTGAATCTTTTCCAAGCCCGGGCCTCTGTTACTATCGATTCTGCTTCATATTTTATTTGCCCATTGATCTCAGAACATCTTTGCTTATTACTTTTCATCCAACTTCCTTCTGCTTTGTCCTTCAGCTATGTCTTCTTTGCAGCAGTAATCTGAAGAATCTCCTAAGTCCATCTGCAGTCAAACGAGAATTCATCATTAATTCGGGCTGCATCTTTTCAACAAATGTAAACCATACTAATAATAAACTAATCAAAAAATGAGTCCCTGTACTGTGCTCCCGTTGCAAAAACCGTAAAATGATAGAAATGTAACCTCCGTCGCTCATAAAACAGGGTAAAAAATAGATACAGAACAGGTGGGAAAACCTTCACCGACGGGAAAAATCACTAAATCATCAGCAAGATAGTTTAATTAAAAGCGGCAATGGTGGGCTTCAGATGTACAACAAACTCCGTGAGACCATTAAGTCTATCAGCGTCGGAAGGAAAAAACCTAAAGCACCGGACAGAAAAACTCTTCATCGGCAAAATGAATGACATAACGTTGGGCAGTTAATGCGATACGCAACCGCAATGGTGGAAGACGAAAATATTACGGGCTCCGTGGCCAATAAAACATATCGGTGAAAACCATAACAAAATCTCGGCGGGTGGAGCAGTTATACGGTGGACATTTGGTTCGCTCGGGAGCCGCAATGGCGGAAAGCAATTAGACTATGGCTTTCGACTTACATTCATGAAACTTTTCGATATGGCGCAGAAACATTATGAAAACGTTAAGTTTTCGGAAAAACTTAAGGTTGTGCAGCGATGAAAAGTTTGTTTCACCTTCTGAAATAGCGGTGAAAATGAGAAATAGACTTCCGATATCAAGAAAAAAAACACAGATCAAAGAACAACATTTTCAAATCAAACTTCAAATTCCACAACCCAAAGCAGTTTTAGACATTAGCAATTTTCCGAAAAGCATGAAAATAGTTGACCTCAAAATAGAGTTCATGGATCCAAACAATTTTAGGCAAGATAAAATTAAAAGGAGGGTCCAAAATTTCAAAAATTTGGGAAAACAGTTGCAGCTACAATAATTGGCGACTACCTGGTGAACCTAGATCTTTGGACAATTTCTTCCTTAAGTAACAGACTGTTTGACAATAAAACCAACATGTTGAATTCTTCTAGATGTCTGGATTTCCCAAATGGCAAATATATGTACTTTTAATCATTGATGATAGTCCAATTTAGGAGAAAGGAAACCAAGACTTCCAAATCAAGATAACTCTTTTGAGGCCAGGAGATGAGTTTCATTTATTACCTCTATCTTCAGGTAGCTTCCAGCTTGGACACCATAGGATTGTGTGTACGAGCATATGTGACTGTGCACGCAACGGGGGAAAACAACCCAGACCGGGATCCTTAAAGCAGGCTCCAAACTGTTTGGGATGGTTGTTCCCGACAGGTTTAAAGGCTCTGTTAGCCTGAAAGTCTGATTAAAGGAAATCTAAAAGATAAAGCTAACGCTACTAATTGTTAATCAGATCTATATCTATGATTACACAGGCTAATCAATGTTATTAATTACAAGAGCAATCTGTTAAATTAAGTCTACTTCAAATAGTTAATTTAAAATACAAGAATAAAATTAAACTATTAACATAGATAGATTATAAACACTTGTAAATTAATTTCAAGAAAATGATCCGAATGAAATACATATATAAAGACCTGATTCAAATAGATTCTTAAGTAAAAAAATTCACAGAAACAAAGAAATATATTAAACTAATCTAAGTCCTATCTTGATCAGGAGCGATGTAAATGTTTAAACTGAAATCGAATCTGCTAATGGGACTACTGCATTAAAAATATTCAAAATATTCAAAATAAATTCAGAAATTAACAAGATCATACAATAGAAACAAACATCACCTATGTTATGATGTCAATCATCAAATTCACAACATGATATCCATTGACAAATTGAAATCAGCAAAGTCGATAATCATACATAATATATTTGCAAAATCCTTTAAAGAGATTGTGACAAACATAAATAATATAGAAAAGGGATAACAAAACCAAGAGATACCGTAAACCATATGCAAAGTATAAAAACTATAAACATATATTAAGTATCACCAGTTCAAAATACAGTAGCTGCTGACAGAAAACTGTCACAAGTCACCGGTAGATCAAACAATAGTCTTGTCTTCCCATTCCTCAAACTATCGACCCCCCTTTCCTAGTACACACATGTCTCTCTAAATAACCTATTCTCATAGAGAAATGATCCTATACAATCGGAAACTACAAACTGAATATCATAACCAATTTTTGTCCTAAAATGACAAGTGAAACATGTCATTTTTGATGTACATCATAACATTTGAAATTTGAAGAAAATCGGCTTATAGCACAAAATCGGGGGAGATGACAAAAGCACTAACTGTATAGCGACATCTGGAAAACAATCCTCGCCAACCGATTTTTTCCCAATCATGTAGGGATCATCCAGTCATTAAGGAGTCAGCAAAATCAGAGAATAGAGAACCCAAAACGTTATCTGCAATACTGCAAATGCAAAAGAAACATAATTAAAACATAAACAAACAGAAAATCAAATAAACTAAATAATAAACGAATTAATACAAACCAAATACCTGTAAAGAAATAACCTGATTATCAATATATGATAACTTCAATCCTGAAAACAAAAGCAAGTGCATTTCAACCCATTATAAATTCACAGGTGTGTTAAACACCTGAATGTTTATGCCACTCGATGGATTCTGCGACTGTCCCTTAAATTGCATTAGCGTAATTTGAGCATTGAGCTCCCGTACCTTCTCTTCATTCTTAACATTTTCATTCTGTAACTTAAGGACCCTTCTAATCAGCCTATTCTTATGCTTTTTAACACACAGCAAAGACTTATTGTCTGCATCTAACTGCTCTTTCAACTTCACATTCTCGGCCTCCACAACATCACGATGAGCCGACATCTCAATCACCCTTCCTTCCATGCTATGAATCTTATCCAACAAGCAGTTAAGAAACAGGGGGTGCATCATATCCTCAACCTGATAAGAACCTGATACGTTTGTCTCTACGGGCTTCCCCTTAACTGGGAGATCAACAACAGGATCAGGTCCAACATCCTTATCAAATGCGGGAGGACTACCCTAGACAGGGTTCGAGATAGATTCAGGCCCAACATTATGGTTATAAACAGGAAAAACAGGGTGATCTTCCTCATCGTCTATAACAACAGTCTCGACATGAACACCATCATTCATAGGTGATTTGACAGCATTGCACTTAGCCATGCTCCTAGTAAACCTACCCATCAACTTAGTTTTCGGCCTTTTACTGGTTCATTTGGAGGCATCAGTGTTTCTTTTTGGTGTTACTGGAGACAAACCCGAAGACTCCTTCATACGCTTTGCAGACACAGAGGAACTGAGGCTACCCACAAGAGGAGGAATCAACTCGTTACAAGCACTGAGGCTCATACGACCAGTAGGGTTTGACACGGGTTTGCTTGACAAAGGCTAGCGTAAAGGCGAGACTGAAACTTGATTAGGTTCTGGTGCCAATGAAAATGAAGCATGACTAGGCTCTTGATTCCTGATACATTCCTCGAGACAGTCAAACTGATAGTGGCAGAAATCTGAAAAACCATTAGACTCAATGAACTCATCCCAAGACCTGTTTAACTTCGACAGTTCCCTGTCAATTAACATTCGGACCAAGCCATGATGGAACAAGCTATGACTAACATGCTTCGGGCCCTTTTTAATTGCAGAGGACATTTTAAACAAACTTTGCACTAGGTAATAAGGTAAATTCAGAGGGAACCCAATAAAAACAGACATCAACCGCAGATGGTAAACATAGGCTGAAGACAAGCGACCTTCACAGGTCACGTACCTGTGTATTAAGTCCAAAACCGGGTGCCATTCCTTTTTAAAGTATTTGCGGGAGACACCAGCTCGGAATGATACCTCTTGACAGGGGTTTTTGAGAAACTGCCTCCATTCGGTAATGTTCATTGGCTTATATTTAAACCACCTTTCTCCTGTTAATGGCAGACCAGTTGCAAGCACAACAGAACGTCCATCCACACAAAACTGGAGATCACCAACTTTAACTTGAAAGTCGACCAAAGACACAGCAAACACCCTCGTGACTTTGGGGTTCGAATCTGAGAATTTACTGACAAATGGAAACCATCTGACAGTCTTGACCTTTTCTAACAGATCGAGGTTCGAAACAAGTAGCTTCATCTCACAGGGCTCAACTCTCACCACCGGCGCCATGACTGACTATTCATAGACACGCAAAATCACCCAGGCAAGATACTCGACCTCACACCACGATAGAGAACCAGAGAGTGAACACTCAGGGTGCAGACCCAGCAAAAACCCTAAGCAATGCAGCCCTAAATATTCATAAATCGACTGTACCATGAGTGAACGCAGCCAAAACTCCTGAAAGTTCGGCATGAAAGGAATGATAACACAGCCAGGCAGTTACAATGAGAAATGACGGCAAACAACTTGAGGTTAAACTGATCCTGCCATTATTTACCCCGAGCTATTGACGTAAGACCACTCTAGGGATAGATTACAGGTGTTGCACAAGGATGATGCCACGACATTGGTCGTGTACTAGCCATTGAATGTGATGGACGAAGCTGAGTACCAACGTAATGATACCATATCAATTTCACAGCAGGTAAATCGAAAATGGAGGCGACGACATAGATTGAATTGACGATAGCCAATAATCCATGTTACCCTTACCGTAGATTTGATCTAACTTTCAAAGGTGGCGAGCCATACAACATAATAAAATGATCAAATTAAAACGAAGCTTTGCGATATAGACCATGTTATAAAAATCAACTTTCAACAATCATGGCGATATTGAATATGGTTTGGAATCCGAAAGGTAAACTTAGGATATGACATGTTTGTATAAAATATCAAGCCTCCAATGTTCCAAGACATTGCCATAATTTACATTGACCCAACCATGCATACCCGTCGATTAACATCCGAAGGGAACCTATCATATCGTGCCAAACCATACTATAATCAATCATCCAAGTTCGCATCCTTATAAATGGCTATAATAACAAAATCATAAGGGTAAAGATTGAGTGATAAATGCTTGGATAAAGTTTCCAGATTAGGTTATATTAAAACTAGATATGGAAATTATTAATACTTATCCTTTGCTTAAAAAACATTAAATTTCACTGATTCAGTAGCTCGCAGAATCTCATTGTTTCAGTAGCTGGTGATTCGTTAGATTTGCTTCCGGAAATTTGAACATTTCATCAAACAAAATAGGATTTTGTTTGATGAAATAAATGTTTTTTAAGGCTGTTGAGCAGGGGCACAACAGATTGTGACATATGGTAAACAAAAATAATCATTTGTTCCTCATTCCCATGCCATTTTGCACTTTTTGTGCTTTTGGACTTTTGTCCTTTGCATATGAGTCCTCCTGCATGCCTTTCTTTCTGAATTTTTATTCAGGCTCCTCTATCCATAGTGTCCTTTTGTGTGAGAGATGTATTTAACTTTCAGCTCATGAACGGAGAAGAACTTTGGCAATTTTGTACTTAAATGATTCAGTGCTTTGTTTTGGTACCTATTGCTTTCATAGGAGTTTGTGACTCTTATATCCCTTTTGGATTTCAATTCTTGACATGGGATCATTTATATATAATATACTATTTACCTTGCTTCCTTTCCGTGGGTATTTTGTTGTCACTCCCTAGGACATTTTTTTTAAAAGTGAGATGGATGGAGCCTCAAAATAGTATTCTAGACCTTTTGATCCTGGTTTATTTTACAAGGATTAAGTAGGACTTCAATGTGTTCACAGCCATTCAGGAAAACTGCTAAACTAGAAGAAATTCTTTTGGATTAAACAATAGTACACAATCTTACAATCAAGGACTTTAATTGCTCCAGAATTCTAATGCTCTCCATGCAACCAAAAGTTTGCCTCTTTTTTATTGAAATCAATCAAAAATAAAATAAATCAAAATAAACAGCCAAATCAATTTATTTATGTACAAGATAAAAGAACAAAAACAAAACTCAGGAAAAATAAGGTTTGAGAACTAAACCATTAACTGGTAAATTCTCTTCCCACCCCTGTAAATCTTGTAATTTATAGGTTGAAGGGCCAAGTTTTTCCTCAATTTGGAAAGGGCCTACCCACAACTGTTGAAATTTCATGTGTTTTCCTTTCTCATCATGGGGATGATCCCACTTGAGAACGAAGTCTCCCACCTCAAACTCTTTTGTTCCAGCTTTGTGCTTATTAAACCACCTTTTTACTACCTCCTGTTGTTGTTTAAAACGTTCTCTGGTCTTGGATCTAGACTCTTCTGCCTTCAAAATATTATGTATCCTCATTTGTAAGACTTCATTATCTGATCCTCTGGATTCCTGAGCTATTATGGAAGAGGGTAGCATGATGTTGGGGGGTAGAATGGTCTCTTTTCAATAAACAAGGGTATACGGGGACACCTCTAACGAAGTCTTGGGGGTGACCCTATCAGCCCATAGAGCATTTGGTAATGCTGAGTGCTAACTCCTCTGATTTTCTATCACCATTTTTTTTTAAATCCTGATCAGATTCTTGTTAATAGATTTAGCCAAACCATTTCCCTGCGAATATTAATTTGCAGAGTAATGCAACTTAATTCCTTTCTCATGAGAAAATGCAGTTAATCTAATCGAGGAAAAGTAAGTGGAATTATCAAAAACTAAAGAAATTGGAACTCCAAACCTGGTCATAATATGATCTTGCAAGAAGTCCATGACCGCATCTTCATTTACTTTCCACAGCGGAATGGCTTCGACCCAACGAGTAAATTAATCGGTTTCCTTCAGAATATATTTATGTTGCAAGGAATAATTTGGATTTACCTCTCCAATGATGTCCATCCCCCACTGCTCAAAAGGTTCCGTTATCATTATAGGCTTTAATGGTCCTGCTGCTTTAACTTGTCTTCCACCACACCTTTGACAAATGTCACATTTTCTAACATGGGCATGTGCATCTTTGAACAGTGTGGGCCAATAGTATCTGGCTCTAAGAATTTTATGAGTTGTAGTATCTCCAGAGAAATGTCCTCCAGTAGGCCCATCATGTAAATCTATCATTACCTTCTTCGCATCTCCTTTCTCTAAGCATCTAAGAAGAACTCCATCATGATTCTTTCTGAATAATATTCCTACAACAATTTGATATGAGGCTGATTTAGGACGTAGTGCTCTTCTTTGCTTAGAATTCCAATGCTCTGATAACGATCCCTCCTGAAGGTAATGTACAAGGTCTCAATACCAAGAGTCTGGAGCTATGAAAAGAGGACATACATCCATCAAATGTAACTCAGCTTCGTCTTTCCAGTCATGTTCTTCATCATCTTTACTTTCAGTCATCAGTTTGCACAATCCTTTCCCTTTAACTATGGAAGCTGGCTTGAATTCGAGGTCATACTCCTGTAGAGTTGTTACCCAGTTGCCTCTTCTTTCTCCTAACTCCTTTTGTATGAAAAGAGATCTCACAGCTGGGTGTGGAATGATTACCTTTGTCCAGTTCTTAATTATGTATGGCCTGAATTGTTTTACCACTTTGAACACAGAATAAGCTTGTTTATCCATGGCTGGGTAATTCAATTCGGCCCCTTGCAGACCAGTGCTCATAAATGATACGAGGAACTCATCTCCCCCATCTTCATTTTGGGTAAGCATAGCTGTTAGTGAATCATCAAACGCGAAAGTGTACAAAATAAAATCTTTCTCAAAATCCAGAATTTTGAGGGAAGGTGCATGCGCGACAACTGTCTTTATTTTACTAAATGCATTCTTCTCTACATCAGTCCATTTGAATTGTACACTTTTCTTTACCATTTGCTGCAAAGGATTAACAATTTGAGCGAAATCTGGCACAAACCTTCGCAAGAAATTGATTGTCCCCATAAATGATTGCATGCCCTTTTTATTATGGGGTAAGGGAATCTGTTCGATGGCTTTGATCCTTTATGGGTCTATGGAGATCCCCTTCTTAGAAACCACGTGACCCAACAACTTACCTTCTATAACGGCAAACACGCACTTCTTTGGGTTTAGTGAGATACCATATTTTCGACAGCGTTCAAAAATCTCTTAGATGAAATGCATGTTCCTCTCTTTTCTTTGAAAATATCGTGATGTCATCGAGGTATACTACAGCACTGTGGCCAATCAGACCACGGAAATCTATATCCATAGCCCTCTGGAAAGTAGCTCGAGCGTTTACGAGTCCAAAGGGCATCCTCCTGTAAGCAAAAGTTCCCCACCTAGTTCTAAATGTTGTTTTAAGTCTGTCTTCTTCAGCTACTAATACTTGATTGTAGCCTGAGAATCCGTCTAATAAAGAGAATAGTTCAGAACCCGAAACCATTTGCAATATCTGCTCCATGGGTGGAACAGGATAATTGTCTTTATCTGAAGTGCGGTTTAAGTTTCTGAAATCCACACATAGCTTGATTTCTCTAGATTTCTTTCTTACCGACACCAGATTTGAAACCCATTCCGAGTGTCTGACCTTGAAGATAATTCTAGCATCCAATAGTTTCTTGACTTCACTCTGGATTAAAGGTTTTAATTTTGGATGCATTTTCCTTAAAGGCTACTGATATGGTTTGATTCCAGATCTGATGGGGATAACATGCTGGATAATATTGGTGTCATATGTCTTCAGATCTTCATACGTCTAGGAAAAAACATCTTTGTATTGTTTAAAAAGACTGATAACCTTATTCCTTTCACCCGGGGAGCAACATTTTCCCAAACTCACATATTTAGGCTCCCTTTCAGTCCCGAAATTAATCAACTAGAACTGTAGAGACGAGCTATGAGTCTTCACATTCGCTGGTCTTCTAAATTTCTCGTTTAATTCAAACATCCGTTCTAAAGTCCTGAATCCTTTAGGAATGAAGTTATCAAATTTTAACTCGGCTTGATGTTCTTCATCATCAATAATTGCCCCTTTGAAGGTCTCGTCATTTGTCAAGCATTCTATAATCTGCTGATCATCATCGAACACTCATAGATTTGTTATCATGTCTGGAACTGAAGGCCTAAAAAGCAATTCAACAGAGCACTGATTATTAGAGGGCACAAGCCTCGCAACTGAGGTGGCAAACAAGTCAGCTGCTGCATTCTTAAGTCTTAGAATCGATACAATGTTAAATGCATTAAAACCTTTAAGTAAATCCCATACTTCATTTTGATAAGCTTTTAAATGAGGAGAAATGCAATGTATTTGATTTCGAATTTGCTTTACAATTATTTCAGAGTCCCCAAACACCTTTAGATTTTTTACCTTTAATTCTATTGCTTTCCTTATTCCCTGAACTAATGCCTCATATTCAGCTATGTTATTGGTACATTCAAACTCTAACCTACATGAAAGAAAATGTTTGTTTTTCTTAGGTTCAATCAGGACACAACCGGCTCTCAACCCTTCTAAAGTTTTAGAACCATCAAAGAAAAGTGTCCAAAAATCGCTAACTACTGTGCGAGAATTAACATTTACTTCTACAGCTAAGTCTACTATTTTACAATCAATTTCATCAGCCTATGAAAACCAAAGGAGATTAGGCTGAGCATCTGATGTATCGCTGGCTTCTTCCACTTGATAGTTTCCTGGTTCTAGCTCAATAAAGTAGTTTCCCAAAACAGAATCCACTGGGTCATTTTTACCTTCGAACTGAGTAACATTATGTTTCATGTGGGGTTCCCTCAAAACTTTAATTTGATTTGGGGCTTCCTTTATATGGTAGCCATAGATGTGACCAATCCGAGGCAAAATATCCGTTCAGTTTTGCTGACCATTCTTTGCTCAACACAAATCCATAGGCTTCTGGTATGTCAGCCACCACGATATCAATGAATTGGAATACCTTATCATTTGAAGATAAGCGAACAAGAACATCCTCCATTTCCCTAATTAATTTCACATTCATTCTATCCAACTGAACGACCCTCCAGGTAGATGGTTTAGGTTTCCCATTTATCTTTTTGCAGACCGACAGTGGCATGACGTTGACTGATGCCCCCGAGTCTACTAGGCAGTTATGCACGTTGTGGTTGAAAATTTCAAAAGTAAGGAGAAAAGGTGGATTCTTGCTTTTAGGCTTACCTCCCATACTTGCTTCACCAATTTCTTCTTCTTGGGGCTGATTGTCAGTGGGAATCCTCTCCTTTGATACTTCAAGTGCTTTCAATAGCTTTTCTTTCTGCTGCGGCACATTGCACATTTCAAATAAGGAGATGTTTGCCCTTACCTTTTTTATATCCTCCACAATGTCATAATCCATCTTATGTTCTGTGAGATTCGATTTAACATTATTTATTTTTTCTTCATTGGGCTTAGTAGACGTGTTGGTCTGTCTAGGATTTTCACTGGTGATGGTAAATTCTGGAATTTTATTAGTTGAGGAGTTGTTTTGAAATTTCTTAACATTCTTTTGAAGTCTTTTGATCTTTGGGAGCATAAGACTGTTTTCCTTAATCAACCCCTGGCTTCTCGTCGTTACGTTTGTTTCTAGGATGCCCTCATGTCTCAGATCCTTTTCTTCTTCGTCCTCAAACAACGAAACACAGTCCCATAAAACCATGGCCTCATCCTCCTGTTTTTCTGTTGGTTTATTGTTGTCTTTCCCCTCTTCATCGCTGTCTTCAGTTAATTTGGAATCCAAAAGCTGATTCATGACCAATGTCATTGAATTTATCCATTGAAGACAATTCTTTTCAGAATGGGTTTGTTGGTGGAAAGTGCAAAAGTTATACATTCCTACCTCCGTTAAGTTGATAGATGCAGGGTTGTGCGTTGGAAGTTGGGACTGATTGTTACCTTCCCTTTTCTTGTAATAAGGTTTATAGAACCTTTGGGCTTCCTTGTCCTTTTCCAAGTCTATGATTCTGTTAGAGAGCTTTAGCATCATCTTTTCCATTCCCACGAAATCTGGTGATTGTTCCTCTTTAGGATTAGTAAATGACAAAGCTTTCCTCCCAAC
Organism: Pseudotsuga menziesii; assembly: GCA_001517045.1. Classification (NCBI taxonomy): domain Eukaryota; kingdom Viridiplantae; phylum Streptophyta; class Pinopsida; order Pinales; family Pinaceae; genus Pseudotsuga; species Pseudotsuga menziesii. The sequence goes on along the minus strand of LPNX010829491.1, from coordinate 113,735 downwards.
ATTTTTTTCTCCCGACCGTTCACGATAATCTTTGATGCTTTCCTTTTTAGCCTCTACTCTTTCTGCTTCTTCATAAGTCTCTACTAGCATAGGTTTGGCCTTCATTTTGGAAAACATAGCTAACTTGGGTCCTAGAACTGAGGTATAATATTCAATCAGAACTTTATCCGAGGGCTTGTCAGCTTCAGAAAAATTCTTAAGATAGGACACGAATCTTTGGGTAAAACTATGCACCTTCTCTTTTCTTTCTTTCTTTAAGGCGCACAGTCCTTTCATGAGAGCTGCATGAGTTTTTTGGGTTGCATAATTCTAAAAATCCTTTCAAAAGTATCCCAGTCTGTGATAGAGTTTGCAGGCAAACCAAAATACCATGATGCTACTGCTCCTTTAAGGGTGTGTGGGAAAAGTCTACAAACTACATCCTCATGCTCCCCAGCCCTTAATCCTTCTACTGCCAAATAAAAACTTTGTAAATGGTCATCTACTAACATATTCTCATTTGGATCAAATTTGGGCAGCATCTTCTCAAAGGCTTGAGGTAAGTCATGCAAAGGAGGTGTTAAGTTCAAGGGTGATCTGTCTTTCCAAGCAGGTGGTGGATTTGGTGGGTTGGGTGGCTGATTTACGTTTATGCCTACCATGAGTCTAGGTGGAGAGTGAGGTGGTGAATGAATAGGAGTACGGACAGGTGAACATTAAGGTGTCTTTGGGCCCACTTGATTCAAAGGTTGAACAACCTCCTGTAAATCTCCTTCTACTAACTCTTCCAAGTCTCCAACCAACACTGAATCTTCCAATATAGGACAGTCTCTCCTTTCATATTCTCTTCTGGAAAAGTCAAGGATAATTGGTAATCCTCCAATCTTCTTCACATATGCCCTAGTGTGTCTTCTCATATCATTAACTACTTCGTTGTTCACAAAATACAAATGCTCTTTACCCTTCTGTTCAGGAATTGGATTGGGAAACAAACTACTTTCTGAACTGTCACCAGTGGATTAATCTTGAGAAAACAGGTTTCCTCGGCCAGCCATACACTAGCGGCCCTCCTTCTAGCACCAAAAACTATTGAGGCCTGCAAATTCGCAAGCAACAACAGCAAGGGATTCTCCCCAGTCAACGTTCCCAACTAGCCTGTGACTGTTTGGTATAGGGAATCCGTCCGGTTTGTGGTCTGGCTACCGTAGGTCAAGTAACAAAAATAAAAATGTTTTACCGGTTGCAGCCCGGTCCACTGTGTATATTTTTGTGTTTTTAGTTTTAAGTATGACATGCAAGTGCCTATCTAAAATACAGATTGATTAAGAAAGCAAGGAGAGGTCACAATGTGATGCGCAGGTTCTTACCTCTCGTCTTAGACTCTCTTGCCTCTGAATCACACACAACAAGGAATTAAAACTAACTACCTAACCTATCCCTAGGGAGAAAGATTATTATTAATTAATGAGTAATGTATTTTGTGCATGCATTATGAAAAATCACAGATAGCTGATACTTCTTTCAAAACACATGAACATTTAAAGATATTTGAACAACCAGATAGCCAATTGTTTATGAACAACATTTATGACTCATAGTGGAAATTTTCATAAAATAAACCAGAGAACATTCATGCAAGAACATAGGTTCAAAGAGTTAGAACGATCTCACAGTTAATGGACACAAAACTGAAAACGAAATAGTTCCTCTTCAACAAATCCATAGCATAACATTTGAACATTCCACCAAGCTTTCTCCAACATGCAAACTGTAATTATCTATTGCAAAAGGAAATAATTCTTCTTACAATATGTCTTCACTAATCTCATTGGGAAAAAGTCCTCTTTCCCTCTAACGTTCCTATCTCTATACAAAAACAACAAAACCTTTGGGTTTCCCCGCCCCATGACCTTCCGGCTTCCCCGACCGTTCTAATCTCACAGTTTTGTCAGTTTGCCAGTGCACATGATTTAGGCAATACGTTACATTTCAGATTTAGTCTTATGAGTACTTCACAAAATGGGACCAGCTCGGTAACTGCTGAATCTTTTCCAAGCCCGGGCCTCTGTTACTATCGATTCCACTTTGTCTTTTATTTTCCCATTGATCTCAAAACATCTCTGCTTATTACTTTTTAGCCAACTTCCTTTTGCTTTGTCCTTCAGCTATGTCTTCTTTGCAATAGTAATATGAAGAATCTCCTAAGTCTGTCTGCAGTCAAACAAGAATTCATCATTAATTTGGGCTGCATCTTTTCAACAAATGTAAACCATACTAATAATAAACGGATCATCAAATGAGGCCCTCTACTGTGCTCCCATCGCGAAAACCGTAAAATGAGATAAATGTAACCTCTGCCGCTCATAAAACAGGATAAAAAACAGATACAGAACAGACGAGAAAACCTTCACTCAAAGGAAAAATCACTAAAGCATTGACAGGATAGTTTAATTAACAGCTGCAACGGCGGGCTTTCAACATACAACGAACTCCGCGAGAACATTAAGTCTATCGACGTCGGAAGGAAAAAAAACTAAAGCACCAGGCAGAAAAACTCTTTGTCGGCGAAAGGAACAACATAACGTCAGGCGGTTAGTGCGATACGCAGCCGCAATGGTGGAAGACGGAAAGATTACGGGCTCCGTGGCCAATAAAACATATCGACGAAAACCATAACAAAACCTCGGCGGGTGGAGCAGTTATACGGCATACATTTGGTTCGCTCGGGAGCCGCAATGGCGGAAAGCAATTAGACTATGGCTTCCAACTTACATTCATAAAACTTTCCGATATGGCGCAGAAACATTATGAAAATGTTAAGTTTTTGGAAAAACTTAAGGTTGTGCAGCGATGAAAAGTTTGTTTCACCTTCCGAAACAACGGCGAAAATGAGAAATAGACCCCCGATATCAAGAAAGAAAACACAGATCAAAGAACAACATTTTCAAATCAAACTTCAAATTCCACAACCCAAAGCAGTTTCAAACATTAGCAATTTTCCGAAAAGCATGAAAACAGTTGACCTCAAAACAGAGTTCATGGATCCAAACAATTTTAGGCAAGATAAAATTAAAAGGAGGGTCCAAAACTTCAAAAAATTGGGAAAACAGTTGCAGCTACAACACGGCTACAATAGCCTTCTAGAACTTGCACATATTTACCCTTTAGGGTTTTCGTTAAAAAAACAAAACAACACAATGAATAACCTATCAAGTAATACCCAGGCCGAGTTCATCTAAGCAGCAAGTATCCTCATCTTTCATTCACCTTAATACCAATGCAAGGGAAGACCCTTAGTTCAACCGAGGCTTACCAGGTTGCGAGGCCGTGAATGGAGTGGTGTGCTTGCAGCTAAACCCCAACTTTCGGAAGAGGCACCTACGTAGAGAAAATGGTGGTTAGTATAGCATTAAAAATGTTTTATTTTAAACTTAATATCACTGAAAAGTAAAGGTCGTTACTGGAAGTTTACCTGAATTATCGTTCTGGGAAACCAGTGGTCGCAAGTAGCTGACACTGCTTGATGGATTATGGAAGAGTAGTGCCTCGGATGAGTCTAATGCATTAGTTACAACTTAACCTTGAGTCCTTGAATCTCTGAAGAAAAATGATCAATCACTCCAACCTTAAACACCAAGAATCCACCATATAATCTCACCAAAACCTAGCTTGCAGAATTATGTCGGAAGGATGTTTGTAAACAAGAGAATTGGCAGTGTCATGGCGGCCATGAGCTCGTATCTCGGCCACACTCATTGAAGAGATCTAAGCAATGAGAATAAGGAGGGTTAGGGCTTCTCTTTTAATTCAAACTCATCTATGGACAAACCCTCACCACGTTTCCATAAATTATTTTCCTTGTGATGGGTGGTGTTTCTATAGTCAGCGATGTTGATTGGAGCCTGCATAAAAATCATTATAAACCAATCTTAAATCAACTATACTTTGAAAATCCTATGTTTGATAATCATGTTAAATACTATTGTTTTTTATGTCTCATTTGCCAACTATAGGGTTATGATATAGAAGTTTTATTTTAGGGTTTGGTTATGGGTCATTTTATGAAGTTCTTTTATAAATCATGTAAAATTATACATGTGTAAAGAACTCCCTTAATGTTAATCTACATTAAGAATGAGATCCAATGACACCTAGAATTGGGGAAACAAATGGGTAGATGAGACCAAGTATCTATAAGATATCTTAAAGTATGAAAATCAATAAACTTATCTTGAGAGATTATAAACAACTTGTAAAAAGTGTTTAGTTTATAACTAAAGGATACTTTAGGATTGAGTGTATAAGATACAAGTATTAAGAACTCAAAGTAAAGGACTGTAAAGTAATAAGGAAGATTTATTCAGCTAAAAAGAGATTCATGGTTTGGTTCATTTTACTAAATTGAGTTTTGGAAATGCTAGTAAATATAGTCCTTAGACTATGTTCGGAGTCTCAGTAACAATTCTAGCAACTTAGTAAGAAGTCAATAGTTAAAGTAAAAGTAATCTTGTTAGCATTGAGAGATTGTGGTGTATAAAACCCCAAAATGAAGATAATTGTGATGGACACCAAACAGTATGGAGTGTATTTAAGCATCAAGATTTGAACTGAAATTCTTTATATCTAAAACTCTAAATCGCAATTACTATAAACAGGAATACAAGCTTTTATTAGAAGTTGAATCAAAATCATCTAGGGTTTCAGATATCTTTTGACAGTATGTGATCATGCAGTTTAACCTATGCATAGATGGTTTGATATAACGTCATTACAGAGTTTTGACAGCAATAGAATTACATATTAACATTACCTCTTATGGAGACAAGCTGCAGTTAAAACACTCTAAGTCTAGCATCATAAACATGTTAGAGAAGTACCTTCTTGACTTTAAATATTATTTTACTGGGACGTATATTTACCTGTAAGGAACCATCAATCCCACTATGTTAGATTAAAGCGAAGTAAGCCTTGATCACACATAAGAATCTTTCCCTACTTGACAAAAGAAATCATCAGTATATCTAGCAGCAGTAAAATACAAGTTCATTTTGTAATTCTGGAAGAATTACAACTGCTAAGTAAAAAACAACATTAACTCAGCTATCAAGGAGAAGCCTTTAGTTAATACAAAATCTTATAAAGAATCAATTCTTTGTTTATCTTATAAACTGTTTTATTATTTGCTAATCGTTAGTGGTACGTTAGCGATGACATTAGACATTTTATGTCACTTGAAAATTTTTAAATTTTTACGAATTTTTGAGTTATTACAAAGCCATTGACAAAAAAGAAATGAAGAAGCCAAATGGAAATGCTAGGTATCATATTGTTAGTTTCCTCCATGAACTTTTTCTCTTATTTATTAGTTCTTTCATGTTTTTCCCATTGAGTGTCAGAAGAATCATTCTTTTTTTTGTTTACTCTAATGATCATAAACCTTCATTTAAATATCCCTCTATGGAAGACAAAAATCTACATTCTTCTTATGTTGTAGATGTTCATCCTATATTTTTAGTTGAAATCCATGATAAAGATGATGTACATATATGTATATCCCCTGAACCTGATCATCCTTGTTATTTTATAGAGAATAAAGATGATCCATTACTTTCTATCATTACTGCTGAAACTTGCCATCATCCTATTGAAACTCACTCTTAGCCCACTGAATTTTAGTCTAGATTAGAAAGAAGATGTTTAAATCTCTCAGGCTGACATCTCACTTGCATCCTTACCCTCCCAACTTTGTTGAGTATCTTCCTCGTTTTAATGGAGAAGACCATATCACAACACAGAATCATTTGGGATTTTTTCATAATTTCATTGATAATTTTGAAATTGTACATGAGGATATTTTCTAAATCTTTAATTGGAGATGTCGAGTTCTGTTTTTGAAGTTTAAAGTCCTATTCAATTGGATCGTGAGAATATAAACATTATGTCTTTTTGAGGTATTGGGGTGAGAACAAATCTTTGGAGCAATACATTTTTTAGTTCTTTGCCATGAAAAGGGAGAATGGTGAGCCTATTACTGAATTTAATCAGAGGTTTCAAAGCTTTTATGTTAGCATTCCTATGGAGATTAGACCTTTAGAAAACTTGTATATGATATATTATGCATCATCTCTTCAACAACCAAATTTAGTCCTTCCTCTCAGAGAGAGGAAGTCATATTCCTTACATCAAATGTTCTCAAATGCTAGAGAGGTTGACAACAATTTACGAGCTTATGGAAAGCTTGTAACTCAAAATAGAAATGAAGATATGAAACAAGAATGAGTTTATAGACAACAAAAATTAGGTTTGAATGTAGGGGAATTTGAGGAAGAATATGAACTAGAAAATCCTGATCCGGATTTGCATTTCCCTCAACATGCTAATCCATCTCCTTCATATTTTTCTTTCTCAAATTTTGAAATTAATTGATCGGAGTTTTCTATTCTTAAAAGTGATGATTATCATGAGAATATGAGGAGAATGATGATATTTTTGTCTCATAAAGAGTAACTACTCCTCATTGTCTTTCTATTGGTATTAAAAATCAGCTGCCATTTTTAAGTTTCAATTATTTTCATGATTTTGTCTTCTCAAATTTCAGTCAAGGGTTGTTAAAGGTAGAAAATGAAGCTAAGAATGAACAAGTTTATGAGAAGCAAAGACCAGAATTGGATGCTAGAGAAATCAAAGAGAATATCCAAGCTTGCAAGAGTATTCGAGATCAGTCATACTTTGAAAATATGCATGCACATTAACAACAAAAATACTGCGAGTATGATTTAGATTTGGAACATAATTCTTTGGTGTTTTTAGACTTTTCTATGGACAAGGATGCATGTTATGCTTATGATTAGTTTCCAAATCATTTTGAGCATATGGTAATAGATGAATGTATAGATAATTACATAGTCTTAGCTGATCATTATCAATATGCTTTAAATCCTACTATACAATTATCCTGTGATCATCCTGAAAATGAAACTATTACTCTAAATGATCAAGAGTTTCCCAAACTATTACTCTTAATGATTGAGAGTTGCTTACGGAAGGACAAGAAGGACATATACTTTTAATCAAGGAGGAATGTATGCATGGGCAGTTATTTTCTTTGGATCAGTATGTTCCTGATCATGGTTTTGTGGATCCAGTAGCAGCCTTGTTGGATTCATATCATATTTTCTGAAAATTTCAGATCTTATCATTTCACCGACATTTCTGGGTGAGTATTATTCTCTGAAGAAGTTTTTATCTCCGCTATTGTATTTTTGTTATTTTGTATTGCTCAGTGGACGATATGAGATTATTTCAATCATGAAGTTGCTTGAATGGTTATTGTGGAAGTTTGCATTTACTTGAGTAAATTGGAGATCTTGTTAGAATAGGGTAGCACAGGAAATAAGCTCATTTTTCGAGTATTTTCTTTCCTTTAGTTTGCGACAGGTGCATCAGTTAGTTTTCTTAAATAACTAGCAATTTTTGACTAAGTTGCAGAGGTTTGGGATGAAGAATCCATCCTAATGGATAGATGGCACTTGGTCTACAATTCTTTGCAGCTCGCAGGGAGCATGCCATCCCCAAAAGGATCCAGTTGTTATTCCTAGAATTGTCAACTATTCCTTTTGCTTATCTTTTACTTCAAGTATTTTTCATTCCTTTTCACTTTATTTTATTTCTTTGATTTTCATTATTATTAATCTTTATTTTAAATTTATTTTCAAAATCTTGGATACATATAGGATTAGACTTAGCTCCCAGTTTGATAAATGATTGAGTGTGTTTTATAATCAAATCAGGTGAGAGTTAGATTTTGAAATGATTGATTGGACATGTTGTATGTTCTAATGCCATCTGGTAGTGCATTCATTATGCTCCATATATATGCACACTATCAGATTTCTTGGTTAATGCATTCGACATAGGCACCAAAGATTCCCAGGTCTGTGGATCCTCCATAATAGTGACAAAGTAATGGTCATTCAACATGCTTAATTGGAGATGTGGTTGCATGTGTTTAATTCATCTGTTGTAGGTGGTGTCCAACTTACGTCAGACCTACAATTTTACTATTTCAAGTAACAACCCATGTTTCCGTCCATATAGGCCTAGAACCAACAAACATCACGATATCACTAGATTGATACTGAGGCATAACTACTAGAAATCAAGTTGCAGACTAGAGACAAGATGGTGGATAGTTTTCTTTTCCTGTGGGTAGAGGGTGGAACGAGATCTCCTTTGAGCCGCAACCAAGATAATTACAAACCCAAAAAAATCATACATCTAGAATATTATCTCCAATTAAATTTGCAGAAGCAAACAATGATGATCATTTTCAGAATGCGCAGAGATCAAAGAGGGTTTTAGTGAATAATTGTTGAGAAAAATGTCTTCCAAAGAGAAAGAGTTAGAAAAGCGACTGAAGGCCGAACTCCTTCAACTGTGGTATGAGAGTGTAATGTTTTAAATACTTATGTACAAGAATAAGAACCAACACCGCCACTGCCTTTACTATCGAGCTCTGTCTAAGGTAAGCAGAGATTTGAGGCTTGTTAAAACTACAAATTTAAAACATATATTGAATAAGTATACAAGTTTCAAAGTGTTTTGCTCAAAATTTCAAAGGGATAGTTGTAATATTTAATGGGTTAAGATTCTTTGTAACCAAATAACCCTTTGCACAAGATATCGATGTCGCTTCTGAGGGAGAGAGATGGTTTATGAGATAGATTATTGATGAAGAATTTGATGATTTTCTGCTACCCATGCATAGAAGCCCAGATTGGGATCAAGGTATTCCCATAACTTATTTGTTTGAGCATTGGAGTAATACCCTGTAGATTGTTCAAAGATACGTGAACTGTGAGGGGATATTTTCCACCATCTACCTATATCATATGCAGTTCTTGTAACATATATCAGATTTCTGAAGCAATATTTATAAGAGGTTAATAAAAACTATTCAGAGTTGGTACAAGTGGCAGACGAAGTTCGAAAAGAGGATAACTCAGCTACAGAAAGAGTGCATCATATTACAAAAGAAGGCACATGCGCTAAATGGCCTTGCTGTGCTGGCAAGAGCTGTTGGGAGACTTTAATTTGATATTCAAATCTAAATGAATAATACATATGTCATATTTAGTTGATACTCTTTCTATTTTTAGTAGACTTAGATCCAAAGAAAGTGGATCTATGAACAACTTAGCTAAAGACCTTTTCCTATATATTGTAAGTTTTTGTTTTGAAGTGGGGGGACTGATGAGGGTCAGATTTTTACTAGCTGCTCATGTTACAGTCTGATAAATATTTTGTTATGTTAGGATCTATTTCTGATGAATGACTTTTGATTATTGAGAGCTAGGTTTAAAACTGTATATTGTTTTAATGTTCTGTAATTCTGTTTGAATTGTTGTCTTCACTTTTTATTTACATGGATGTTTTCTATATGAATGCATGTGTAGGAAAATGAATATTATTGCAAAGTTGATATTTGAAATGTATTTTTAAATATCTTATTTCTATATGATGCTACAAGATTATAACTGTTTGTTGTCTCTTCTTGTACCTCTTATGATTTGAACCTATGTTCTATCTTTGATTGTGATTTATTTTATCTTTTTACTATAGCCTTGTGTATACAAACATCTGATATTTTTAGATCCTTTTACCAAACTGTTCAAGATATTTTATGATTTTGTTTTTGATCCCTCTCATTATCCAAAATCAATAGAAATTATCCTTTGAACTTAGAGGTGCCTAAACTCTGCTACCCTGCAATCTAGCAGGTAGACTTTAGGGCAAACGATACCTCTAAAATATGATTCAGGGATATTACATATGCATACTTGACTTTTTATTCGTCCATTATAATGTTGTATATGTTGAAGTACTCCTCTGCTTTATTCAACCAGGCAGCACATTGATCTTCCCCTCCATTATATTTTGTCATTTCTAATTTTTCTCTAGGAGCCTGTATATTATGAATGACTAATATTGAGTACCTTTCGTTTTGTGTGATGGTGACCTAGGGTTGCAAGATGACGTGACCGACATATCTAAACCAATTTTTTCATGTTTTTTATCTTTAATGTCCTGGATATTTTGTAATATTTCCTTGACATCTTTCTAGGTCTCCCTGAATTTTTGGTCCAACATTTTATGTTCCTTGCTCATAATATCGAACTTGTCATCCATTTTCTGCTATATTTTCTGAGTGTTGGAGAAAAGGAATGGAGCGAAATATTTAGAGAGAGAGCTGAGAGCTGAGAGATGAGCAATCTTTGATACTAAATGAAACAGAGAACTAGGACCCAAAATCTATAAGTGAATAGAAGATAAAATATTATCGATAAGATGATAAAATATTATCAATAAGATGATAAAATATTACAATGATGCTCTCTTTTTATAGGGCTTGAACATGCACAGGGTTACGCCCTTTCACCTTAATAATTAATAATTTATTGTCTATAACTAATATATTTAATATTCATAACATTTAAGATAGAATATGATTGATTTTTATGCATAAAAATATAGTATATGTTAGTAATTCTTGTAAATGAAAGAAATTTATATGGAATGAGATGCATAATGCTTCATATGTTGGAGAACATGGGTACCAAAAGACAATTACAATAGTAAGGAATGAATAATTTTATCCAACAATGAAACAAAATATTACTAAATATATAACTAGATGTAAACTCAAATCTTTGGTTAGTAAGGAATGAATAATTTTATCCAATAATGAAACAAAATATTACTAAATATATAACTAGATGTAAACTCAAATCTTTGGTTGGTAAGAAACGTTGTATTGTAAAAGAATCCACTTATTTTGCCAATATGATCAAGAACATCAAACATGATTCAAATGAAATTTTGGTACTTGTCTTGATGTAAACTTCCTCTTCACCAAGAATCACCAAGAATCCCATTGAAGGAGTTCTTGAGGTTATCAACAAGATCACAAAAGAGGAAACCATGAGGTTAATATACTTTTCTCTAAAATATATTCAAACAAACTTGTAGTGTGGTTATGGGATCCCCTCTTTCCGGTTGTTACTAATTTATTCATTAAGGATTTTGAAAGCAAAGCCTTTATTTCCTCCCCTCTAGAACCCAAACTTTAAATCAAGTTTGTATTATATATGATACATTTATTATATGACCTTGGCCTTGAGAACTTAGACAAGTTTGTTGAATACATCAATAGGTATTGTGAGCACATACAATTTATCAATGAGTCAAAATTTGATGGTATTCTTTTCTTTATAGATGTAAGAATCAATTAGAAGCCATTTAAGTCTATAACACACTAATTGAAAAAAAACACAAAAACCATATTAAAAAATCAATACAATTTATCAATATATCAAAAGTTGATGGTATTCTTTTCTTTATAGATGTAAGAATCAATTAGAAACCATTTAAGTCTATAGCACATCAAGTGAAAAAAAACAAAAACCATATTGAAAATCCACTTAAAAAATGGAAGTATATTGCAACTAGAAGACCCATAGTGAGAAATACGAATAAAAAAAACAAAGTTTTTCAATATTCTTGCAACTATTCTTGCAACTAGAACAATAAGGGGTTTCAATACTCTTTCAACTATAACTTATAGGATCTTTGAGAAGATCATTTAAAAAGAATGTCAGTGTATCGTTGTCATGGATAATAGTCAGATCTAATGGTATTGTTCTTCATAGAAAATGCAAGAGTTAGGTTTCGTTTGAAATTAGTAATATCAAAGATGCTTATATTCCATTATTACAACTTGAAATTAATTAAAAGAACCTTTCATCATATCAACTTATAAAATTCCAACCATATCGACATGTACATCAGTTAAATTCTCTTCATTGGTCATGTCCCAACCCTTTTCTCACACTAATACGCTTCGAGGGAGATTTCTTTGGCAAACCATGGAAGCTACTTGTACACAGGGTGGACCAGGCCCATAGTAATAAAATATCCATAATCTTCATGATAAGTACCTGGCATGGTTGGTTTTGGTTTGAACTTTGAAGTTCTAGCTTATCTTATGGATCTGATCATGTCCTTGAGATACAATGGGAATCCAATTTCAATTTCAGAATATGTCCTCCTGCATTGAAGCAAGAATTGTACTATCAACGAATAGCAAGGATACTTCAGCTATGAGCTCCAAGGGTACAGACATCAAAAGTACTAAATCACAGGAGAGCCTTTTAATGTCGCAGAGTAGTTCACAATCTGCAACGAGCTTGCAATCGGAATTCAGTATTTCTTCAGAGCTAAGTATTCAATCTCAGCCGAGTATATGTTCAGAGAGTAGCCTCGCTTCAATCCCCTCTCTTGCAGGGAACATTGGTCAGACTATGAGAACCGACGGAGGCATTGTTTATCGATGCGTAGCTACGTTCAGAGGTCATGGTGGGTGCGTATTTTCACTAGCAATAACCGCAGGAAACCTTCTATACAGTGGGTCCTCCGGCAATGAAATTTGAGTATGGAGACATCCGCAGGTCAAGGAGCTCTGCAAGTTTGGCCATGGAGATGGAGTTGTCAAGTGTATTCTCGTTTCTAGCAATAGGATATACAGCGCGCATCAAGATCATAGAATCAGAGTATGGAAACGGGCTCAGAATATGCAGCTGGTGGCCACCATCCCAACCCTCAAGGATTATGTGATGAACACCATACCGCCTAAGAAGTATTTTAAAGTGCACAGGAACAAGAAGGTTCTTTGGATCGAACATATGGATACCATATCGGTTCTGTCGATTAATAGAAATGGGTTTTTGTACTCAGCTTATTGGGACAGGACGGTCAAGATCTAGAGACCGTCTGACTTGAGCTGCGTTGAATCTTTCAGAGCACACGACGATGCCATCAATGCGCTTGTGATTTCTCCAGATGGTTTTGTTTAGACAAGATCGGCAGATTCCAGAATCAAAGTCTGGGCAAAGGCCCCAGGCGAGAGAAAACATTCTCTGGTTGCCACGCTTGAGAGACACAAATCTACCATTAATGCACTGGCTCTCAGCCCCGACGGCTCCATTCTCTACTCAGGAGCTTCTGATCAGTCCATTATTTCCCAGTTATAGTCATTTTAGAGTCTCCAAATAGCTGAAGGTTTCAAACATGATTTTTCGATGCTGTTCGAAGGACTGGCCATAAAACTGATAATTCTGTCTTGTTGTTTGTGCCCTGTCTGGAGCAAAAGTAATCTTTGTCTTTATTGTCCCGTTACCTCCAACTCCTCCCAAGGGAGGTTCCCCTTGGCTTGCTCTGTCAAAGAAATCCCAAGGAGTGTTTTTCTCTATGTTCGGTGGGTTGAGCACTCTTCTTGGTTTTTTGTTTTGGTGTCGTTTGGTGTTTCAATATTTTCTGCAAAAGTACGTTATCTTTTATTTCTGAGGAAGTCGAAATGTTTTTGAATATTTCTCTATTGCTTGTTTCCTAAATAATGAAAACGAAAAGGGCTAGAAACGCTTCATGTTGACATACCCTTTCATTGCTCCAACAGTTTTTCACTTTGTGTTCTAAAGATTCCTCGACTTCTGTGCTTGTAGAAGGGTCCAGCTTGCTTATAAATTCGTTCCACACTATTCTTGTATAAGCGCAATGAAAAAATAGATGAGAATTTGATTCACTCTCAGCTCTGCACAGACTATAATAACCAGGCCCATGGAATCCATGTTTTAGAAGCATTTCCCAAGTCAACAATCTGTTGTTTAAATCCAACCATAGTGTTATACTTGCTTTTAACGGGGCATTGATTTTCCAAATTCTCGACCACCACCAACAGTCTGTCGCTGGTTGTTCTAATTGGAAATTTGCTTCATATCCCAATTTTGCAGAGAACTTCCCATCTTTGGTGTTCCAAGTCCACTTTAATTTGTCTGGTTCCTCTTCTAGATGGATAAAATTTGGTCTGACTTGTTTGATATAGTAGTTCCATAATGGTGCATCCATTTTAGGAAGTTCCAGTTCTTGTGTTGACTTCCATACCGTGCCTCTCTGGTTTCGATCTGTGTATGAGCTTGCGTTTGCTAGAACCAAAATTCCTTTCTCCTTTAGATGTGAAATGACAGAGTCCGTTAATCTGTAGTTTTCTCTAGAGCCTACCCAAGGGTCCTGGCCTATTCTAATTCTTCTTCCATTTCCTACCTGCTAGGCAACCCAATTTCCCACAAGTGGGAATGATACCACAAAGTATTTCCAATGACCCTTTTTTATAAGTTTTTGTTGATTTTCGAAACCATTATTCTATGAAAGCATTTGGAGAGTATTTTTCTCTCATGGTTCTTCCCCACAGAGTGTTAGGATTTTCCACCTACCTCCATAGTGATTTAGCTTCCAATGCTTTTCAAAATAGGTATGGGTTCTTTTTTTGTGCTCGATGTCCATAAAAATGAAAAACATTTTTTCCTGATCCTTGCTAATAAGCCCTTTGGAATATATGAAATTGATGTAAGTACCTTTAAATATATAAGTAGAGTCATTTAGTAAGTAGAGTCACCTAGTGTTCAGGTAGTTTCTAGTACTTCTACTAAGTGAGTTTATTATTCAAATGCTTCTAGGTTCAAGATCTTTCACCAGTCACCAGTGTGCATGAAGTTGTCACTTCAATCGATGCTAAAGTAAGAACTAGTAATATAGTGCTAGATTTTGAATTTTCGAAAGTTATATCCAAACATGATGGAAAGGGAAATTTTATTGAAGAGATTTTTAGTAAAATTTCTATAAATGCACATTTAGAGAATATTAGGAATTGACTTCCTAGTGATATTATCCATTTTTTAATATTTAAATGAGAATCATAAGTTGAATTTTTTAAATGATTTATATAAGGTTAAAACTAAGTTAGCATGGTTTAAAAAAGAAAGTAACTTTGTTTATAAAAAGATTAATTTTGTCTATAAACTCATTTTTCTTATTAGTTAAAGATAAGTTTGATATATTTATTTGATAAAAAACCATTTTTATCTCTATTTCATATTCGATATTTCATCGAAATCAAAATATACATAGATTATCAATCACAAACTACCCTAACATAATTTGATCGCATTCCCTTACTTGAAGTAGAGTTTATACCCTCATTTGACCCTAATACCCCTTTATACAGTCTTTTGACATTCACTAGATCACCCCCCACATTGAGAAATAGGCTCATCCATTTTGCACAAAACAAAAAAGATTACATTCAAAACCAAGTAACCAATTTGAAACCACTAAAGGTATCTAAAGGAAATTGTATTCTATTGTTGGCATTAAAGCATCGCCTTGATTCTATTGTACTTGAAGAGAACCTTCAAGAAGAGAAATGACTTGTTTTGACAAAGCATCCATTGCAAAGTTGAATTCGCATCGTATATTCATTCAAAAGAAATAAACTAAAAATCATATTTTTTTATTGTAATCATACTTAGTGACAAAGAATATAGAGCTAGGTTAGTGATAAGGGAATGATTGTTGCACTAGTCCATAGCCAATTTTGCGTCACTAAATGTCTAGATGTATTTTATACCTTTCTCTAAAGCATAATTCATAAGAATGCATAAGGAATAGAACTTGAATTTATTGTTCAAATCAATACCTCTACAAAATTTTAATGAAATGTGATTATGTTATCTACTGGCACCAAAGCCACAGAGTCTTAGTCATTCTTGACATGCATGATCCATATGGAGATCAGTGGTCACTCACCTATTCCACTGGCTCAAAACAATTATCCATTGTGGCAGTTTCCTTGTAATTTTTCTACAGTTTTTTGGGTCCTAAACTTCTGGGGCCGTTTTGAGGCCCTAAACGACATTTTTTGGTGATTCAAGGGTCTAATATTTGTCAAAAACATGCATTTGGACCCATTCAAAATATTTAAAGTTTGAATAGACATTTCCAATGGGATATCAAGCTCCCAAATCAGAGTTCGTATGCAAAAGTTATGATCCCGAGAAGTTGATTGTTCAACTAACCAGCTTGGGACCACAAACTTTATCATGATTCATCTTCTAGGGTTATGTTTTGGACGTTTAGGGTTCTTGTCCTCGTGCTTATTATTAATAGGACCTTTCAGCCTCATTTTGTATTCATCTTGTCACGAGTGAGCATAGCCACCACATCTCTTCTCAAAGATACAACTACCACCATTTTAGTTGCTTTGTTTTACAGTTTGTTCTCTTTCATTCATTTAATAGAATATGAGCTTAATGTATCTTTGTTTTCATTGAAATATATCTATGTATGTGAATATATATATTTATTCTCTTTCATTTCATTCACACATAAATCCATATCAGTGCTATCAAAGCAATTTTCTCTTAGATTGTTTCTCGTTGCATGCCCCTGACGAGGTAAGGTATAGAGAGTTGGGTCTTGAACTAGTTTCACTTGGGGAAGATCACTCTCACTGCCCCAAAAGGCCTCCCATGGAAAAATAAAAGAGAGATGATGGAGTAATATATCCTACCAAGTCGTTGCTTGAGGAATCCCTTGCGCGACAAAGGAACGAGATGATGGATAATTTTTTCCAGATCCTTCGACGGATGTTGGAAATGGCAGATGCACCTTCAATGAGTAGTCATTTCGGGGATGAAAATCCCTTCAAGGTACAAGTTAAATTTAATATTCCTTTATTTCAATTCCAAATCGATGTTGATGTCATAGATAAGTGGTTGAATGTTCCAGAAGGGTATTTATCTGTCCACAATTTGTCTGATAGGGAAAATATCACCTTTGCACTCCTAAAGGCGTTCCCCCATGTCAAAAATTGGTGGGATACCTATTGTGAGAAAAACACATCAGACAATTCTGGAATGTTCAAGGCCAATCTCACTTGGGCCTCTTTCATAGATGTCGTCAAGGAATAGTATTACCCTGTGGGAAAATATGATTACTAGTACACAAAATGGACCATTTTGCGTCAAGAGAGGTACCAAATGGTGTCAGAGTACACCAAAAACCTTCATACCTTACGCACAAAGCTGGGTATCAAGGACTCCAAGCAACACTTGGTACTAAAATATTAGAGTGGTCCATATCACTACATCCAAACAAAGATATACTTCCTGGACATCCCTTCACTAGGATCTGCCTATCGATATGCTGTCAAAATTGAGGAGAAATTTTGGCAAAAGAACAAGCGAGAATTTGGACCTGCAAACCCACTGTAGAAGCAAGGAAAGGAAAACCCTAGCTCATATAACACAGTACAAGGAAAGGACAACCAGTCCCAGCCACAAGAAAAGAAGGGTAATGGAAAGACAAATAAGGACACCCAAAAGTGGTGCGAGTTCCACAAAACCCCTAGCACAACACTGATGAATGCCACTCAAAGTAGTCACTAGTGGCTAAGACCAAAGCTTCAAAATCAGATCTTGATTCCAATTTAGAATCCAATTTCACGGTTGCGGACCATGGGAAGCAAATCATTGATGTAGAACCGAGTATCACTATTTCTACCAAATAGATTCAACCATAGGAGACTCAAGAGTCAGAGGCAGAGGAATGTCTCTTCCACTCACAATTGTGGGTGAAGGGAATCCCCTTAAATTTTTTGTTGACTGCGGCCACCAAGAGAACCTAATCTTAGTATAAGTCATCAAGAGATTGGAACTTCTGACAACACCACACTCACGACCATACAACATCGATTGGCTAAGCCAAGGATGAGGTATCCATGTTAGTCAACAATGCCACCTACCATATGGCATCAAGCCTTTCAAAGAGTAGGTACTATGTCATGTGGACCCACTTGAAGTATGTGATGTTCTTTTAGGACAACCATATATGCAGAAGCATCATGTTGTATATGAATCACAACCTCGGAGTGTCATTGTCACTTTGGGAGAACAACTCTATCTGATACCAAAGACAGTTGCATCTGCCACAATATCCCTGGGCAAGAAGATAATCACCCACACCAAGGAATTCTCCCTCTTCACAATTGCCTCTGAAGGAGAACATCATATCATAGAGATCTCCAGAACCTCTGCATATGGTGTCTCTACTGAGCCAAAACAAAAATAACACCAAGTTATTGTTTCCTCATATATTTGAGTACCTCTATAGTGCAATGCTACACATTCAAGGTGCTCATCCAGAAATAAATCATCTAGATCGGTTCAGAAAAAGGACAACACGACAACCAAAATTGTTGAACATCTCTAGTGCATCCTTCAACAACAATTACATTCCTCTCGGGATGTCAAAGGAACAAATCCTTTTCATTTAAGTGAATGCCACACCATGATATCAACTCAACACACAGTTCGAGATAAGATACAGGATTTGACACAATGGAGACCATTTCTTCCTAAGGGGGGAGGATTGATCCAAATGGAGATCGATGGCCACCCACATATTCCACTAGCTATAAACAATTGTCCATTGTGGCAGTTTCCCAGGAAATTTTCTACGATTTTTTAGGTCCTAAATTTTGGGGCTCGTTTTCAGTCCCTAAATGACATTTTTGGAGATTGGGGAGGGGGTCATATATTTTCCAATGACATGCATTTGGCCTCAGTCGAAATATGTAAATATAGGATAGACCTTTCCAACGGTCTATCGAGCACCCAAATCGAAGTTCATATGCAAAAGTTATGACCCCGGGAAGTTAACTATTCAACTAACCACCTTGGGGCCGCAAACTTTATGGCAGTTCATCTTCTAGGGTTATGTTTTGGAAATTTAGGGTTCTTTCCCTGATTCTTTTTATAAATATTCCCTTTCAACCTCATTTTTTATTCATTTTTTCATGAGTGAGTGTAGCCGCCACATCTCTTCTCAAAGATACAACTACCGCCAGTTTAGCTGCTTTTGTTTTACATTTTGTTATGTTTCATTCATTTAATAGAATCTGATTTTACTGTATCATTGTGTATATTTCCATATATCTATGTATGTGAGTATATATATCCTCTTTCATTTTGTTCACACATAAATCTAAATCAATGCACCATCAAACTTGTACCTCAAGGCATCGACATATTGATCACAGGTTCCTTGCGGATCCTGAGTTTGGAATGATGCATCGAATGAGATCCTTCCTTAAAGGCCACTGAGAACTTGGTAACAACTAACTCAGGAGTGTTGAAATGTTGTAACTTCAAAGGATATTCTAAATGTATTTTACTGATCTACCTTAAGAGCGATGTTCTTTTCCTTTGTCGGGATGTTATTATTGTAATTGGTCATCATAGATTCATGAGGTAAAGCCTCCATTGTAAGTCGGGTCAATATACCCTAATGAATATAATGTAATATTGTTTTGTGATTTACTAGGTGAAGTCGATCCAACCAGTTTAGTGGGGCCAACTTGTTAGGGTAAAAGTCAAGTGACAAAAAGAGTATAAATAGAGGAGTTTTGTTCCTCATTTGAGCACACAAACTCACACTTGTGTAGCACACACACACACACACACACACACACATATCAGCAAGGAGGAGAATACCTGTTTTGGGGTTTTATCTTATACATCTATATAGAGGAATTTTTGTTGGGTTTTCTTCCCCTTAAGGGTTTCCCAGGATAAATATTGTGTCTATCTTGTGATTTTGTTTCTTTCAGTGATTATGCATATGCTACTATTGTGAATTTGGATAAAAACTAATGATATCTAGCTAATAATATGAAATCTTAACATGGTATCAGAGCTAACCTGAATAGAACAACTTTCACAAGGTGAAACTCTCTCTCTTCTCCCTTTGGAATAAATTAGGGTTTGTGCAAAATTTGGGATTTTGAAGATTTGCTTGCATAGAAATGTGTGCCTCCCTAGAGCGCATCTATTGAGCCATAGATCGAAGTTTTTGAGTGGGTGAATATCCAAGAAATCCAAACCCTAGTTTGGCCCTGAACAAAAAAACTACAGAAAACTTGAACCATAAATCTACAGAAACTGCAACCTTGCAAGCAAGTTTTGAAGGGTGAAGATTTGGAATCTCGAGAAACCAAGTTGACCAACCAACTCACCTCAATCAAGCACATATCATGGTAAGTTCATCTTTTCATTTTGAGAAATTTCAATTTTTAGTGACCTCCTGGATAAGATGGCCCTAAGCACTAAGCTTGAGGACAAGCTAGAAGGCATAAACTTCCTAGCATGGAAGTATAGGATTAGTCTCATTCTCAGAGAGAATGATCTTGAAAATTACATCAAAGATGAAGTTGCATAACCTAAAGAAGATGAATCTAAGGAGAAGCATCAAAAAGACCTAATCAAGGAAATGAGGATCATTGTTGATTCTATCAAAGATCACTTGATCCCTCAAGTGTCATATAAGAAAACACCAAAGAAAATGTATGATTCAATTTCCAGAATGTATGAGGGAAAGAACATCAACAAAAAGATGAATTTGAGAACTTAGTTGAAGGGTACCAAGATGAGTAAAGGAGAATCCATTCAATATCACTTCACAAGGGTCTCCCAGTTCATGGAACAACTAAGTTCCATTAGAGACTCCCTTGATGAATACAAACTCATTATGACTGCTCTCAATGGTGTCACTAGACCTTTGGATTCATTCATATAGAATCTGTGTGCCAGAAAAGAAAGTAGGAAGTTTGACATTGTATGGGAAGATTGAATCCAACAAGAAGCTAGAGTAGCTAACAGAGAAGCTCTACTTAAAGAACATGATCAAGATTTATCCACCCATACCAAAAGAAGAAGACAATCAAACTTCAATAAGGATAGTCACAAGGAGTATAGATATCTAAAGAAGTTTCAAAGGAAAAGAGAAAACAATAAGAAGAAAGACTACTCCAAATATCAATGTTACAACTATCATAAGATAGGACACCTTTCCAAAGAGTGCCCACTGAACAAGAACAACAACAAAATACATCATTCCCATCTAGTTGAAGATTAGAATGAATAAGAAGAAGAAAGACCTCGAAAGAGACAAGCAAAAGAAGAAGATGTAGGAGAATATGTACTATTCTATGCACTCTATGGGTCTATAACACTTGGAGAAGATACATGGCTTATTGATAGTGGTGCTTCAAAGCACATGAGAGGGAAGAAGCAAACTATGTCAAGACTTAAAGAAAATAACTCTCCCTAGAAAGTATCATTAGGAGATGACTATCAATATCCCATCAAAGGAATGGGTGAATCAAGCTACAGGTTTGATTATGGAACCTCCATGAAGATGAAGGAAGTACTTTACGTACCAGGTTTGAAAAAGAACCTACTTTCCATCTGAGCACTAGATAAGAAAGGATATAGATTTGCTTTTATAGTTGGACAATTACTCATGTGGACCAAAGTAAAGACACTTGAATATGTTGTGGCCATTGGTGAAGAAGAAGTTGGACTGTACAAACTCAAGGGACATCCAGATACACCCCTTGTCCAAGAGACCACTAGCTCAAGTGAACTATCACACATAAGGCTTTATCACACCAACTACAAAGCACTACCCTATGTGAGCAAGGTGGTAACAAGTTTACTAGATATGAATATTGATCATGACGGAACTTTCAAAGGATGTGCAAGAGGAAAGAACATCAAGAATCCATTTTCTAAAAGAGAAACAAAGGCTAAAGGTATGTTGGAATTAATTCATTCTAATGTATGTGGTCCCATGCCCTCCACATATTTAAGTGGATATGAATATTATGTCACATTTATTGATGAGTATTCAAGAAAGACATGGATATACTTCTTGAAGACCAAGAGTGAAGTGTTCGGGAAATTCAAGGAATTCAAAGCCTTGATAGAGAACCATTCATAAAGAAGAATCAAGACACTCAGATCAGATAATGGTGGAGAATATACTTCAAAATAATTTGAAGCATTCTGCAAAGACGATGGAATCAAGAGGGAATTAACTACTCCCTACAATCCCCAATAGAATGGTGTTGTAGAAAGAAAGAATAGAACCATTATGGAAGTAGTGAAAACAATGATTCATGACCAAAACCTTCACATGCATCTATGGGCTGAAGCAGCAATAACAGTTGTGTATGTGCATAATATATTATCTCAAAGTTCTCTTGGATTCAAGACTCCTGAAGAATTGTATAGAAGAAATAAAGTTGAAGAGAAGAATATATTATCTCATAGTTCTCTTGGATTCAAGACTCCTGAAGAAATGTATAGAAGAAAGAAATTTGAAGAGAGCCATCTCAATATATTTGGTTGTCCAGTATATGTACAGATTCCGAAAGAGAAGAGAACCAAGTTGGATCCTTCTAGAAAGAAGGGAATATTTGTTGGATACTGTGAAGTCTCCAAAGTCTTCATGATATACATTTCAATATTCCATCATCTAGATATTAGTATGCATGTGACACTTGATGAAGAAACAAGTCTTAAGAAATATTGAAGGTGTCAGCTTGAAGAAGTACATGAAGAGGATGTACCTCCCAGAAAGGTAGAAGTTGAACCATCTCCTGAAATAGTAGCATATGAAGACGGTGATATGCTAGAACCTCAGGAACCCTCTACTATGGATATATCTTGAAAGATAAAACCTGTTTGGGTAAGATAAATCATACAAGAAGCAGATAATAATGGAGCTCCAGAAGGTTCCACAAGAACAAGCAAGAGCTCAAAGTCATTCTCCAGTTATGTAGCTTTGATGTGTGATCATGTAGATCAAGAGCCCACCAACTATGAGGAAGTTGGATAGAAGAAAGTGTGGGTGGAAGAAATGACGAATGAATACCAATCAATAATGAAGAATGATGCTTGAGATATAGTACCCAAACCATAAAACAAGAGTGTGGTATCTTCGAAGTGGATATACAAGATAAAACATGCAGCTGATAGAAGTATTGAAAAATACAAGGCAAGATTTGTGTCTAGAGGATTCGCTCAGAAAGAGGGGATTGATTATGAAGATCAATTTTCTCCAGTAGCAAGGTAAACTTCCATCAGAACCATCATGGCACTTGCTTCCATGATGAGGTGGGATCTACACCAAATGGATGTAAAGACATCCTTCCTGAATGAATTTGAAGAGTTATACATCGAAAAACCACAAGGATTTGAAGTTGAAGACAGAGTGACTCATGTATGTAATTTTAAAAATAATATGTATGGACTAAATCAAGCTCCTAGTGTCATGTCCCCATCCCAATGGGTCTACTAGTTGACAATATTTTACCCACCTACTAGTTCCCTAGGTTGGGTAGGCGGCATTTAATCTTGCAAAAAGGGAGCTATGGGACCCAATAGAACCTTAGTTTGTCATTTAAACATTAATTTGGGTCATACAAATAATAAATATGGAGAAAATAAAGTGGCATTGCTTCATAAGGACATTTGGAGGTCCATGGAGACCTTGGGTGGCTAGATTCTTCCTTACACATGTCATGACTTAACCCCAAATTCGAAATTATGAGTGATGGAATGTTCTTGGAAGGTGAATAGGTGTTAAATGACATATCATGAGCCCAAGGATTCAAATGGGTGAGAAGAAGTAACTCCCCATAGAAGAGGAAGAGTCTAGGAAGAAATTAGGTGCCACTTGGAGAGAGATTCACTACGTTTTATGACAACAATGATGGAAGATTCTATGACAAGTCAGACCTGATTGCATACCTATGACAATTTGACATGTCAAGGATAATATTATCCTCCATTAGGGCACACTTGGGACTAGGTGACAGCAATTTGAATTTGGAGGAAGATGAAGGGATGAGGAGAAGAACAAGTGTCATGGATTTTACTAAACATCAAGGATGAGTTGGAGGAAGCCTATGGGAGTGAATTCAACCTTGGAGGACCTTAGGAGGGTTATGAAAATATGTCATGAGGAATGATAATGGATTTTTGATCATTTGTGAATTTGCCTTTGGAATTTTGGAAAGCACTAGCTTGTCCATTGCATGATGGGTGCTCCCTTACCCTACTAGTGAGCCAATTTTGAGAGAGTGAGATTCTCACCCAAGTTGGATATGGGAGAGGCCACCCTGACCTCTCATGTGGAGATTCATGGAGTGTTTTGCTACAGATAAGAGGCTGCTACTGTTCGTGGCCCATCTTTCCTCCCATTCTCTCAATTCCCACTTTCATATTTCCATGTTTTTCTATGAAGGCGCACTTGTGTGAATGGTGGTTGCGCCCCATTGAGTTTATTTGATTCCCAAGCATGGGTGAATGATTCATGGCTCTATAATATGTCTCCCATATTATCTGTAAGTCGAAATCAGAAGAAATACATATGCAAATGTCCACATTTCCAAGTATTCTTGTGACTAGTTTCCATGTGATGATTTCCCATTTCAATGGAGTTGTATATCTTATGTATGTTGTGAGTTGGATCAATGTTATATGTTGTAAGTGAGCTATTACAACGATGTTAATGGTATACATTCATCTTTCTCTGTTCTGAACCATTATATACACCATTTATGAGTTGAAGTTGAGCTTTTATACGCCATTTCCCTCAAGTAAATATCATCGAATTTATGCATTCGAATATGAAGATTTATACACAATATACATAGGGTCGTCCTATACCGTCAATGAAGGAAAATATGGTTTTCAACTAGATTAAAAACATGATAAGAATAGTGACAATGTTTTTTTAAGAAAATCATAATCTCCATATTTAATGTAAATAAAATTACTTCTAAATTCACAACATTAATCTATTTTTTTTTTTAATCAATTAAAAAAAAGGTTAAGTTCATTTCCTTTGTTATTAGGTTCTTTGGTTTAAGTTCATCTCCTTTGTTATTACGTTCTTTGCACAACTTCTTCTAATCAAATTGTGACCAAGAAGTATTACAAAACTTGTAGTTCTTCTAATCAAATGGTCAGCAAAAAGAAGTATAAGAAAACTTTTAATTAGCCATAAAAGTTTTTTTGATACAATTCCTTTATTATTATGTTGGTTGTCAAAAAATCACATTATCTTTTTTCCAATTAATTTTTTTCTACGAGTTAATCAAATAAATATTAATATTTGGGTTAACACTTTCGTATATCAAATTCCTGTTATATACTTTAATCTACTTATTATTAAACTTTTGATTATAATTATTAAACTTTTGAGTAGAATTTAAGATACAATGTGGATTCAAAATCAAATTTCTGTTATATGCTTTAATCTACTTTATAAATGGCAGATTAAATTTTTAATTATAATTTAAGATACAATCTGGATTCAAAATCAAATTTATGTTATATGTTTTAATATACTTTATAAATGGAAGATTATTATTTATTATTATTATCATAATACATGTTTCCTTTCAAAAAGCTCCATGAATATAATATGAATGGAAAAATATCTTATAATTAAATTCAAATCAATAAATTGTTACACAATCAAACGCATAGTCCCCTTTTGTTTTTTTAAATAAAATTGAAATATGAAATCTACAAATAACATATACATTTTAATATAGTTTTAACTTATGAGATGAAACCCATTGTTAAAAAATATACTGAATTATTATTTATTCCTTTAATTTTAACTTATAAATTCACTTATAAATGATTCAAACAACTGTATTTATTATATATATATGAGTTGTATTGATTTTATATTATTTTATTTATTGTTATTATGTTTTATTAACAAAGGTTTTAATATGTGTTAATTTGGTTTTAATTATTTTTTTTTTATTATATTTAAGTTATTGCTAATTTAGTACTAATAATCAATAATTGTATAAAGTGACACAAAAATTTATCTTAAAGAAACCTTGATATGGATTAAAAATGGAAAGAAACTGAGATGTACTTTAGTATGAGGGAGATCTTATAACATTTGTCATGAGGGAGATCTTGTAACGTTTGTCATGAGGGAGATCTTGTAACGTTTGTCGATCATATAACTTTGTTATTAACAAAATAATAAAAAATAAAAATTTTAATTATCCGCCAAAACAACTAATATGGAGGAGATGTTGTAATGTTCCTACCTAACAAAACAATAAAAAATAAAAAATTTAATTATCTGCAGAAAAAAATGTTGAGAAATACAACACAATATGTGGGAGATGTTGTAATGTTCCTACCTAACAAAAAAAAAATTGAATTTTTGGCCCTCCTAAACAACCATGGTTTTATTGTACATGGTTTAGGAGGGCCTTGCAAATGGTTTTAAAACCATGTGCAAGGCCTCCTAAACAACCCATGTTTTTATTGTACATGCTTTAGGAGAGCCTTGCAAATGGTTTTATAAAAAATACTATAAGTCGGCCATAAATAATATTAAATATTAATAATAAAAATATGATATGTCTAACTTAATTAAAAAGATGTGGCTATATATAGGACACCAAAGATAGCTCATTGAATGCAATTGATAGAGCCTATGATTTGGATCTATGCTGGTTTTAAATTATGAGATGAAACCCAGTCTTAAAAAATATAGTTAATTATTATTTATTCCTTTAATTTTAACTTATAAATGATTCAAACAGGTGTATTTATTTTATATTTAATTTTATAAATATAAATTATATTGATTTTATTTATTGTTATTGTGTTTTATTAACAAAGGTTTTAATATGTATTAATTTGGTTTTAATTATGTTTTTTCTTATTTAAGTTATTACGAATTTGGTACCCATAAATAATAATTATATAAAGTGACACCAAAATTTATCTTAAAGAAACCTTGATATGGATTAAGAATGATATAAAGTGACACAAAAAAATGATCTTAAAGAAACCTTGATATGGATTAAGAATGGAAAGAAAAATCTATAACATTAAAAAAAAAAAAAGCATAAGATACTATATTTTGAAAGTAAAGTATTATAATAATAAAAAAACAAATTTTACCAATGAATTAATGGTGAAAACATTAAATGTACATATCAAGACATAGTGGTTTTAGTGGTTTGAATAGTGGTAGCTTGTCTCCAAGAAGAGTTGTGATGGTTAACATTCACAGAAGTTTCACAAGAAAAGCTTGAAACTTCATTTTATAATAATGTCAAAACCGTAAAGGAGAAAACCTTATCCTTAGAATGAAGTTAGGATTGAGTGGAAACACCTAAGTGTATGGATTTGAGTTGTTTGATTCAAGGGGATCCCTTCTAAGATTATATTTTTTTTTCCTAGTGCTACGTTTTGGGTGTCTTCTTTATCTCTTTAGAAATAAAATAAGTACATTGAAGTCCTTAATTATTGGGTATAAAACCCTAGAAATGTGCATGGGAAAGCCCTGCTAAATTTTTCATATGCTTAGCTAAGACATCAGTATTTCATTTCATTTTCATGACAAAATCATATAAACAGGATCACTGAAAGATAGACAAGCACAACCATAAAAAAGGAACACAAAGATTTATCCTGGGAAAACCCTAAAGGGAAAAACCTAGCAAAAGCTTCCTCAATATAGATGCCCAAAAAGATAAAAGATAAAACCGGCAAGGAGATCAAAGCCTGATCCTCCTCCTTCTCCAGCCACTTCTCTTCTCCACTAATGCGCTACACAAGTGAGAGTGTGTGTGTCCCAAATGAGGAGCACTACACCTCTATTTATATTCATCCGTTCACTTAAGTTAACTCATTTGACATGTCGGCTCGAATTACACGTGTAGGCTCAAGTAACCACACTGGGGTGCTAATGACCCACCTTTACAATTAGAGGGGACTACCTCATGACTCTTATTAGATCTTTCGATTAGGAGCATCGGGGTACAATGTAATACAAGTGGTTCTCCCGGTAGGACCATCGGGGACCACAAAAAGATACATATAGAATATTCTTCGAAGTTACAATATTTCAACACTCCCCCTTAACGAGAAGGGTATTCTACAGCAACATCAACAACAACAAGAGTAGAGATAGGGGACATCATCAACATCAGCAGGGTAACACATCTATAAATCATTGGAAGCTTTTCAACATCATGTAGTCTTCATATTCAACCATCAACAACATCTTCAGTCTTTGATCAGCAACATCTTCAGCATTTTGATCTTTCAATTAGCAATGACATCTTCAGCACTTGAACCTTTCGATCAGCAACATCTTCAACACTTTGCCTGTTCGATCAGCAACAACATCTTCAGCATTTTGACCTTTCGATCAGCAACATCTTCAGCACTTTGACTTTTCGATCAGCAATATCATCATCAACACTTTGCCCTTTCGATCAGCAGCAACATCATCATCATCATATTCTGATCTGTCGATCATAATCAGCATCACATTCTGATCTTTCGATCAGAAACATCATCATCATAGAAACATCATCATCATACTCTGATCTTTCGATCAGAAACATCATAATCATAGCGCGTCATCATCATACTCTGATCTTTTAGATCAGTACGTCATCATCATCATACTCTGATCTTTCGATCAGTACGTCATCATCATCATACTCTGATCTTTCGATTCAGTACGGCATCATCATCAGTAGCAACAACCTGCAATCCACAACTCAAAGACAAAAAGTCTTTGGATCACTTTTGGACTTAAAGTCCAGGGATGATACAATCCCACCACATTCTTGACAACCTAAGTTACCGGATTGATTACGGGAGAATCAGTCCCTATCAATTTAGGACTAAGTCCAAGGATGATGCAATCCTACCT